>JACRUU010000027.1:8037088-8072088 GCA_030449085.1 Kryptopterus vitreolus | reverse complement strand
GATGTGTAATGATAGTACTGATTTTCTCATTTTGACCTTTTTTTTTTCCCCTGAATAAACATTTTGTATTTACGGTTACTGCATTTGACTGTGTTTATTTGTTACTATTTTCAGTTTGTTCTTATCGAAAGTCTATTGTTGTTAGTAACTCTGTCCATAAGTATATTATTTGCCTGAGAAAGACGGCTTTAAAGGTAGTTCGAGTTAAAAAAAAAAATTTTTAATTAGCAGTTTTGTTCTCTTTAGAGAATCAAAAAATATCAGTCTGGCAGTACAGACTCTGTAAAAGGGAATATAAAAAATTGTGGGACATCTAATTGAATGAATAGGAATTCTAATTAGATTTCAGTTTACCTGTCAATTAAAAAAACATGCTGTTGATATTTGATTCATTTTTCCCATTTTAATTACTAATTAAATGCTATTAAGTCTTTGCCCCTTTCAGATTTTCAGAACTTTTTGCATTCTTAATATTTGTCATACTTGATTCAGATCAAGCACATTTTCATATTACACAAAATCATACTTAAATCATTTTATTTATGCCTTTCATAATAACTTTGCTGTGAAAGAATTTGGGGGCAGAATTTAAATGTCATATTGCAGAGTTTGAGCATGAATGTCCTGATTAAGAGCATCTTGATCTGGTTGTAAGTCCGGACATTGACTAGTCCACTCCAAAATCTTTTAAAATAAAATGTTTGTTGGTTTAGTTTATTTGTATGTATTGTCTCAAAGCAGCTTTACGCAGCAAGAACAAAAACTGTTGTACTTTAAAGGTGTGTGTTTTATTCTCGCACTATTTGATTGTGTGTGTATTATTGATTTTATTCTCTGAACCAGGAATTTTTGTTAATGGAAGGGTGAATGGATCACAACACAGATGGGTGAAAAAACAGTGAAGCCTGCCTACTATAACTGACTGGTGCCCGAGAGTCTTGAATGGGTCAAGAGCAAGTTCATTCTGCTGTTTACCTGCACCAGATTACATTTTGCTTGTCTTTTTATTTGTCTCTTGTTATTTTACATCTGTTGATTTTTTTCACCTGCATCAGTTTACTTTTCTGTTATTTGTTTTTGTAGCATTCATCGGTTACCATATGTTTACTGCTTAACCGCTTGCTCGTGTTTGTTTATTTTTATTTTTTGTTTGTTTTCTGTTATTTTCAATCCTGATGACTTTTATGGGATTTTTTTCTGCTATGTATTTTGTTGTGATTACTATCTTATTTTTTTTTTATTGTCTGTCCATTTTTAAAACATTGTTTTTGTTTTTTTATGTTTATAATTCAGGAAAAAAATATTGGGAGACAGATGACAAGTTCTGACAAGCCTGAAGAGTATATTTGTCCACAAGTCATAAAAAAATGTAATACTGTTCTGGTTCTAGTTTAATTTAATTTTAATATTGGTTCTAGGTTCTAAGTATCTCCTTTGCTTGGCCTGTTTTTGACAATGATAATTTGCCAATTTAAAAAAGGCAACTACAGTAGAGAATGATTAGTTTTATTTTGATATCTTTATCATATTTTGAATTCTGCTGTGTATTATAAGGCTGATGTGACGTACCACCCATGACTTGAGCTCACCTACTTTGTTGTACATTCTGGTGAGTATATTGGGGCTGACAGGGTACTGTAGAAAATAACATGCAATGTGTTTATATACAAGACCAAAACATGGCATAACACAACACAAAAGTACTTTGCACTTTTTCCGTAGTTCATCAGGAGAATAAGAAACATCACGTGAAGGCGTTTCTAAAGGTGTGGAAAGTGTCTTATTCCACACAACGCCCAGAGAAAAGTAGCGTCACAGTGCCATCTAGCGGACACGAGAATTGACAGGCTAGGGTTTGCGCATGCGTGATCTATCGCATTAACAGCGTGTGAGACGTCAGCACAATCAAATGCATAAAGGGTTATTTTATTGCCCGAAAGTTATCAATAACACAATAAAGCTCAGTTATATTAACTCATTAAATTACAGTAGCGTTTTTTTTTATTTAACTACATTATAGCTCTTTATATTAATATAAACGTAGCAACCGTTTTTGGAGTTACACGGATCAAAAAGGTCCCTTCGCCGTTTTTGAAACCCGGAAGTACGTCAGAATTCGGGCGCTATTTTGTAAACCTTGAATGATTAGTTAACCGTCAATAACGCACGCGAACCTCCTTAAACGTCCGTTGTGATTGGTTTGAACTTTGAGCCAACCCCTCCCCCCCAAGAAAAACAACACCCCTTTGTGCTGTTGACCACACCCTCCTGACAGCGATTGGATAAATCGCTAGGATCTCTTTGACGTATTTAGCCAATCCCATCGCGAGAGGCGGAATATGTTGGATTAAGGGTGGGGACGAATTAACGGAGTTTAGTGATGGGCGTGGCTTGTGATTGTAAAGGCGGAGCTAGCTATCTCAGGGCAGAAGGATGGCGGATAAGGGGCGGGGAAAGGCGGGGAAAGGCGGGGCAGGACAAGAGTAATGGCTTACTGTAGCTTGGACGAGCTTTAACCGTTAATGCCAGAATTACTTTGCTGAGATTCGGGACAACAGAGTTAAACTGGAGTGACTGCTAGAGGAGGAGACGGAGGTGTGGAGCGGAGTCTCAATACTAATGTCTACACTTCTACGGGAAAGCGGTTTGAGATAGATAGAGAGAGATAGAGGGAGAGAAAGATCCGGGGGGTGAGTGGTAGATCCTGATTGGAGTTGACAGCCTCCCACTCTTCCAGCCCCCTTTTTTTTCCTCCCAAACCAGGAAATTGAGTTTGTGCTGCGAGAGGAGAGAAACCCGTTCAGCCCTTCGGTGGCAGGATAGATGAGGAAGTGCTCGTTATCGGCATTGTTTTGTTCACTTTTCTCGCTTTGGGACTCGGAGCAGCTGAACAATGAGGTAAAGCAGCTGAAGGCGACTTTGTGCTCTCGCTTATGTTTATTCCTGTGGCCCCGTTCACACACCGCGGAGTTTCGTCTTCTGTTCAAATAACAGACACTTTCAATCCGAGTTTGTATGTGTAGACTTGCCCTTGTGTGACGTGTTGAATTAGGGAGAAATGGGAGAGACTAGAAAACAGTTTAAAAGCCTTGGGGTTTTTTGTCCGGCTGCAGGGTGGCCACGTCCCAAAACGAGTGCACTGCATAATGTTTACACTTGGCCATGGAGGTTTTGGCGTGCTCTTTAGGATGGTAGTGCGGTTAATAGAGGAAATGTGTTTTTTTTTTTTTAGTTTTGCATTTAATTCGTTGTGAATGGTGGTTTGACGTTTGTTGTTGAACTTTGCTGCAAAAAGAGATTAAATAGGAGAGGGGGAAAACAACAACAACAACAACCAGGCTTTGATTTAGAATTGTCGGGTGATGGAAAACTATGATTCAAGGTTTATTTAAAAAATATATATCTATATCTCTCTATATATACATATATAATTTAAACAGTTTTGTTGTGTGTATATATGTTGATATATTAGAATAAAGCGCTGAGCAGGTTTGGAACTGCAGGTAAGTCATTTACCTGTAACCCTCTTATCACTTCATGGGAGTGGCTGAAACTCGCCTCGAGGCTGCGCGCGGCGCTCGTCCTGTTTGCGCATGTCCGGGTACGCGCGTGCTGTGCATTCCACGTCCTGTAGCGGCAGCGCGCGCGATGTGCAACGACAAGCTCCGCTTAGGTGTGTGTGTGTGTGTGTGTGTGTGTGTGTGTGTGTGTGTGTGTGTGTGTGTGTGTGTGTGTGTGTGTGTGTGTGTGTGTGTGTGTGTGTGTGTGTGTGTGTGTGTGTGTACAATGTAACGAGTTCGGAAAACGCATTGTTGTGTACATACGCCGGGAATTCACCGTTAATTCTAATCACGTGATGCGAATATAATAACGCAGAATCAGTAGGAGCTTCGTTTATCAATGCATAGCGAAAACCGACAGAAACGGACATTTTTAGGAATAAAACACACCGCAGACCATGAAAGCCATTAAAATGAAAAAAAAAAAAACAACAACAACAATAATAATAGTTTCTGTGCTGGGCCATGCTTGAACCTCATGACTCCGTACTGGTCTTATGGTTGGGGGACCCCTGCTTTTGTTGACAAACACATGGCACTTTATTTATTTATTTATTTATTTATTTATTTATTTACATGATGTTTATTATTCCAGCTCACGCTATATAGAACACACCACTTCTATTGCATTCAGGTCAAGGTGGCACAGTGCATGTGGAGTATAACCTAAAACACTTCAGGGATGCACCAGACATTCATGCCTAAGGACAATTCATCATAGCCAGGCCATGTATTGTCATACTTTTTGGGAGGTGGGAGGAAGTTATAGTTCTGTACCTACCATACACTTCATAACCTCTTTGTGACATTGCATACGAGATCAGAGGTGCACAAACCCTTTCCAGTGTATGGCCAAAACCTGAACTTGCTTGAGAGCTGTACAATTATATTAAACTTAAGATTGCCATGGTTCCTCCCATTTATGATTTTGGGATCTTACATTTTTGTTTCACTCTTTCTTTCATTATCTCTTCTCCTGTATGGGATGGTGGGCCAAATCAAAGGTCACCATGTGCCAACTCTGGCCCGCAGGTCCGATTTGGGCATCTGTGGTTTAGATGTTTCTGAAAGTCTGGTTCAATCATGTTCACATTCTATTTTCACTGAAGTTCTCGATGTCTAACTGCATTATTGTAGGTATCGGGCTGTTGCCATTCAGATACTAACTAGATCTGAGAATGCAGGTGTATTCATTAATAAACGGGTGATATTGATATCCCTATTTGCATTTGGATTTAAGGCTGAAGAAGGTGTGGCCTTTTTCAGCATATCATACTAATATTTCCCACCACACTTTTTTTCAGGCAGTGTGGTCTTTATTTCTCTTACAAGCTTCATATCTTCTGCGACATCTTTCTCATGCCAGCATAAACACCAGACCCTCCTATTTGTTTGTCTCAGGTGAACGTTAATGGCAAATTTTATGATATCTATAAATACACATACATGCATACTGTGTGTGCTTGCATCTTTAATATTTCTCGTCCCCTAAAAAGTTTGTTTTCTAACAACATTGTCTTTTCCAGGAAATCTATGAATTGTCACTGTAGCTCTCCTTGTCTTAAGAGCGTTACTGAGGTCAGGTATGATTGTCAGGAGAACGAGACATTGGGTGCAGTTGATATTTAGTAGGGTTTAGGCCAGGGTTCTATGCAGGACACTCGAGTCTTTCCCATACATCCTTGGGCACTGATGGGGACTTCCCTTTAAGCTCACTGATTTTGTCATGCCGGAACTGGTTTGGAACAGGTTTAAAATTTGTGGTTTGTAGTTTAGTGACGAAACACATATGGGTGTAATGGTCAGGTGTCCACATACTTCTGTGTATATACACGTATGTGTGTGTGTATATATGTGTGTGTGTGTGTGTGTGTGTGTGTGTGTGTGTGTGATGACGAACACACATATTCGCTCAGTCACTAATATCAGTGAGTTTCTGCTGTCTATGTCTCGTGTGTGTTGGGCGGGTATAAGTGTGTAAAAGAAACTGTAGTAAAAAAAAAAGTGTTGACTCACTACTTCCTTTTTTTTTTTTTTTTTTTTTTTTTTTTTTTTTTTTTTTTTTAAATATATATACAATGGAACACTGTTTCATCGTCCAACGCCCATCATAATCCATGAATATAATAGAACACGTCCAATTCCCTCTTGTAAATATTGAGTTAATGAAATCTGTAAAAAGGTGAAAACATTCAGATGTTTTTGTGTGCCGATATGAAGCGTTACAACAGAAATCTATCCTGTGGCGCAGTTCACGAAACCTTCATGATAATTCTTTCGTGTTCGAATTGTTTGCTTATGCAGTCAATTTGGAATGTATGAGACAGAAATGTGCCCTCACATGCTCTCCTTCAATCTGAAATGCGCTCTTTGCTATGTTTCTTTGGGCTATTTTCTGCCGTTCGCTTTGGACGAGTCGGTTGTTTAGCAAGATCTTATTAAGTAGTAGTAGTGGTAACATGCCCAGAAATGTAAATTTAGGTGTGTCTGTTCGGATGCAAGATGTGCTACAAGCAAAGCCACTTTGCCCTAGCAAGAGCATGTCCAGTTTTTAGCTAGTGCTCTACAATTGCTGAGCTGCATTATTAGATTTAGCACAAAACACCCTACGAGGTGCTCATTTGTTGTGTAATGTCACAAACACGCATATTGCCACTAATCAACATTTGCGTTCAGAGTCCCCCCCCCCCACCCCAGGCCTGTGTAAACATATACATATATACACACACAATTGGCTAAAATTGATATTATTTAAAATGATGTATTATTACATAATTCTTGGTGGAGTATTTAACAATTTAACAACATATTTAACAATTAATACAACCAATACTAATTTACTTTGAAGTTAACAATAAATTCATATTAAAAGAATAATTTCCAGAGCAAAATAAATATTAAATAAGCAATTTTAATAAAGGGAGAGATTTTGAATGAAATGTATATGAATGAACTCTGTTATGGTTAGAGTGTTATAAACATGAAGTGTATTCTTTTGTGGTACATTAAAATGTGCGATTAATCACGATTAAATCTATTGACAACCCTACTATAAATAAAACTATTTTTATATTATTGTTTATTTATATATATATTTTTGTATGAACACAATTCTCCATGTTTAAAGTTCAATACATAACAATACTCGTTGCGACGTAGGGTAGGATTTGCCCTCTTTGAACATAGCAATGAACTTGAATAATGATTTTGGCTGTATACCAGACAGAGAGAACTGTTATGTCTATTTCATTCAGACGACCACACAAGGACAGGCGGTATTTCTTTTAAACACACACACACACACACACACACACACATAAAATATATATATTATGCACACTCATGTATTGGCCAGCTATCCTGTCTCAGAATAACATTTGTTACATTGTTTTTGCGGTTACTCAGTCATCACTTCACTGTGTGTGTCACCCAGGAAGTGTGTAATGTCTGATTGCTGAGTGTCTGAGTCTGTGGCATTATCAACAGAGCTAGAAACTCAACATCTCTCATTTTCTATGTTAATGAATGTCAACGAGCCTTTGCACAACCCGTAATTGTTGCTAGCTTTGTTTTCATTCATCTTTTATCTAAATAGCTTGCTGATCATGTTTAAATGCTTAATTTATTCATGTTATAAATTTGTGATTAGTTACTGGTGTGTGGCAATTAAGTCTCTCTTTTCAAACCAAAAGCCTAAAACACAACCCTTGTTGTCGTTTTTGTTGTCTCAGCACATTTCCAACCACAATCACAATCAGTTTAGTTTTGTCTGACTGGGATTATGATTTCCAAGATACTATCCAGCGAAAGACTCTTTATGAACCACACTGCCCTTGTCACAATATCGCATGTTACTGGAACCCGAACACATTTAGAACTCCGCTCTCTAATGTTTAAACAGAAGAAAATCAAAAATATTCTGGTGGAAATGCTTTGTTGATAAGAAAAGCTCTGATGAGAGTGGTGACTGGTTCTTGTTTAATCGAATAAACCGTGTCTAAAGAGTCACATAATTTATAGATCAACAGAACAATAATGTATTTGGTTCCAGTTTCGTTGGTCAACAACAGGCTTCAACCGCACTACACACTTCATAAGCACACCATGTCACCTATTCTGATGTCTATTGTGAACAATAATGAAAGTTCTTTAGCTGTATCTGCATGTGTTCATGCATTGTTCTCCTGTAACACGATTGGCTGATTTTTATTTTGTTTTCTTAAAATTAATTATTTAATTTTTTAAAGAATTGCACGAAACCCTTGTTAAAGCTGCTGAGCGTATCTGTTAGTAACGGAGTCAAGGGCCGACTGGTTTAATTCGAAATGCATAATCTGCACTCTCGGATTATAACCAGCCAGAGGCAATGGGACAGAACCCAGAAAAAGGTTAAGTGAGGTGAATGCTTTGTGTGGCTCTACAATGCGAGCTCAAGAGTGGCTAGCATGCCATCTAACACTGGCTATCTGAATCACATCTGATGTACAAAATGCACTCTCTGTGTATTTTTAGCTTCCAATTGGTGTTGTCTGTGTATTTTGTAATTCGACCCAATGGTTCCCCACCCTGGCTTTCAGGTAGCGCATGTATCCCAGGTAGATTGTAAAGTAATTGTAAAGCCTGAGCGACGTTAATGTCTTCAATATGTTCTCATGTGTGACATGCATTATATGACTAAAGTATGTGGCCGTATAACTGATGTCGTTTTTTTTCTTTTCTCAGAATTCAAATGTTTGAGGCACAATATTGTCTACAGAGTCTTTTGTACGCTGTTGCGTTTTTTTCATTTCTAGAACAAAGGGTCCCAAACATGTTCCTGCTTGAGAATTGTGGTCCATTAAAGCATGGTTTCCCAAAGAGTGTAAGAAATCCTCACCCAATTCTGACCTCAACCCCCACTAAATACCTTTTTTGGTTGTACTGGACCGTCGGCTGCACCCCAGGGCCTCCTCCTGACTTCAGGTCCTGCTCTTGTGCCCCGAACGAGGACAATATCCTCAGGGCCCGAACTTCTGAAGAATAGAGGCTATGAAGGAACAGCATGTTGAACGAGCGCACATTAGCATGATGGCCAGGTGCCCATTTTCTTTTGGTAATATAATGTATCTCTGATGTCGGATGATTTACGTAGGCATTTGAAACCCGATCCGTGCGTTACTCAAACCTGACCATAAATTACTGTTCCATGCTTGCAGAAGCTGAAGAACATTTTGTCCACTGAAGACTCTCGGACAAAATCGCACAGTACTTTCTTACATTCAGTATTAGGATTACATTTATTACTGTTTCGACTTGCCCTCTGTTGGTAAACTGTTGGGACTGCGGCCTGTAAGGGGGACTGTAAGGATGCCTGTGTGCACATCTTTGTGTATCTGCTTGTGCGTCTGTTTTGCATGTGTCTGCCTGTAAGTGTGTGTGTGTGTGTGTGTGTGTGTACTTGCATTCAAGTCTTAAAGGAATTAAGTCGGAGATTCAGTACACTCGTTCAGCAGTCCAAAAAAGGAAGTACAGGAATGCTGTTTACGCTTCAAGTGCACTTGCACTGCGGGAGCCACCGTGTAGGGCACTAACACCACAGGTTATAATTATATATCTGAGCAAGTATAATACTTTCAGAATGTAGTATGGGAAGAGAATGCCTAGTGACTAAGAGAGCTTTGATTTTGTGTGTGCGAGTAAAGTATATGGCCTGCAGCCTCAGCCTATGCAAGCATAGACACGTCCGAAGAACGAAAGGCGAGAATAACAGAGAAAAGTGTTAGTCACAACACTGCAATCGCGTATCGCACTAGAGCAGCTCGCAGAGCAGTCGTGATTCACATGCTGCATCGGTAAGGTGTATTAACAGGGCGTATCTCAATCCAGCAATTTGCACTTATTCGTGTTTGCATAAAAATTATATAAAATGTTCCGTGTAGTCTGGGATTGTGGCTTCCCCTCTCCTCGTGTAACTGTACTTACCTTTTACTGTGCATAGTATAAGCGAGCGAGACGAAGAAGAGTGTGCGTGTGTCTGGAATTTGCTTTAGAGTCCTTATTAGGAATTCCTGGCAACAGGAAGTGGGTAGCAGGCTCAAAATGATGTCACAGGAAGTGGAAGATTGGGTGATTAAACCTATCGGGCGGGCGACTGGGAGATAGAAGGAATGAGCCAGTAAGTGCGTGTCTGTGTCCTTATACAGTAAATTTCCCCAAACACTCCACACTGCACTACTTCCTGTTAACTCTCAAATCAGCAGGGCTCTCGTTTGACAAACAGTGAATTTGTGCTTGCACATCAACACTGTACTGGGAGCACTTTATCCAGTATGTGTTTATTTAAAAATGTGTTTATTTTTCCCCTTATACTGGGTTTGCGAAACATTCTTCAACAGGGTATAAAATTAGTATTTTTCATCAATATGGATACCAATAGAGGGCACCATGGACTCAGTTGAACTCTTATAGAGTGTGGGTTTGATTTTCCTCCCATTTCCCACAAACATTCCAAAAGGTTGAGGGTCTACTATAAAAGGCCCCTAGGTGTGTGTGTGTGTGTGTGTGTGTGTGTGTGTGTGTGTGTGTGTGTGTGAGTGTGTGTGTGTGTGTGCGGGTGTAGAGCTCAAAGTTGGACTTGCATTCGTCCCTAGGGTATATTCCCACCTCACACCCAGTGTTTTCTGGATATTTTTATCCACCCATAATCCCGGACCAAACCAAAGATCAATGAAAGATTCATTTGTGACTGCTTTGTATAATACATAAGCAGGAATGTGCAGAAATGTGAGCTTTAAGTTTGTGTGAATAACAAAAAGTCTGAGATGATGTTTGGTAAAGATTTTGGGCAGAGATCCCAGTGCATAATGCTAATCTGTCTTTTTTTCAGTGGAAGGAATGCTTTTTTTTTTTGGTGGGGGGGATAGAACATAGGGAACTGATTCAAAATACCAGCGTAAAGAGCCTATAATGTGCAACAGACATTATTGGTATAACAGCGCATTATTTAGTTTACATGCACCATTACTATGTGAAGTTATTAGATTAGAATCTAATAGCAAATTACAGACAGTGGCAGACTTTGATGGCATTGTTGCCATGGCAGCCTATATTGTTCAGCCCTATGATATACCTGCAGCATGTGTTATGAATATATGTTATGCATTATGTAGCACTCGGCAGAATACAACATTTTTGTTATCGCTATCTTAACTAAATCCTGTTCACTTATCAGCAGGAGCCTGGAGTAAATGCTTGCCAGAGCTAAAAATGTGCAGGTGTGCCGTTTATTCTCGAGGAACTCGTCCGTACTTTAGGCGAGGCGTTTTATAGTGTGCGATTGCCAAAGCTGACAAAAGGCGGAGTTTGGGCACGGCAGAAACCTGCTTATCATCCCGTTATGATGACTCTCGTCATAGGTCTGCCAGTGCCGAACGCAGGGTATTTAAATGTTATCATACCATTATCTATCGCCCTTTGTCTCACTGTTTTTTTTTTTTTTTTTTTTTTTTTTTTTGGCTTTTCTGTCTGTCTCTCAGTGAGCTGAGTGTATGCAGTGCGAGGGCCACAGTGATGGTGTACGATGAAGCTGGGAAGCGCTGGGTGGCGGCTGGGACCGGCCCTCAGAGCTTCAGTCGTGTCCAGATCTACCACAACCCCACCAACAACAGCTTCAGGGTAGTCGGGAGGAAGATGCAGCCTGATCAGCAGGTGATTTGGGTGATCTCTAAACGTATTATTAAAGCATTCAGTGGTGCTGGTGCCTTAAAATAATCCGGGACAGAATAAGAATTGCTGTTATTGTTTCACTGAATGCGCTTTCCTGATGCGCGCTCGACGCTATAACGGAACTGGTAAAAGTGTATGTGCATGACACAAAGTCTGAGTTCACTGTACATCTCAACTAATAGAGAAAAAATCGCATTTTATGTATAATTATTAAAAAACAAAACAAAGAAATGAGGCTATATATCTGTAAAAAAACATGAGTGTTTATTTATTAACTTCTGTCAATGAAACAACACTATAAAGCCTATATAATATAGTTAAATATTAAATAGCAAATTTAATCTGTAGATCGGTGATGTAACATTTGTTTTTCCAACGAGATGCATAGCTGAATCTTGCCGAAATTGACCAGTCTGGCGGAAAAGCCTTACACTAGAGACCTGCACGGGACGCAATATTTAAGATTTGTCCCGCTCCCACGCCCATTCATTCATGCAAATGTTATTTTCTCCAGCAGGCAATATTTAAGTCACTCCCGACCTTATGCCTATATATTTTTCATTTTCATTGAAGTAGATTCATAACAGTTATGTACATATGTGTGTGTGTGTGTGTGTGTCTATATATATATATATATATCATATATATATATATATATATATATATATATATATATATATATATATATATATATATATATAACATACATATACACACATCACATATACACATATATACACACACACACTAGCACTGTGACGGTCACCATATAGGTGCTTTTTATATATTTATTTCGTTACTGTGGTCCACGTCAACTTTACATCACCTACACTGTTCTCTGGAGTCCGTTAGAAGCGGAGTTTAAGTTTGTGATCCTCCAGGATTAAAGGGCATTATAATGAAGTATAGGTGTCGGACAGAAAAGCCTCATACTTTGTATAACAAGTAGATACTAGTACGATTAAAATCGTACGTAAATAAATCTTACAAGAATGTGAATGTGTCACATAACCACGAGCTCAAAAACATGGTGTCGGTGGTGTGGGGGTGTTTTAACCCCTGTTCCAATTAATCAGCATTCTCAGCGCATAACAATTTTGTGGATAGGTTGAATTTTCATTATTGAAATATTTTGCAGGTAAATTCAAGTAAATTTTTTTGAGCAGAATCTGAGCAGCGATGTGGTTAAGCCTCTAACCGATTAGAGAATCAATTAAACATTAATGTGCTTAATTTGTGAACTAATATCATATGTAGAACACCAGATTCACACATGGATCTTTACTTGAAGATTAAAACTTTTTTAGAGGATGTTTTTTTGTAAAGATTTCCCTCAGAAGAATATTTTTATCAAATGTCTTCACAAGTAAATAATAAACATGCATATTATAAAATGTTTAAAGATGTATGAGCATTTGGACTTTTCATGAAAAAGCACATGCGTAAATTTTACTTTAGCTAACTTCTAGTTGATATTCCATAATATTTCCCACAGGACTGTCACGGTTTGATCTCTAACTCCTATCTGTCTGCACTGACTGATAAACAATTCCGTAAAGAGTACCCCCCCCTCATTATAATCCTTGTGTATTTAATTAATCTGGACGTAATTGCACACAATTCTGTCCTTAATTCAGAGCCGAGTGGAGTTTTACTAAATCTAAAGCTGGTGTTATGGCAGCGTTTTAAAAAATGGGCTCCACTGCCTGTTCTTTACTCCACTGCGGATGGACTTTTTGAACGCATTGTATATAAATAATAGCAATGAAGAGGCCTATTTTTTTCCCTTCTCCCAGCTGCAATGTTTGTTTTGATGGAATTTACCGGTCCAACTCCTGCCCACTCGTTCATAAATGCTATTTTCTCTGGCCCGCAATGTTTCAGTTTTGTCCCGCTCCAGCCCACAAAGCCTTTAAAAAAAAATCTGTTCTAGCATGTACTGCTCATGAACCACATTCGCTTCGCTTAGCTTCTGAAATTGCATTTAATTTTAGCTGCCAATGTTGTTGTTTTTTTTGTTGTGGTAGATGCCCAACAGTTTTTATTTGTTTTTTAGTATTGGTTTTAGTATTTGCGTTGGGTCTCTAGTCCACAGCACTCTTAAGTTTTGCGGGCGATGCATTAGTAGTACTTGTAGTCTGTGGGGTTTATTTAAATGGACTAAACGAATCATTGAGGCACATTCATTTTAATTACTCGAGTTACTCATGACATTTGTAATTGCATTTATTCTATATAGAGTCTAAAGTAAAATGAGGTTGCCTTTTAAGAGCTAATTGGTCTCAATATTGTGTTGTGAGCTTGCTCATTGTGTGTTCAAATAACCATAGTATCGCCAGCATTCACCCAGATTTCTTTTTATATGTTTGTGAGATAAACTAATATTGTTAATAGATTAAATTGGTGATATGTGTGGATCATTTTAGATTCTCCAGACCTAAAATTTGCCATTTGTTTGTATCTTATGGGTTAAAAACCTACACACATTCCTATTACAAAGGGCTAAAAACCTCCACACGTTATGTGGCACAGACCTACACACACTGCTAACGGTTTGAACACTAATCTCCAGTGCTAACGATAACCAGGTCAGACTTGTGTGATAATACTGTGGAAAAGATCGGTGTGTAAGGATCTCCACCACTTCTGTCTGTCTGTCTCTCTCGTTCATTTCCCCAGAGAGCAGCATCTATCTGTCCTAAAGTGGATTTTGTTTCCTGTAATCGCTCACTCCACTTCCTCTGCCTGTTAGGGAATTCCCTCCATCTTCTTATTCTCCACAGTGCCTTTACCACCCCCCATCTCTCTGCCTGGCCTTCTCTCTCTCTCTCTCTCTCTCGCTCTCTCTCTCTCTCTAACAGGTTCCAACTTGTTTTTTAATTTATTCTTCCTGCTCAGCTGGGTTGCACTGCTGTGGTTCAGGAATAAAAACATCCTACTCTCCCTCTCTCTCCCCCTCTGTGTGTGTGTGTGGAATGCAGAGCTGTAAAACAGAGCAAACAGAAGTGAACAGTCAGCACATTACAGATACAGCGCTCATGTCTTTGTCCGTCTCTTCTCATCTCTTAGCTGTTGTGCTGCCATCTGCTGGTCGACTGCTGCTGTTCCTCGCTCTTGCTTCTGAGTGTATAACAATGTAAAATAACAATACTTGGATTATGCGCACCAAACAATAAATGCCACATCATAATTAGAATGTTTCATCCTTCCAGGTGGTTATAAACTGTCCAATTGTAAAAGGGCTGAAATACAATCAGGCCACGCCCAATTTCCATCAGTGGCGAGACTCCAGGCAAGTTTGGGGTCTAAACTTCGGCAGTAAGGAGGATGCGACACTCTTCGCCAATGGCATGCTGCATGCACTGGACATGCTCAGTGGAGAGGGAGGTAAATCACAAACAGCGTTTCTTTTTTTTATGGTTGCTTCACAAAAACCCGTACTAGTAATTTGCTGAAACAAGAGGTCATCCTTATATTATATAATTGTAATTCATAGTTTATGATAACAATTACGATTTATAAATCCAATATAAATTGTACATCAAATATGTTCAAAGGTAGAATTATAACTGACATGGGGTGGTTCAGGTGTTCAGCTGGTAGATTAAATATCTAATATTTTGATTATGGGTAAAGATGTGTATTTTATAGTGAAAAGTATCCATATAATTTACCTAATATTGGCTTATTAGGTATGCAATGAGTATTTGAGGCTTCAGTGATGCTGTTGATTCTGTAATTTCACAGATATAACCAGAATACAGACTACTCATTCAGTTATTAGAGGTTTGGTTATAGCCAAACTACTTTTTGTTTTCTTTTTCTTTTGGCCATTCTTACAGTGCATGGTGTTTCTCTGAACTATCAAATAGTTCTCTAATAACTGGGCTCTTTAAACACATTTGTTATTTACAGTCTGGATTTCTTGTGCAAAATAAAAAGCTATATACATCGACACTAAACATAAAACTATACTTTCTGTAGGATTTTCTGCCGGCTCTCGTATGGTGTCGAATGGGCCGTCCCAGGAGGAGCTGGAGCAGCAAAGAAGGTATCCTACAAATTGAGATGAATTGTAATGAGACACAGTGCCTTGCATAATTACACCCACCCCACCTTGAAACTGTGAGCTCTTTGAATGTTCTCACTAATGTTGTGAACGGTTGTTCTCTATGTAATGTATCTACAATGCATTTCAAAAATATTTTTTTAACTTTTAAATGTATTTTTTTCGGGATTTAATGTGCTATACCAGTTTATTTTTTTTTAAAAAGCAATTCAGTCAGTTTTTTTGTGTGTGTGCTTCTGCATTATAACACATGGTCTTTCCTATGCAGATTGGAACAACAGAGACTGGAGCAACAGGAAAGGGAAAAACTAGAAAGGGAAAGACTTGAAAGAGAGAGACTTGAAAGAGAGAGACTTGAAAGAGAAAGACAAGAGAGAGAGCGACAAGCTGCTTCAGGTGAGTGTATGTTTGGACTAAGTACAGTTAGTTCTGTTTCGAGACTACAGTTCACTTGTTTGTTTTTTTTTTGCTGTAAAAAAAAAAAAAAAAAAATATATATATATATATATATATATATATATATATATATATATATATATATATATATATATATATATATATATATATATATATATCTATATATATATATATCTATATATATATACACATTAAATGTACCCTCGAGTATTTCAGTGAACAAAGCTAACCCATTGCAATCGGCGGGTATAATGTTTTGCGCTGCCTTTTAGACGTAGTGTGTAAATGGTATTTTCTTGACAGCTTGGTGTTATAATTTCCCCATAATGTGATGCTGGTTTTGTGCACTGTGTCTAATGTGTAATCTAATAAAGCAATATAATAATATGGCAAATCGGCCAGATTAAAGTAATTATATAAAGGTACATGATGAGATGTGTCCATTTTGTAATTGTAAACAGAGCACCTTTATAATGTCTGTCTTGGGTGCAGATTTTGACAAATTGGCGTCTATACCATTTAACATTTGAAATAAGCACTTTATTCTTGTATTCTTATATTTATTCTTACTTATATTTATACTTTAGCACTTTAACTAACTAAATAAATAATCATTGAGTATTAGTCATGTATATATATACCTTACCTATACCTCTTATTATGTTTATTGCATTTGTTTCACAGCTATGATTCCTCCTGCTCCTCCTCTTGCACCAGGAGGCCCACCAGCCCCTCCAGCTCCACCTCCTCCACCGGGTCCCCCTCCCTGTATTGGTGGCGGTGCACCCCCACCCCCACCAGGACCCCCACCTCCTGGTATCGGGGCACCACCTCCTCCAGCCCCACCCCTTCCCGCTTCTTCAGGTGGGGGAGACGGAGGGGGGTTAGGGGGAGGAGGACTTGCTGCTGCTCTCGCCGGAGCAAAACTTCGCAAAGTCGCCAAGGTGCTCTCAAAATGATCATTACTATTTTTTTTGAAACAGTTTGGGCAAGTCGCACTGCGCTTATGATCTTGTCCTAAAGAGGGTGCATTAAGCATTGTTCTAAACTGGATGTGTCTGTTGCTCTCAGACGGACGAAGCAGCTCCTGCTGCTCCTGCTGCTGCTCCTCCTCCTGCTAAACCTGACTTGAGCCGTTCTAGTACGTCTGGGGCTAGTGGGGGTGGTGGTGGTGGTGGTGGAGGAGGCCTGATGGGAGAGATGAGTGCCATACTTGCAAGACGGTACATAAGACAGACAGACACACACACACACACACACACACACACACACACACACACACAGAAAATAAATAAATATATATATATATATATATATATATATATATATATATATATTATATACAAAACTATATATTTATATATATATATATATATATCTATATATATATATCCCTTCTTTTTTTGTTTTGTATGTTAATCTTGCTCATTTTCAGCATGTAATAAAAGTATTCATTATATTTTCCAGGAGGAAAGCAGCAGACAAAGGGGAGAAGGCTCCTCCGGCCCCAAAGACAGAAGAGCCCAGTAGTGTGAGTGTGTGTGTGTGTGTGTGTGTGTGTGTGTGTGTGTGTGTGCAATTTAAATGACAGTTTTAATGATTAATGATTAATAATAGAACCTTTTGGAGCATATGAATGATATCATGGAGAAAAGAAATAAAAAAAATTCTGTTAGGGTATGTAAACTTATGAGCTGTAACTGTAATTACCATAGGCGACTCTGGCTTGTAACTGGCGATGAACGTGTTTCATGAGACACGAGATGGCGTGAGGGTTCTTTTTCTTTGTTTTAGGATGGTAGATAGTCAGCTGGAGTTAAAGCTGCTAAATCACTCTGTAACTGTTTACAGCAGAAAGTTTAAAATGAAGTCTGCACTAATATTTCTGTAAAAATGTTATTGATTACTCTTTGCTGCTTTTTCAGGACGATTCCGAGTCTCAAGGCCAAAGCGGTAAGATCAGTCTGTGTTTGGGTTGTGTTGTATCCTTTTCGCTAAGCATTGTACCCTCTCCAGCAATCTCTTGTTTATGGCTGCACATTTTTTTGTTGTCAGATACGTTACGGAGGCCATGGGAGAAGTCTGCCACCATCCCCAGGTGAGGCAGAATTCCCCGACATTAATTACTGCTTTAATTTTGTTTCTAAACGGACCCTAAATAGGGAACAGGAGCAGAGTTTACAGGAGCAGAGTTGCGATGATGTATTTCTGGGTATTGAACACATTACGGTGGAGGTTTTTCCACTCGTCGTCCCGTCACCTGATTATCATTTAATCGTGTCATATATATGCACACAGTCATCAAATATACAGAGTTTTTGTTTTGTACAGGAATAACTCAGTTTCCCGAGGTCTGGAGTCACCTGCCTTCACTACTATGACTCCCAGGTACACTAAGAACATGAGAAACCTCCAAACACACACACACACACACACACACACACGTGTTTGCACAGACATATGCCCAGTTGCCCCTTAGAGCTTTGCTGAAATACATCAACCTGGTGTTTTACTTTTTTCTGTATGAGCTTCTCTTTTGGCTGACTAACAAGATTTTCGGGGTTTCGTCTGCACTGTGTATTTATGACTAACATCATATACTTCTTTTATTTCTGAAGTTTCAGGTCATTAAGCGCCCGTCGTCAGGTCACCTTTGTTTGCTGGGTGCTCATTGGTCTTTCTTTTGTCCGCAGTTGCCTGATGTGCCATCTGGATTTACTCCCTTATATAATGATGGTGTGGTTTTCAGGAAAAACCCATTTCGGAGTCAGTCTGATACAGAGTCATTTGTAATACTGCTGAATCAAAACAGGATTTAGTAGTCAATTGTGTAGTTTTTTTTTTAATTATTATTATTGTTCGACCTTACAAATAAACATATAGGCCATGTGCTCAGAGACTTCATTGTGAGCTATGGAGATGAAATGAGTTAAATCAGACGTGAAAAGTCTAAATTGTAATCCAAGTCAAAATCATCATTGAAACTTAGAAATAGAATCTCAACCAATAAAAATCTGCAATGTGAAAGTTGGAGAGAAAAAATAAGCATAAACACATGCGGTAAATAGACTCCGATTGCTTTTAAATGGGTTTATCTGAAGCAACGCTTTTCCCTCCTTTGTTTTCTTTCCTTTGCCGTTTCTGAATTCCTTTCTGCGTTCTCATCGTGACTGTTGTTCTTTTTCCCCTTCATTACTTCCTCTCGCTCTCTGTCTCCAGCAGGCTAAAATCAGCCGTATCGACGAATGAGGGCGAGAGCGGAGACGAGTCGGAACTGGAGAGAGTCAAACAGGTCCGATTCTAATCGCAAACATGGCGTGCAGAATTTTCCTCACGACTTCTCTAAATAACATTGTTGACATTATTCTACACACAGAGATATGACCACCAGGCATAACATCCTATTTCCTTTCTGTGCAGTAAAATAGACAAATGTCTATATGCATATATATTGAAAGCTTTAAGGTAGAGTATATTGACTCTTCTTTTAGTGTAATTTACAATCTATGTTTGTAAACAAGGCAGTTTCAGTTATATAGTATAATAATACAGTTATAATAAGTATATACTTATTCTCAGCTCAATCATTTGCTATTTCAGCTGTTTTAGCAAAAAGGGTACGTAGGGTCTTTCCGTACAGCATTAGTGTCATGATGTCTTTGACTAGACTGTTAGAAATGAGTACTGTTATTAAACATCACAGTTGAATGCAAATGGCATTAATGAAAACTATTTTTTCTTAAAGAAATATATTCATGTGTATAAGCAGATTGATTGTATAGGGAACATTTTCAGTTCATGGGAATGCGTGCAATCAGAATAGGGACTGGTTTGCACATTCACACGTTAGTCAGTGTTCAATGCTGATTACACACAGCTATAAGAAGGTAAGAAGCATCGCCGTTTTTATATGTCAACTGCTGACAATATATTTTTGTGTCTGTGTTGTAGGAGCTGCTGGAAGAAGTAAGGAAAGAGCTGCAGAAAGTCAAGGATGAAATTATTGGAGGTAAATGCACACTTATAGTCCTGGTGTGATGATCACGGTGTGGTCTGCGCAAGCACACAATGCATCACACTGAAGTTTATTTATACGATGGGAATGATTTAGTGCTTTGCCTGAAATAACTTTTATTTCTAACAAACACTAAAAATATATATTTGTCCGAGCACTTTCCCGAGTCGACTGTGAGAGAGTGATGTAATGCGAGGAAAGAGGTGATTTTTTTATATATATATATATATATATATATATATATATATATATATATATATATATATATATATATATATATATATATATACATACGCACGCACGCACGCACACAAGTGTTTAGATAAATGGACTAAACATTCATTCATCTTCTACCGCTATATCCGATCTTCCCTCGGGTCACGAGGAGCCTGTGCGCCTATCTCAGGCGCCTATGGGC
Source organism: Kryptopterus vitreolus (assembly GCA_030449085.1). NCBI lineage: Eukaryota > Metazoa > Chordata > Actinopteri > Siluriformes > Siluridae > Kryptopterus > Kryptopterus vitreolus. The sequence continues at coordinate 8,051,905 of JACRUU010000027.1, read as the reverse complement.
ATTAAGGCAGGATACACCCAGGATAGAATGCCAACCCATCGCAGGACACACACACTCACATTCACACACACATTCATACACTAGGGACATTTTTCCAAGGTGCCAATCAACCTATCGTGCATGTTTTTGGACTGGGAGGAAACCGGAGAACCCGGAGAAAAACCCCCTGAGGCATGAGGAGAACACGCAAACTCCACACACACACATGGCCGAGACGGGAATCGAATTGCATTAATTTGTTGATGAATTTTTTTAGTTACTTGACAAATCGTTACATCGCTAATACTAATTGTTTTTATTTATTTATTTTTGTGTCTCCACAGCAATCATTCAGGAGTTACAGAGAAGAAGCACATAGTCTCTCTCTCTCTCTCTCTGTCTCTATCTCATACACATTCACACACAAATGCAAATATATGCAGGGATTGAATCCATTTCGCCTCGTTTTGATTTCCATTAGAAATCCTTTTAATTTCTCCACCATTATCTTTGTCATCAACGCTGACGTAATAATCATTATTGCCATTGCTCACTCAGCAAAGTTTACACCTCGTCTTTTTTGGGTGTTAATGAAACGTGTATATAATTAACACCAGTTACTGTAAAAGCTCAGTGGGCGCACACACACACACACACACACACACACACACACACACACATACGATCTCATCGTTTCTTCCCCCCTCACTTTCTCTCTCGACATCAACACCAGAATTGCACTCGCATACAAGCAGGAAGTGAACGCACAACTCCATCCTCACTAAGAACAGCTTCTATGTTGCGCTACATATTGAGACTGCAGCCAAAATGCAAGTCCGTATGCAAACTCCACGTCCCGTAACGGAGGTTTCTGTTGCCGTATTGTTAAACTAGCAATCAGGCGAGGTAGCTAGTGCGAGGTTTTACCTCAGTTCACTCTATTCTGACACTAAAGAGTCCTTTCATCAGGCGCAAATCCAAGCGCGTTCCATTGAACGTAACTCACACTTCATCATGTGGCACTTCGCCCTACCCAGCTGTGCCGGAAAACAGCTGCACGTTTTTCAACCCAGTCTTTTCTCCTCGTTTGTATGTCATCATGAAAACTGTAACGCATAAAAAGGCCTCTCTTGGCTGCGTGTCTTCCGCTGCAGAGAGCAGACTGCAAACCAGCGAGCATTAAAAGCGTCCATTGTGTGCAGCACGGCATTTCTGCTCAGTCCTAGCACACCATTCAGGTATTACTAAGTACACTACATCTCACCGATGGTTCCCAGTGTGCACTACGCAGTACACAATCTTACATTTGATACACCACAGATTTCTAATGAATAATTCTTAGAAACACTATATATTAGTGGCCTTTTCGGGGTAGGTAGGTAGGTATATGATAGTTGGCCGTTTAGGCAGCCTTGGAGTTTTTTTTTTGTTTTTGTTTTTTTACGTCAGTGTTTGATACTCAGTTTGTAGAAGTCATAGTTTAAATTAGAGTTCGATACTCTGAGCCGGGTGTTTTCTAGACAGACATATTTGTATAAAGTCGAGGACGTTTGTCGCTGTACAGCCATTTTAGTTCTCTCAGGATTGTGAATATGATATTAATCTTTACATGTAAAGCAGCTTAGAGCGACGGCGGCGACACGCCTGCTACAGAGACTAGCGTCGAAAGATCAGAGGCAGCAATGTAAACACAATCGCTGGAGTACACAGGATGTTCTATACTTTTGCACCCCTGACAGTCAAACTAGATTAATAGATTAGGTACACCGTTACTCTAATGAGAAACACACACACATACACATGGTCACTCAGGGGGATTTATTGATTGAATTGCATAAAACAAAACAAACACACTAAACCTGGCACCTTTTTGCCTCCTGAGCACAATCGCACAGTCACTATGCAAAGCTTCGTTCCAATTTTTAAGCGAACCAAATTTAAGTCATCGGTTGGAGTCGACTCCAGTTCCAAGTGTAGAAGTTGGTTCCTGCGTGTCTTTGACAATGAACTCGCGAGCCTTTTTTTTTCCGTTTAATGCTTGGATATGCTTGCGCTAACATTTTCCCTATATTTAAACATGTACCTGACTCTTCTCAGCTTCTTTGGGTGGCCAGGTTCAAGGCAACATTTTGTATTACAAATATGACTTTTTTTTTTTTTTTTTTTTTTTTTTTTTTTTAAGTGAAATACTGCCAGACTACTCGTGTATTTGCCAAGGAAAGAGTCCAATGTTAACAGTCGAACAGTACATGTTCTTGCACTATGTCCAGTGTAAATTTGAGCTGAATCGTTTTAATGTGTGGAATTAATCAAAATCACTTTTGATTCCTGATGCCTGGAATTAGGTAATCATTTTTTTTTTCTTTTTTTTGGGATCAACTTCCACTTCTGTGAATGGATAAAATTTCCTAGATATAAATAATGGTATTTCTTTTTAGACCAAATTGCCTTTGATATAAATGTGTGTGCAACGAGATATGCAGTGTGAGTGTACAGATATATTATACATATGCACACACACATACACACACATTGCTCTTTTGGTGGGCGGGGTTTGTGATTATTGGGTTTCTTATTATTATTATTGGATTTTTGTTTATTTCTAAAGTGCTTTACTATATTTGAAAAATTTTTTTACACTGAAAAACACAAAAACACACACACACACACACACACACACACACACTGGAGCATTGCCTTTATACCCAAATACAGCTGCTGCTGCTGCATCAACATGCCTCTGTGTTCTCTTTCTGTGTGTATTTTTTAAATCTCTGTGTGTTACATAAACACATCCTGTTAATCACATCATTCTTTAGCCAGATTATGTACCAGATAAAGATACTGCTTGCATACTTTTGTGGACCATTCCTGGCAGTCCCATAATTATGCAGAATAAGAAGTTTTATGGGACCTTGACATTACCACAGACCAGGTATTATTTATATCTCATTATATTTCAGTTAATAATGGCACAAGCAAGAAATAAGAAAAATAAACCATGTGGAAGATTTATACAAGAGCGCAGCAGCCTGGGAGTACTATATACACTCCTGTAAATTACATGCTTTCGTGTATGGTCCGACGTTTCTTTATCCAGCATTTCACCAATTTTAGATCTTATTTCCATCTTATTTCCATTTTATGGATGCATGTTACATTACTTTGATTGCATATATTTGGGGCCCAGACATTTATTTCTGCTGATGAAAAGCTACCCCCACCACGTTTCACAGTATGGATGGCGTTCTCACTATGCCGTTTGGAGTTCTTCCAAATGTTTCATCTGAGGGGTTCAAGATTTATTTATTTATTTGATTAAATAATGGCTTCATTTTCATTATTCGTCCATGAAGTCATGCTTTGTTTTCTGAATGACTTCTAAGTTGTATTTCTCAGGTAGCTTCAGATTTGGCCTCCTCCTCCTTCATCAAGAAGGTTCTTTATATTTTTCGTTGTAGTAATAATAATAATAATAATAATGATGATGATGATGATGAACTTAACTGTGAGACATTGTACATAATAATTGCATATAATTGGAGGGTAGCAAACGCGTGAAAAGGCTTCGGCTACTGTGTTCCAAACACACACATTAAAAAAACACTTAAAAACATCTCGTCCCTAGTTTGTCCACTAGATGGCAACATTGCAGCAGTAATGAGCGAATAATGAGGCCTGATTGACACCCCCTCCCTAACACACACATAGACACACACAAAATAACACTCTTCATGCACGACACGTTTCTTTTCAAGGCCATAGGTTAAAGTAAAATATAGAATTAAAAAAGTTTAAATAAAAAAACTATTTCAGTCTCCATGCTATTCTCAGGTATACTTTACAGTAAATAGATAAAAATACATACATTTATATGGGAAGCTAAAAATGAACACTTAATGGCTGTAAAAGTGCACAAAAAATGTTACAACGGCTCAACTAATAAAAAATGAAACTAGCAATTTCCATGCATCTTTTTAAGAAATTTCAACTTAAGAAATTATCAATATTATTAATAATATTATTATTAATATTATGAAAATGTTCTAGTTAGACTAACACACTGTGTTTAGTACAACCAACATAAAAAGCTTAAGTTCAGGCAACTCCATTTTAATTTGAATATTATTAAATATTATTAATTGATATTATTGATATTAAGTTGTCAAATTACATCATTTGAGCTATTCTAACTAATGGATTTTGCTTCCAATCAATAACAAATTAAAAATCGCGTGCATCTTCGTTACTTTTCTCGGAATGCTATAAGATTGTTGAAAAACCATTAAAGGCTCATTCATGCAAACGGCGTCTAATTTGAAGAATAAAAAAAAATAGAAAGATATTTTAGGTAATTTGACAAGTTTTTTTGTGTGTATATAAGTATATACTTGTAGGTTAGGGTGGGGTACTGATAATGTGCTTATAACGTATAATGTGATTGGTAAACGGAGAGAGTTAATGAGTTAGCTGATATGAATGAGCAGAGAAAGGTAGACGTGTGTTCAGGAGACCAAGTGGAAATGGAGTAAGGCCAGGAACATTAAAAGAAGATTTAAATGTACTATTATTGTGTGCCCGGAAAGAGAAATGGTGTAGGGGTAATCCTGAAGACGGAGGAGCATTCTATGACATATAAAAGTGTTGCTAGACAGCATCGGATGGTGGTCTGTAAGATGGCTTTGGATTTGAAGAAGAAGAAGAAGAGGGGAGCAAGGACTGTAAAGAGAATAAGATGGTAGAAACTGAACGAGGAAGACATTAAGATGTTGATTGGGAGTGACGATGATGGACAGGATTAGAAATGAGTTTAGGAGATGGTTTGGACATGTGTAGAGGAGGGAGAAGAATACTGAGGTTGGAGGTACCAGGCTGGAGGAAAAGAAGAAGGACCAGGAAGAGGATTATGGATGTGGTGAGTGAAAGTATGCATGTAGAGGACAGGCAAGTGTGGAGATGGATGATCATGGCAACCCTAAATATGCATATGTATTTATCCCCCCCTGAGTAAATACTTTGTCAAACCAACTTTTATTGCTATTACAGCTGCAGGTCTTTTTGGGTATGTCTCTAGCAACTTGGCACAACTAGAGGCTTATTTTTGACCATTCTTCTTTGCAAAACGGCTCCTGTTGAATCAGATTGGACGGTTGTCGACTCTGAACAGTAATTTTCAAGTCTTGCCAAAGATTCTCGATAGGATTTAGGTCTGGACTTTGACTGGGCTGTTCTAACACATGCATATGCTTTGATCTCAACCATTCAATTGTAGCTCTGGAAGGTGAACCTCTGAAGGCAGTTGATTGCACTGGATTAGTGGTATCGGAATAAAGGGGGGGCTGAATACATAATCACACCACACTTTTCATATTTTTATTCGCAAACAATTTTGAACACCGTGTGTTTTTTCCTTCTCGTTCACAATTAAGCAATACTTTGTGTTGGTCTATCACATTAATTATAATTGTCTATATATCTATCTATCTATCTATCTATCTATCTATCTATCTATCTATCTATATATCCCTCCATCTATCTATCTATCTATGTATCTTTATCTATCTATCCATCCATCCATCTATCAATCAGGACTGTCAAAGTTAATAACATGCGTGCATTACTATCTGCATTGAACCTTTCCTCAGCTGCGCTTACTGCTTAATGTTAGGATGGAATATAAAAGTGACAATAGATGTGTGTTATTAACAACAACAACAACAAAAATAATAGTTTCATCGCCTACTAGTTGCGCATTCACAACAGTTATGAGCTACACACTATATTACCGTATGGAACCGAAACGTATCACCAATTTATATGGAAAGCAACCGGAACATAATTCTTAAAGGAGCCACGTCCCATATTAAACAATTAAAACAACCAGTAAAAAAACAACATTGAAATTAAATTAATTACTTAGTACACTAAAGAATAGTTTCCAGGGTAAAATAAATATCAAAATAATCAATAACTGCATTCACGGGAGAGATTTCGAATGAAATGTACATCGTTATAACATTTACGGCTACATTTAAAAACGTATACGATTAATCGCGAGTTTAACTCATGGCAAACACTGATTAATCGCGATTATTGTTTCGTTGTATTATTATCCATCAGCAAAAATAAATGTTTATAATAATACTACTAATAATAATAATACGTCCGTGTGAGCGAGAAAAAAATGGGGGCAGTTTTTATTGTTGTTGACGTTGACCTGACGTCACATCCTGTTTGTGCGCCAGTGAGGAGCTGAAGGCCTGAAGCCTAAAAGGAAAAACTCTAAAGTAGGCTGATAAAGTAAAAGTAAGCGCACAACGGCGTGGAGGAGCGTTAAAGCTGCGGTAAGTGACTTTCACATTCAACAGTCTTAACGCTTTATGAGAGTTAAACCTTTATGTGTGTATACATAGACACAGAAACCTAGCACTGGGAATCCGTTGTGTGTGTGTATGTGTGTGTGTGTGTGTAGTTGCTGGAGCGCAGGTTCCATTAGCCTTTAGCAGAATGCAGCTAACACACACACACACACACACACACACACACACACACACGCCGTTAGAAGTACAGTACACTTGAGCTCATCCTGCAGCACGAGGTTAATGCGGGGGATCTGGGAATGTAAATGTAAACTTTTGCTGAAGTCCAGTTCTTTCCTTCCATGTGTGTGTGTGTGTGTGTGTGTAGCCCTGTAACGAACCCAGTGGCCTCCATTTTATATCGGGGAGCTCTCTCTCTGTGTGTGTGTGTGTGTGTGTGTGTGTGTGTGTGTGTGTGTGTGTGTGTGTGTGTGTGGGACAGCTGCTAGCATGTTACCAGAGCTGGAGCAACTTTCTCAGCTGGAGCACAGACTTAGCATTATTGCGTCCGGAGCGAGCTTTAACAAATGTTTACGACATAAATAAATAAATAAAGATATCACTGTTTACCCCCTCCCCCCAAAAAAAAACAAACAAACAAACGTGCAACACAAATCAAGCAAAGTTGAAGTTGCTAATTTTCTAGTTATTTTAGCTTAGCGAGCTTAGCGCGCACTTTCCTGACAAGTTTTTCTCCTTAAAAAAAAAAAAAAAACACTGGACGTGAATAATATAGTGTACTAATAATATTAGATTGGTTTGATGTATTCGTTGTGAAGTGAATTGTTTAAGTTGGCGATAAGCAGTTCTCCCGATAGCGCATAGGTTTATTGACACGTAAGAGTCGGATAAAGGAAAATAAAATGCACGTATTTTTGTTAAATAAGTGGTGTTTTTTCGTTGTGGGAAAGTATAAACACGCAGTGCAAAATAATTGTTTATTTTTGCTGGGGGCGAATAAACAGCGTTTAATGTCAGAATCAGTAAATATGATCAGTACACCTGGGTGTGCATGTGCACCACACTTTTTCTTTTTTTTTTTTTACAATATATTTTTATTGGTGAAAAATATCATTCGCACTCTTAAACATTGCAAAATCACATTTCTCATTTCCCCTTAGAACATGCAAACAAACAAAAAGAAAGTTTGAGGAATCTGTCTTATCAGGGTCGAGCCACTTGATGTGAACATCTGAAGTTCAATGCTGGCGATACTTTAATGACTAATCTAGGAAGAATTCATTTATTTATGAGGTTGGGGACAGAGCACAGGGCCAATTATTATAGAGACTGATAAACGCCTTTCTCGAGTGCCAGTCAGTGTCACATTGGTTATATTGGGGCTTGAACCGTGGTTTAAGCCATAACCATTGTGCTACCACTTCCTATGTAGAGAGGATCGATTCTCACACTATCTACAGCAATGTGGGATTTAAAAAAAACACACAACAAAACAAAACAAATCAAGCTAGTTTTGGAGCTATTTCCCCTTCCACTATACAACCAAGCCAGCCTTCTATCACTTATGCACATTTTTGGATCGCTGCATCACTTCAGGCAAAAGCAGGAAAGATGTACAGAACTGGACATGAAAGGAAAATGTCACCATTATCTTCTTCCTTCACAAGACTTTATAAAAAAGGGAAGGCATGGAATTTGTCCGAATAATAATGTTTTGTAATGAACGTAACCAAACAGAAGTTCCACATTCTTTAGTCTATCTAATATTAATAATGGTGGCTTTCAAAAACAAAAAATATTGTGGTGTTCAGTATCAGGGCTCCTGTCATTGATAGAATTAGTGTGTGTGTGAGAATACAGATACATTAAACTCTCATGCCTAAAATCGAAATATTTAGAATGTGTTAAATGACTCAGATTCCATGGTCAAATGTATGTCGTCTGGACAAGCGATGCCACTTATTTTCTTTTTGACGTAATACCAAATTCTTTCAATGGCAGGATCTCTGATACTGAACACCACCATTTTTTAAAAAGCCACCATTATTAATATTAGATAGACTAAAGCAGGTGGATAATGTTACTTTTATTACTATTTGTGCTTTCTTATGTTCTTTCAAATGGTATATACAGGCACACACCTACACAAATACACACACACACACACACATCTATCTATCTATCTATAGATATCTATCTATATCTATCTATATATATATATATATATATATATCTATATATATATATATATATATATATATATATATATATATATATATATATATATATATATATATATATATATATATGCATTTATGGAAACTTATGTATGCATCAAATCATCAATTGTAATTGTAATCGTAAATTGAATATCTTATTTTTATTTATTTATTATATAATTCCTTTTTTTATTTATTTAGACATTAGATTTTCGAATTTGTATACAGGAGGGAAATCGTGTACCTGTTTTTTTATCCGTGTCTTGGGGTTTGCCGCTGTCATGTTTATCCCGCAGCGCCCCTACACCTCCACTTTAAACAATGTGGTTCTGTTTGAGGTGTAGTAATAAAGTCGTGCTGCTTCCTTTAGTCGCCACAAACTTTAGACGGATTTTACAGCGGGGCTTTGGTTTGTTGAACGTCTGAAGTTGCAAACCCGGAGCATTTCTTGATGAACCTGGGAGGCGGTAGCCCAGTGGTTACGGTATAGGTCTCTGGACTTGAACATCACTGGTTCAAACCCCACCACCGAGCTGCCACTAACAGGCCCTTGAGCAAGGCCTTTAACCCTTAACTGCCCAGTTGTAACTCGTTCTGGATAAGGCCGTCTGCCAAATGCTGTAAATGCAAATAAAAGAACAAACAAACAAACGCATAGCCGAGTATGTAAAGGTAACGACTGAATAAACAGCATTATTCGCTGATTTTGCTGGTTATCTTGAGTATGTATTTTAAATACATGGTGGCACAATACATGTAGTTCTGAGTGTAGAAAGAATTGCAGCATTTAAATGAATTTATGTAAAATTGGCAGAGAGTTATAAAATAATAGCGTATAATGTAACAAATACAAAATACAGGAGCCATGCAGTTTGAAGGCTGGTATGTAAACTGGCTTCCACTTCTGTGTTCATTTACCATCCAATATGCTCACATGCAAGTAAACATCTCTACCTGGGGGGGAAGTAAGTGAAAGATTAAACAGAAGTCTCATATTTTAAATGGAGAACAAGCAAACATGTGGACGCAATCAAACCCAGAGTTTCACTACTTCCCATCAGCAGGATTACGCAAGCGAGAGTGTTGTTACGCCGGATATCATCACAGCTTGCCACTAGGTGCCCTCTCACACGTCATGTGCGTTACTCAGTGTACTGCACAATGAGTGCGATATCGTTCATGTACATCAGTTCTGTAAACAAATAGTCTAAAGCTATGCATTTTGTCAGTAATGCCAATTGTTCGCTTTCTTTTTCGCTCTAATAGTTGAAGACTGAATTCCTCCTTGGCCTGTCAAGAGTCCTCAAGACGTTTCCATATTTGCGATCTCGCACACCTCACCTTGAGATCCAGATTGACATAGGGTTGCCGCACCATATACACAATATGCCGTTAAAATGTGATTTTAAAAAATGGGAGATTAATTGTCATTATCAATTCATTTGAGTTTATGGATTGGATACGAACATTGAGTTTACGATTTCACCTGGGTTTGGCACAACGAGCTTCCGTAGTTCTCCGCCTCTCGTCACGCATTACACTTGCGAAATGCGACATGGCGCCGCTCTCTGATGAAGAGCTTGTTTCCAAGAGCAGGCGTGGTTTCATCAGTCGTGTGGAAATGGTTCACTGGCAATTTCAGATGTTCAAAAATCCAAAGCCTCGCTTTAACAATAAATTTTGTGGTGAAGAAGCACGACATATTTATTCCAGCACCTCAAACAGAATCATGTTGTTGAACGTGGGGAGGTGTGTGTGGCGCTGCGGGATAAACATGACAGTAGCAAAACCCCAAAGCTCCGGCTAAAAAACAAGTAAAAATTTTCTGTATCCAAAATCGAATTTTGTTTAACAAAAACAAAAGAGATTCAGTTTATATGACATCGTCCAGATGTCCACTTATAGATTCCTCTTATTGATTCCTGAGTTCATTTATTTTTCCAATCTGCCAGGACCTTATGTAGTAATATACACATCAGTTTAGATTTAGTTTAGTTTATAAGATGCACCTGTTAGGATCTTCAGGTCTCGAAGAACGAAGTCGCAGTTTCAGGATTTGCACTTCAGGGTTTGTGGAGCGCACTTCCGATTCGGCGGCCATGCCGTGGCGTTTCCTGCCCCGCTGGGTATTTAACGGTTTTACCGCGCCGGATGATTATCTGCTTCTCGTGTGTCTGAGATTTTGTCCGCCTTCTAGTTGACTTGGATCATTATTCTTTTTAAAACGCTCTTGTTTTCGCACCATGTGCGCATTGGATCCTTTTATTTACCCTTTTGACAAGACCTCGGGAAACGATCATAAGTGTGGCTACAATTTGTGAAAACCAAAGACAAAGCGAATTACAATAAGTGTAATTATTGTAATAAACTAATATGTTTCAAGCGAGGCCAACAACACAGCATCTGTGGTTATTTTTTTTTGTTTCCTGGTTTAACAGTAGGCATGTGAAATAAAACCTTTAAGTAGACGTGGGCGATTATGTCATAAATTGAATCTCTGAATATTTTTATTTATTTATTTTTAATTGATAAAATTAGATTTTGGATACAGTGGAGAAACAATATTTCTACCTGTTTGTAGTCAGTGTTTAGGGGTTTTCCGCTGTCATGTTTATCCCACAGCGTGATTCTGTTTGAGGTGCTGGATTAAATTGCTGCTTCCTTTAGTCCTCACAAACTTTAGACAAATGGGACACCGGGGCTTTCATTTGTTGAACGTCTGAAGTTGCAAATCTGAACCATTTCCGTACGACTGATGAAACCGCGCATCCTCTTGGAAACGAGCTCTTCGGATTCGTGAGGGCCTAATCATTCTGCTTTTCATAACCTAATAGTTTGCTGTTGTCCTAGCATACTAGTAAGGTTGAATACCATTACGTATTTTCCATAGTTACAAATGTAGATGGTGCGGCTTTAAGACAATATTTCACAATCAAAGCAACGGAGATTGCCGTTACGAGTAAATGCATTGTTCTAGATAAATTATTTTGTAAACCAGTGACGGCCCTGGTATCACCAACTTGCACTTTACAATACAGGTTAACACACTGCTGATTCAGGCGTCACAACACGTCCCTTTAAAACATATTCGTTCTGCAACTCAGTGAGTCTTGCTGGCCTTACTGGTACAGCACTACCTTGAGGTGGAGAATGTTCAACACTATAAGAGGCTACTGAAAATTTCATCTCCCCTTTCCAGTGTCCAATAGGCATATAATATACTGTTTTTTCCAGACTGGATCACGTTTTCTCAGTCTTGTATTTTTATTTGTCATTTTTTTTTTTTTACTTTTTTTTTTTTTTTTTACTTTTTTTTTTTTTTTTTTATAAATGTATTTATTATTATAATTTTTTAATCAACAGGAAAAAATACTATTATATTTTGCACATTTCTGAATTAGAGACACCCAATTTAAATTTGCTACCGCTGAATAATGTAACTTTACAAAATTGGATATTGATGGTGTTTAAAAAAAATAAATAAATACACTCTTTTTTTTTTTTTTATTAGGAATGAGAGCAAGAAGCAAACATATACATACATCCACAATAAACTAGACGTCATTTATTTATTTTTATTGTCTCCTGTCTATACCTCTACTCCCTCTCCACCCTTTCCGAACCCCCTTAACCCTTAACCCCCCCCCCCCCCCCCCCCAAAAAAAAAAACAGTCAGTAAAGAAACGGGAAAATAAATAAATAAAAACAGGGGAGGGGGTAGAAATAAAGAAATAAAAAAAATCTTGTGGGGAAAATGTGAGAATTAATTCAATTCAATTCAATTATATTTATAAAGCGCTTTTTACAATGTGTCATCACATCAGAATTAATCTAGTGGATAGCATGGATAGACGGCATCACGCCTATTTGGGTATTTAGCATTTTAAACGTGCAATAAATGGAATCTGAGAGTTTTTAATAATGTAATGTAATATCTTGTATTGTGTAATGACTGTGCAATTGCGTGTGTTTTTCAGGTGCCGTGTGTGTGTGTGTGTGTGTGTGTGAGTGTGTGTGTCTGTGTTGCTAGTTGTGCTCACTCATCTCACAGTGGCCCGCTGATCCTCGATTCCTTCTCCTACGATTGTGCGCACAGTGACACACAGACACACACTGAGACACACACAAACACAGCATGAATGAGGTTAGCGTGGTCAGAGAAGGTTGGCTCCACAAGAGAGGTGAGTAATGTCGCGAACTCACCACCAGCTCCGTGTAAACATGGATTATATGTGTGTGTATATGCTTGTATACATCCATATATCTTGCGTCTTGTCTCTTCCTATTAGGTGAATACATTAAGACATGGAGGCCGCGGTATTTTATCCTGAAGAGTGATGGGTCATTTATCGGTTACAAAGAGAAACCTGATGTGTCCGATCCCAACATGCCCCCACTCAACAACTTTTCGGTAGCAGGTGTGTGTCTTGCTGTACAAGAAAATGAGTGGAAAGGTGGTGAATGCTTAAAAAGCCATTCAGCAGTTTAAAGCCGTGATTTAAAGTATGATTCGTCCTCTTTCAGAATGTCAGCTGATGAAAACCGAACGGCCACGCCCCAATACCTTTGTTATTCGCTGTCTTCAGTGGACGACGGTTATTGAGAGAACGTTCCACGTGGACAGTAATGCTGAGAGGTAGGATACAGGATTGTATTGACTTAGCTTTTGTGACTTATGAACAAATCTTAAAATAGAATAGTCCGGGTGCACTGGTCTGATAAGTGTCTTTGTGTGTGTTTCTAACATCATGTCAAATAAGTCTCTTCTTACATTATCGGTATTTATAATTTTGTCGACATTGTTAGCTGACCGAGGGGCACGGTGGCTTAGTGGTTAGCACGTTCGCCTCATACCTCCAGGGTCCGGGTTCGATTCCCGTCTCGGCCATATGTGTGTGTGTGGAGTTTGCATGTTTTCCCCGTGCCTCAGGGTTTTTTTTTTCTCCGGGTCTCCGGTTTCCCCCTGGTCCAAAAACATGCACGGAAGGTTGATTGGGACCGTGGAAAATTGTCCCTAGTGTATGAATGTGTGTGTGTCCTGCAATGGGTTGACATTCCATCCAGAGTGTATCCTGCCTTAATGTCCATAGACGCCTGAGATAGGCACAGACTCCCCATGACCTGAAGGAAGAGCGGATATAGCGGTAGAAGATGATTGAATGAATGTTAGCTGACCGTGTATGTAATGCAGTCGTGTACATACTCAACTTATATAGTCTATAGTGTAAGCGGGGTAAGGAAATGTAATGTACTGCGACTCTTAAGTGCTCAGAGCAGCCTCATATGTTCCATTCATTTCGACAAGTTTTCTAGAAATGGCAAATCTATGACGCTTTACGACAAAAGGACCTCGTAATGTTGAAGCGTCATAAAAGTCGATTTGCTAATTAATGACACATAGTCTCTCCATTAAGGAACTTGTCGTTACCTTTTCATTTTTTAGCAAATTTAAATACCGCCTGTAGTGGTGGTATTTTATACCTCTAATATTTAAGTATCAAGTGTTGAACCCTGATGTCACAGGGCAAAGTAAATTATAGTGTTTAAAAAAAAATCCATATTTGATTCATATACAGTGGTGCCTGGGCTAACCTCTGTTTCTGCTAACGTCGTTTTCGGTTAACGCCGCGATCAGAATTTTGTACTCCATAAAGGCGTTTGTGAACAAGGGTTCCCCTCCCCTGTTCTCCCGTCTCTCCAGGACAGTAAATCAGACATCCATTTGTGAACGATAGATTCCGTTATTTAGTGCTTAAAGTGGTTCCTCGGCTAACGTCTGTTTCAGCGAAGGTCGCGTTTTCAGCAACGGATTAACGACGTTATCCGAGGCACCGCTGTGTATTAGTAATAAACTAACTGTGGTTGTGCATCCTGGGTTAACCAATAATACTTTCAGTGTTATTTTTGATTCCATATTATTATTTTTTTCCTCCTCGCATTGGTCTCAGGGAGGAATGGATACGGGCAATCCAGGCCGTAGCGAACGGACTGAAGACACGAGAGGAGGAGGAGCCGATGGACATCAACTTCAGTTCATCAGGAGACAGCAGCATGGAGACGTCTTCAGGAAAATCACGCAGCAAAGTGGTTAGTCTGGTTCACAATCGTGCTCTTGATAAAGATTCGGTGTGCGTTGGCGCTCGGCACTATTCACATTTTATATAATGTGGTTTTGTGTTTGCTCGCTTTGCAGACCATGAGTGACTTTGATTACCTGAAGCTGCTGGGTAAGGGCACATTTGGCAAAGTGATCTTGGTCCGAGAGAAAGCAACAGCTGTGCATTACGCCATGAAAATTC
>JACRUU010000027.1:7869588-8034588 GCA_030449085.1 Kryptopterus vitreolus | reverse complement strand
GATCGAGCACAGTTTTATGGAGCGGAAATCGTTTCCGCGCTCGAGTATCTGCACTCACGAGATGTGGTCTACCGAGACCTGAAGGTCACTTGTTACATTACTGTAGGATTTATTTATTTATTTTCATGTGTTCAGAGGGGTAACAATCAATTTATGTTCATTTGCAGCTGGAGAATCTTATGCTGGATAAAGACGGACACATTAAGATCACAGATTTCGGTTTGTGTAAGGAGGGAATTACCAATGAAGCTACCATGAAGACTTTCTGTGGAACCCCAGAGTACCTTGCTCCTGAGGTGCACGCACGCGTCCGCAAACTGACTTGTACTTCTTTCCTGTCGTTTGTGCTCTTTCCGCACTCAGACCGCCGTTTTTCTCTTCGTCTTCCCCATTTGCAGGTGCTGGAGGATAACGATTACGGCCGGGCAGTAGACTGGTGGGGTTTGGGTGTGGTCATGTACGAAATGATGTGCGGCCGCCTGCCGTTCTATAATCAGGACCACGAGCGGCTGTTTGAGCTCATCCTAATGGAAGAGATCAGGTTTCCCCGGAACCTGTCACCCGATGCCAAGAGCCTTCTCGCTGGCTTGCTGAAGAAAGACCCGAAACAAAGGTCAGACGGAAACGCTGTCCTGCCATTAGCGACAGATATTTTTAACTCTTTAAATCTTTAATATCCGATACCCATAAATAAACAGGTGCGTGTCTGAAATGTGTTAACCTACATTCCAAATCAGTGTTTTGTAACCAACGCTGGTCTTTTCTCACCGAACGAAGGTTGGGAGGAGGTATTGAAGACGCCAAAGAAGTGATGACTCACAAGTTTTTCTCCTCCATCAACTGGCAGGATGTACTGCAGAAAAAGGTAAGTGTCCAAGAAGGGTGTTTTTTTTTTTTGGCAGTAAGGCACCAGCTGTTTGAGGATATCTCTGTCAGGGGAAAAAAATTCATAGCTATTTGCAGAGCTGTCAGTTTCACAACCAATGCTTAATAAGCTCACAACAGTGCACTATTTAAGGTCCAGTTATGACAGCAGTCATATAAGAATTATAAGGAAAAAACCCTTCTTTGGGCAAAACGTATTGTTTTTATGCATGTAGCATATTATGAACCTATATGTTTTGATAAAGTCTATATATTTTCATGCTTGCAGTATGATTTTCCTCATGCAACAAATATAGCCGAATGTGATGCAGTAGTTCCCCGGATATTGCGAGGGGTTACGTGCCACGATATGCGAAGAAATCTCAATATATTCACGTAAAAATGTACCTGACGTCACAGTACATGTAAAACTCTTCGGAGAAACCTGTTTTATTCTGTTGGCTCCATCCAAAAGGTTTTTAATCAAATCAATCCAAATTTAGTTTCAACATGTGTTAACACATACATTTTTTTAGAAAAAATGTACCTTAAACATCTAATTTAAATGTTATTCTTTTATTTTCAAATAATAAAACCCAGATCCCGCCATGAATGTAGCCATAGAAGCATGTTGTAAAGAAACCACAAAAACAAACCAGTACATTGACCTAATTCAGGGGTCACCAACCTTTTTGAACCTGAGAGCTACAGCATGGATACTGAGTCATACAAAGGGCTCCCATTTTGGCTCACTCTTCTGAAATAACACATTTACCTTTAGTTATATATTATAAATAATGACAATGATGATTTCTCACAATAAGTATTGTCACAATTAGTTAACTAATATTTTAGATGCATCTCACTGATGGGTTTTTAGAACAGGCCTGAGAGCTACTCATGTGGTCTTTGGGGGCCCTCGTTGGTGACCCCTGACCTAATTCATACACATTATCAACAAATAATATATTAAAACACATGTAAACAACATCAATAACGTTTAATAACTGTACAGTACACTTAAAACAGTTAAGTGATAAGCAGTCACTAGATTAAACCACAAGTAAACGGACACGACACTTTCGCTACGAAACAGTGAGACAGACTGAAAGTGAGCAACAATACACGTTCCTATTGGCTAAGTACAGAACTGTCGCTTGCTGATTGGCTTAGAAGGTCCTGTACTTTTATTTATTTCTTGTGAATATTAAAATAATATTTGAAACATTTAAAGATAAAATTAGCATGTGAAAACATTTTCAACGTAATTCCTAACTTTAGGTATTCGATTCATTCGCGAGATTTTGATACATTTACAATATACTTATAGTTATGTTTCGTACGAGACATATCTTAATATCCGAATCGCGATATTTCGTTGACCTACTGTATAACCGATTTAAAATGAGGTGAAGACATTTTCTGTGCCTTATTGGCGTCAGAAACTTGGAAAGCTGCTTATACTTGGTGTTAAATATGTCTTTCCAAGCTCCAGTTCATATAAGAAACAAAAGTATATTTTATAAGAAATAATTATGTTGTGGATCTGCGGCTTACATTTACATTACATTTGCAGCATTTGGCAGACGCTCTTATCCAGAGCGACTTACAATTGAGCAATTGAGGGTTAAGGGCCTTGCTCAAGGACCCATTAGTGACAGCTTAGTGGTGGTGGTGTTTGAACCCATGATCTTTCGGTCCAGAGTCCAACACCTTAACCACTGGGCTATCACCTCCCAATGAATACGCTTCACAGAATACACTCTGAATGGGATACCAGTCTGGTCTTTGACACACACACACACACACTCACTCACACACCTGAGAGCCAGTTCTCATAGCCAGCACCTATAAAACATAGAAACATCTATAAACTATACAAACATTGAGGAAGTTATTTGTAGTTTTCCCAATTCGTCATCGTTGTTCTTTACTCTTTACTAAAAGTGGTCTCGTGTTGTGTGTCCTTTTAGCTCACACCTCCTTTCAAGCCTCAGGTGACGTCAGAGACCGACACTCGCTATTTTGATGAGGAGTTCACTTTGCAGACCATCACTGTCACACCACCTGACCAGTGTGAGTATAACAGATGTGTGTTCATGTTGAGTCTTGCTGCAGGACACTGTGTCTCTCTTTATGTTTAAATGTGTGTGTATGTATAGGGATATAGTTTTGGTGCTGAAATGAATTTCTCTGCCATTGTGAAACGTCTTGTTTTCTTTTTTCTTCATACTTTCTCACTTTTACAAGCGTTTCAGTATGCATTTTCCCCCTACTTTTGTACAGGGAATTGTCCATCTCTTAATCACATCTGGATGCTCAGTGTCTTTGTATTGTAGCCGAAGTGTGTGTATTTGAATAATGCATATGACATGTGCTAAGTTAAATGAAGTGATTGTGTATTTGTGTGTTTTCCTCTTTGTGCAGATGATAGTTTGGATGCCGAGGACTCGGATGCGCGCACACACTTCCCTCAGTTCTCTTACTCCGCCAGTGTACGGGAGTGACCGAGAGACCTACACAGACAAACACACACTCACCAGCAAACCAGATATCGTCACAACACACGCACGCACAGTCTCACCAGCAACCTGGACACCATGTTAACACCCATTCATACACCCACTGTTACCAGCAAACTGGAAACTGTATACACACACACACACACACACAGTCACCAGCAAATCAAACATCAAGGCAATGTACTTACTGCAGTCAGCAGTCTGTTGACCAGTGAAGGCCTCATTAAGCTGCGTCTGATACAGATTGGCCCTCCAGGCTGTCTGTTACACTACACACGATTCACACCTTTTACGAAAATGAGTCACCGGGCTCATTGTGTTGAACACCTCCGAAAAGCATATACTGTACACACACACACACACACACACACACACACACACACACTTGTATGCACGTTTTAACAGAAGTAGAAGTTGTTACAGTTTTTAATACAGGGAAACATGCACGCATGAAGCCATCCTGCAGTGCAAGTGCCCTTTTTATGCATTCACTTGTTACTGTGGTGTTTCAACAACACATACTGCTGAGTGTGTGTGTGTGTGTGTGTGTGTGTGTGTGTGTGTGTGTGACTGGTGAAATGTGTGTATGATCTGAATGTACATCTTTAAGTGTGTCTGTGTGTGTGTTTGATTCAGTTTTGTACAGGAACCATAATGTGGGGCGGTGGGGGGAGGGGGGTTTCAATTGCTGACATATGTGTACACATGCGCGCACACACATACAAATACAGTAGAAGTGTAAAGGGAAAAGAAAAGAAAAGAAAAAAAGCTCTGTGGATGAGTGTATGTGTGGGTGCGTGTCCAATTTCTGCACCTGTAAGGCTGTCATCACTGTGTAATCCCAGGGTTCTGCTACAGAGGGCAGACTTGCACACACAGTACAAGCACTGGGGAAGAAAGTAGTCTTAGTTTCGTCGCTTAGAGATACCGGAGTTATCACTCGGCAGGTGTAGCATAGGAATCACTAAAAGCGCGTTGTGCGAACGATTTGCGTGACCACACCCCACAAACGCAGCCGGCCTCCTGCTGTAAAACACCCAGTCACTCAGCTGTACAATTCTGCAGGCTTTGATGTAAAGAGATTTTTATGAAATGAATTTGAAATGTGTCTCTCTTTCTCTCTCTCTCCGTCTCTCTCGCTCTACTCTGTGTCTCTGTGTTATGCTGGTTAATGATCTCCGTTAGGATGAGAGCTGATTATGTAAGTGAGATGGAGCGAGTTTTATGTTTTTTGGCTTTTCTGTTTGTTTCCTAAACAGATCAGACAAATTTATTTTGCTTTTGTTTTGTTTTGTTTGTTCTTCAAATCATCCTGATGAGATCAATATAAATATAATCTATTCCACCAGCTGACTCTTTTTGTCATTTTTTGTGGTGTGTGTGTCATGGTTTGCAGGGTTATGTGGATCGTCATACCTGTGGTGATATGTTGGGTGGATTTACAATGCCAGGGATACCAGTGACCAGGATTAATAGACTAATAGTATAGGGACGATTTGCTATCGCACCCACATATGGGCTTTTTTGGACTGTGTGTGAGGGGGGGGTGGATCTATAAAGACAAGTTTGCTGTGAAATATGTCCAGTGGTTTGCCCAGTACTCTGACCATTTTAAATGACCAGTAGGCTTCAGTGCACTCTAAGCTGTTATAAGTAAATGGACCAAGATCTACAACTAAAAAAAAAAAAAAAAAAAAACATCAAAATGTGTTCAACAAGCACACATTTGTATGTATTTGTGTATTTAGAGTTCTATTGTGTAAAATGGCAGCCTAAAAAATTATTAGAAGTCGGGTTTCTCCTAAACTTCAGCCTATGAATGGGAACAATATACAAAAATTAAGTGTAGCTGTAATATGTACTGTTATTACATGCACTTACAAGATTTCTCAACATTTACTGTCATCGAGTTCTTATTTATACAGCAGAACACAAAATAATTCTTAGGGTCATTTAGACAGAAATTTGTTATTCATTGAAAAAATGTTATCCATGTTTGGGCTGTAAATTTACAAATAAGTCTAACATAGAGAACTTATAGATGATACGTGTATGTGTGTATATATATATATATATATATAATATATAATATATATATAGATAGATATGTGTAGTATATAATATATATATCTATATATATATATATATATATATATATATATATATATCTATATATATAATATATATATAAAGACATTGGACTTATTGGAAGTTCCATATACTACTTAAGCAATACCCTAAACATTCAGCTTCTCTACTGTAGCTAATTCATATTAGTGTGATTAATGGAAGAAGGCAAATAAGCATACATTCATATACATCCGTACGTTTAGACAATTAAGAAATATGTCTACATATATATAGATAGATAGATAGATAGTATTACATAATATATAGGCTGGTGCTGCTTTCTTTACTGCTGTGAGATAATGGCGATAAAATGAATGCCCGCTTCACACCATGCAGCATTGTGTCCGGTGTAATGCAATTCCATTCAGAGCTGGTTTCCGGATTAATAATAATAATCGAATAAGGAATAATAATAATAATAATAATCTAATAACACATATTTTGAGTGTGAAAACTGTTCATCTTTATGATAATGAATGTTATGTTTGAAACAGTCAATTCTGCCTACAAGAAAATAGAACAGACACAATAAACATACAAGAGTACATGTATAAAATCAGATTACTTGGGAAAACATATCACAATATCATGTGTTAATTATTGTCCACTTTTTATTGGAACGCCTAAAACATATATATATATGTGTCACTTCTTTCTTATCATCTATCATTCTGATATTTGGTGTGAACATGAAGTGAAGCTCTTTATCTGTATCTGCATGACTTGTATGCATTGTGGTGGTCTCTACACGAATGACTGATTAGATAACTGCATGAATGTGCAGATGTTCTTGATAAAGTAGATGTCTAGTACACAGTATCATCTTGAACCCAGAAAACCACCTGTAGATCTCGAAAGTCAGTAAAATGAACGCATTTTATTTCATCTATAGCCTGGTATTTGGGTATTCCCTCAATTTAAAGGTTAAATATTTAGTGAGGGGAAAAATGTAATTCTTATTATTTTTCCTTTCCGCCCCTGAACTCACGGACGGGTTTGATTGAGACACGTGACACGCAGTGCGCGTGGGCTTTAATTGCCCTTCACGTGCACTAATTAACGTGCAGTGGATTTTCGCACGGGCGTCTGGGCGGGTAGCTGCAGGTTCCTTGTGAGCGCGTGTCCGGTTGCATCATGTCCCGAACCGGATTTTGTGATTCCAGGGCACTGCTGGACCGCAAGGTAAAACAACAACAACAACAACAACAAAACACGCTCTAGTTGCACTCTACGCTCTAGAGTGAAGTGGGGGTATCGTGGCTTCCTAAGTGTTGGATTAAAAGTGTGTTGTTGTTTTTTTCTGCAGACAGAAGAAGCCCGGATTCCTTTGCGCGCCTGGGCGAACGCATGCGCTGTGCGGGAGCGCGGGATTCTCGGTGTACTCGCGGAAGAAGACGAGCAGAAGCCGCACGTGCAGCACAAAGCCGACAGTACAGAGAACCGATGGGTAAATAAACGCAGATTTGTTTCCTGTCGTAGCTAATTGTGTGTTTATATATATATATATATATATATATATATATATATATATATATATATATATATATATAGATATATATAGATATATATATATATAGATAGATAGATAGATAGATAGATATCTTTTTTTTTTTTTTTTTTTTTAAATACACAAAATTCACTTTAAAATCAATTCCCATCCCACGCCTGTTAAAATAAATAAGGAGCCGGAACGTTCATTAAGATTAATTTCAGACTAATTGTTTACAATTGTGAAATCCTTGATTAGGTTTAGAGTTCAGAAATCGGCCGATGAGTTTTTTTGATTTTTAAAAATCACTCCCAAATCTAATCACAACTTTTCCCATGTGCAATATGAAAATATGACCCGGTCCCATATTGATATTGTAAAGAAAAGCTTTATTAAACTGCTTTATTTTTCTGCTGGTCATCTTATAACTGGAAAACTTATAACTGTAAAACCAAATATGTTCCAGACTGGGAATGGGTTTTTAAATAAAACTTATTTTTAAAGGTTATCAGAATAGATAGATGGATAGATAGATAGTCTCTGCTCTTGACTGACATGCTATTGGCTACAAGGTAATTATACTATAATATATATATATTTATTATATATATATATATATATATATATATATATATATATATATATATATATATATATATAATCATGTAATCTCGTAATTAGTTTAAAATCTGCAACTTGGTCATTAGATGTATTGTCTCACTTTTAAACCCAATAATCAACTTGCTAGACAATTAATTTACAAGTTCATGTGATCAAGTTTTACCGTTTACCATAAAAATAGTGCTAAAAAATAAAAACTAAACCTGAGTACACTGAGACCGTGCTTAAAATGTGTAACATTTCCCATTAATTAATTTCCCACAACAATGCAGATAAACAATCTTCATAAGCAAAAACATGTTTTGTATATTAATAGGCTGTTCTCATTTATACGCTACGCATTCTTCACTAAGCATTTTCAGGAAACAGTCAAGCGCCATGTGTAAGGGATTGATAAAGTATTTTAATCAGTTTCATTATCAAAAAAATGCATATCGATGCATTATTCTCAATTTCATTAGAATAATTCTGTGTACATTAACTCGGATTCCAACCTGAAACAGATACTTATAAATGTTCTGTGACCCCCCCCCCCCCCCAAGCCTTGACCACTGTGATTTGATCAATTCTTTCATAGTTCCAGAATTGTACTTGGTAAAATTAGTTAAATAATCCAACAAAGTAGTGTTTTAAAATGTTATGCACTGTAATGAACTCATTGATCGACTCCTTCTCAACTGTTGTCATGGGCTGCATATCAATGAGGCGAAAGTATTTAATCTAGAACTTTCATCGAAATATTTTAGGAGATTTCAAAGTTTAATGGTTGGGGTGGTTTTCCTTTTTTTGTGACAAATTATGGTTGATGTTTGGGCGGGTATTTTATTTATTTATTTTAGCGGGGGTGGGGAAACTGCGGCCCGCTGTCCACATCTGGCCCTTGGTCCTTTTAAGATTGCTGCAGAATAGTCCAAATCAAATCCTATTATAATTATGACCGTATTCAATTTGACCTTGTCCTGTAATTCCATGACATTCCACCAGGGGGCGCATTAGGCACGGTGATGCATTGAGTATTAACGTTAATGCCTTTTATATGTGGATGTTTGATCTGTATGCATCTTGTGCTGGTGCGGCGAGCAACATTAAGTCAATGTGGCCTCTGAGCCTCTGAGCCATCATACACCATATGGGGATACACCCAAATATTCATTCACATTTTGACGAGGAAGCCCAAGAATCCAGTGAAAGCTTACACCAAAATTGTTAGAACAAGCACAGACAGTAGTCTATTATTTAGCACGGCCAGCCATGGAGTGCCTCAGGGAATCAAAATGGGTGAATTGAAGGTTTGTTTGTTTTTTTTATTGCCTGTGACATCTTTCCAGTTTGCTGTTGTGCAGTGTCTTGTCTTCAGCAGGTTCAGCGGTTGCCAGTATTTGCAGAAGATGGAATCATTATGGACTTTGCTCAGCCGAGTGGATCAGGTCTGAGGCATTGCAATCACATTATCATGCGACGTCACAATATTGTCTAATTCATAATTGTCTTTCCTGATGAACCAGTTAATCCCATCGTTCCTGGCCATACAATTAGTTTGTCATGACGGTCAGTTTATGAGCAGTCCAAATGAGAGATATGGGCTTGCAATGTGAGCAAGTGACACAATGGCAATATGAGCTCATATGTTGTATTTTTGCACCTTAAGGCACCCAAGTAGTTTTTTTTTCCTACATTTAAAACATGTTTGTTGTATTTCTAAACTACAGCTATAAACTAGCATCAGTGCATTGTACAAATGTATTTATTTATTGATTTTTACACACACGAATATATTCAAATGTATATTGAAGCATAAAATCAGTACATTGCTCAAGTAGGCTGAAGTTCATGGTTGTAATGTCTTCTACATTCAAACAAGTGCATATGCTATGTTTTAAACTTTATTTTTCTAAGTTGAAGGTCATTTTGTAATAGGGTTCAAAACTTTTACAGTGAATTTGCCAATTTTATATTTTTTGTGGAAAAATACGAAGAAAGAAAAACTCAAGAAATTAATAATGTTATATCTTTTAAAATTGAACTGCATCTTAATCAAATTGTTGAAGGGGAGGGGGGTATTTGGGATTTGTAATCATTTTCAAAAGTAGCTGATTTAATTTTTTTTTTTCCTCAGTAATTAACAAATTAGTTACTTTTATTTTGTAATTAAATTATGTAACACTGTTAAATGTGACTAGTTACTCCCCAACACTGAACAGATGCAGTGTCGCGGCCGTTTTCTGACTAAACTAAATTTTATTCTAGATAGGTCACACTATGTATGTTTCGAGTGATGAATTGGTGTTTTTCACTGTTGTGTTCAGTTGCTCCCGCAGTGATGCATTATGAGGAGGAGGCCGTGCTAAATCACCTTCACGGTCTGCAGCTCGCACCCACCCTAAGCGAACTGGTTCCCGTGCTGGTGCGCAGAGAGATCGAAGTGGCAATGAGAAAACTCGGGCTGCTGTGTGACTGCACGTACACTTGGGAAATATTTTCGGATATGATGGTAATGCCGAAGCTTTCATTCGGATTAGAGTTGCAGCCGCGTGCCCGTTTGAATGCTCTGTCTAAACCAATGTCCATTGTAGAGAAGTCAGCAGCACTTTGTTCTGCCGAGCAGCGAACTGCCAAAGCCGTTCACAGAATCCACACGTGCCATTTTGGTCGACTGGCTCATTCAGGTTCACGTAAGTGACCAGCTTTTTCCATTAGCTAGCAATTTTATAATTATGTATACTTATTTTATAATTAGCAGCTATATAACCCTGTAGCCCACTGAAGCTTAGCAAGGTTGAGCCTGATTAGTACCTGGATGGGAGACCACCGGAGAATACTAGGTTGCTGCTGGTAGAGGTGTTAGTGTGGCCAGGAGGGGGCGCTTACTCTGGTCATTAAAAATCCCAAGATGTCTTTCGAAAAAGAGTAGAGGCTTGTCCTCGGCATTCTGGCCAAATTCCCCCATTGGCTTCACAGCCTCTTAATTGTCCCCATATCTACTGATAGGTGAGTGGTGTGTGGTGGGCGTTCTGGCACACTATCACTGCCATCGCATCATCCAGTTGGATGCTGTGCACCGGTGGTAATGAGGAGATCCCCCTCTCATAATGTGAAAAGCGCTATATAAATGTAATGAATAATTATTATTGAAGAATTTTATCGCCACCATTCTTTATGTCCACACAGGAAGCATTCAACTTCTCGGAGGAGACTCTGTATTTAGCAGTGCACCTGCTGAACCGTGTGCTCCGGCAGATCAAAATATCCATCTCCAGTTTACAGCTGCTCGGTGTGGTTTGTCTGTTCCTCGCGGCAAAAAAAGAGGAGTGCCTACTGCCAGAAGTAACGGACATCTCGTATTTTACTTTGGGCTCAAATAATGATTAAACTGTACACAGAAGTGCAAACTGCTTTTACAACGGATTGTGTCCAGGTATCTGAGCTGTGCTACCTGATGGCGAACACTTACAGTAAGAGGCAGCTGCTGCGGATGGAGCGCAGGGTTTTGTGCGCGCTGAAGTTCGAGCTGTCTCACACTTCGCCCATTCACTTCCTGCTTCTGTCGGCGTACATCGCGCGCTGTGGCGAACAGGTACACACAGGGGCGTAATGGTTCGCAACTTGTGCTTCGATACGCATGTCGGTCGCCGACTGGTTCAATTTTTGGTACAGTTAGTTTGTAAAATGTAAATTATTTGTATTAATTTTATTATTTTTTTAAATATTAACATGTGTGATTAACATGTGTCGACATGTACCGGAACTGAAAGCAGTGCAGTGGAGAATTCCATTACAGATACACGTACCAATACACGCCTGCTGATTTGAAAACTCATTAGAATCTGTACACTAATTTATACATTGCATCATTTGTAGGTGATCTGCATGGCACGCTATCTGTTGGAGCTCTCTCTCCTGGAGGCGAAATGTGTGTGTTTTTTCCCGGTCCAGCTTGCTGCTGCTGCTTTGCGTCTGGCACGTCATTTCATTCAGGAGCCCCTCACACCTGAGCGTGAGGCGGCCTGGTGTGTCGCATCCACTATATACTTGGGCAGGTATTTAGGAACTTTTTATAAATGGGTACCTTAGCTGTAATGTTACATGCTACTTCAACCATAAATCCAATTTATAAATATAGTATTATCTACAAATTCATTGCTTATTTTAAATTAAAGAGTTGTTGTTCAAACTAAATCCAGATTTTTTCCATCGTGGTGTGTGTGTGTGTGTGTGTGTGTGTGTAGCGAGGCAACACTCTTCGCAATCATGCACATCATGGCCGCGGCGGCAGCGAAGGCTCACAAACAAGAAACTCGAGCTACCTTTGTCAAATTTTCTGCAAAGGAGACGCTATACGTGAGCCTTCATCCTGCACTGAAGAGCGCCCCCTTCCTCCAGACGTGAAAAAGGTCAAGTAAAACGTATCTGATGGAATATTTGTATCCTGTTGCTCTTTTATGTCATCTTTTGTCCAATTTGTCAAAAAAAAGTTTACATGTTTTTGTATCCATTTTAAATATTTGAATTAAAAGTGCTTGTTTGATGATGACTATTTTTGCCTATGTAAACCTTCTTATGGAGGTCCAGTGGATTTTCTAAATGTTTTATGTATAAGAGATTAAATTAATTAAATGTTTTTTTCAGTCTGTTTGATTCCTGTGCTTCTACATGGTGTTTAACACGCGTGAGTCGTCCATGAACCATTGTAATTCAGTGTATAAGGAAACTATTGAGTTACTGCATGCTATAAAGCTTTACAATTTACTTGTATTTAAATGAAAGGCTGCATCATCTGACCTCAGTTGAATAGGGGCCGGGGGTGTTGTTTAACGTTGAGTTATTATTTAAGTCCAAAGTGAAATGACGAAAGTGGCTGGATGTATGTGAGGACCAGCCTGAGGAAAACTGGTTAATGATTAACCGGCTCTAAGATTAGATAAACCTTTTCGTTTTAAACTGGCCCCAAGTCATTGGTAATTACTGCTCTCATTACATCTACTGGGACATCTAATTAACCAACCCTTCCTGAGCTGGTGTTAGAAGCACTGAATTACTAAAAAATTGCTGGACAAGGAACGGACTGCTGAAAACATTGTATTTTGGGAATGCAGGGATTTTTAAACAGGATACCTTAATGTCACTCCCGTAAGGATTAAGGCCCTTGCTCAAGGGTCCAAAGGTGTAGTAGCCAGGACTTGAATCCACAGATTTTGTAAATCCAAAACCTTAATCCACCATGGTGACCACCTCCACCTTTTTCAGTATTTAGTTGATTTTTTTTTTTTTTTTTTTTTTTTTTTTTTTACTAATGCTACAATCAAGTATTGTAGTACATTTTATTTTTATATTTTTTTGTTTACTTATTTGTTCATTATATTTTCAATAACTTGACACTTGCTTGCTTTCATGGCCTAAAACAGAACTTTCTATCTAATAGCATCAGACTTAAAGTTTCAGATTACGACCAACAGGGAGGGAGGGTAGGTGGTAGCTCGTAGCTCATTGGTTAAGGTGTTTGCCTCTGGCCCAGAAGATCACTGGTTCAAATCCCACCACCACCAATCTGCCACTAGTGGGCCCTTGAGCAAGGCCCTTAACTCTCAATTGCTCTGTCGCTCTGTAAAAGTAGATATTTAACAGAAAAAAATAGATCTTTTTGAAAGTAGACAGATATTTCACAAATGTTATTGCAATTGGGACATATTGTGATTTGTCCTGATTGAATAGAATTTGTCCTGATATAAGAATTTTCCATTTTTTAAAAATTGTAATGCTTTATGAAGTTATTTTAAATTTGTATTTATTATTTATAAATATTTTCAAGAAGCCCCCGATGTCGATTCTCGGCGTTTCTCCCCGTGTAGGCGCGCACACTTGTAACACACGTCTCCCAACACGTGGGTTTGCTGTAGCCACGCCCGCATGTTCCCTTCCTCACGTGTACGCGCGCACATTTGCTCCAACTTGTCCGTCAGCGCCTTGTGCACTGTTACTAACACTGCGCCTCCTGGTGTGTGTGTGTGTGTGTGTGTGTGTGTGTGTGTGTCTGGGGGGGGGCAGTTAGATAGTTCCTGTTTATGTCAGTGCAATACCGTCTGCCAGTGAAACAAGGGACGTCAGCAAACACACAAACAAGGAGCTGTCGGTTGTTGATCGCCTGTCCCCTTACTCCGCTCCACGTGCGCGGTTACGCAGCTATATCATTGCGTCACTCACGTCGGAGAGATCGGCGCGTGGTGATTGGTCCGCAGTGGACGTCGGTCAGCAGCGGAGATGCCCGAGCTCGTAGATGAAACTAACGGGTGCCGTTAACGGAGGCAGAAGTTTAACACACGGACGCAAACCGGTCAGTGTCCGACACATCACACATGGTACAACAGCGCGCGCTCGAGGTAAACAAAATGTTATATATATATATATATATATATATATATATATATATATATATATATATATATATATATATATATATATAATGATATTGTTCACCCCTTTCCTGTTTGCAGGTCGTTTTTGTTCTTGTACTTAATTCATTCTATATATATTCTATTTTTTTTCGAGCAGGATATGTGTGTGTGTGTGTGTGTGTGTGTGTGTGTGTGTGTGAATAAGTGAGAATTTCAGTCTCCCTTTTCAGGCCAAGCTGTAGTATTACGTAAGAGGTGAGGACCGGATTCAGTTGTTTTTGCTGCTATCCTGGTGCACAAGGCAAACTATATCCTGCAGAAGGAGAAACGACCGAGTATCTACAGGAATAAGTGAGTTTATACACTATATATAAGTTTTATATATTGTCCAATAGAAGCACCGCCCTTTTCTCATTTTACGTGAATAATGTTATGGCACAAAGAATGCAGTTAGTTGGGAACTTATATAACATGGCATGTATCCTGAATAAAAAGCATTTAAAATGAGTTAGGCTGAAAATAAAACAGGAGGGACTTTCATAGGGACATGTGGCACAGATATATCTGATATGAACTGGCCATACTTTTTTTTTTTTAACTTTATTAGGGAAATCTGCACATGCATACAGCTATACTGATAAGTTATGTGACAACAATGCAGTGCAAAAAGGTGTAAATCATGGTGTAAACAGTAATGTGTTTAAAAGCTTTAGGGTTTCATCTAAGTGTTTCTCAGAACTGTGGTGATTATGTATGTATTTATTTTTATTATGTGCACCCAGTCTGGAGAAGGAAGAATTGTGACCAAAAAAAGCCATATGTTTGACATTTTATTAGATTTTTATTTATTTATTGATTTTTATTCTTTTGTCTATTTACTTTCTGTTTTGTTAATTTGATAAAAAAAAGTAGGCTGTTAAAATCATTCCTTATTTACACCAGTTTTTCAGGAGTACCTAAAACCTTTGCATGTTACTGTATGAAGGGACGACTGAGTTTACAAAAAATGCCAGGAAATAAAAAACATGAACAAGAACAACATTTAAAATGTATATTTTTTTAAAGACTTTACAGAAAAATGACCTGAAGGTTCGAATGAGAGGCTTTGGCAGCAAATGTTTAATCTTATTATGAAATGTGTTAAAAAAAATTATATTGAAATAAAAATGCTAGTTTTTGTGATTATAATCCTAATTGTACTCATTTTTTATTGACATTTCTAATCATTTGCTTGTTAATATAATTTTTATTCTATGTACGTATTGATGGCTAATTTGCTTTCTTCTATCAAAAAAAAAAAAAAAAAAAAGGTAAACACATGCTTCCTTTGAGATGCGTGAAGCCAGCCAGCTGCATCGTTTTTATACTGCGGCTCATGCTACATCATGGGGCAGCAAAACACAAACTGAGGAAAGTACGGTTCACTTTCTTCTGCATTCACGTGTTCACAGATGCCTGGCAGCGATCGTTTTTTTTTTTTTGGTCCGTGTGCTTGACGCGGAGAGATTATGCCACATGTGCCACTTAGAAAGCAATGGGCAGTTTTGCTTTCTTGGGCTTTTATGGATGGCTGTGGCATCATATGTCCAAACATAAGGACGAGTGCTTTCTAATGGCATTCGGGAGCCTCCTCCCTCATAATGCACTTATTTGTACAACTCGGCATGGTCATTTTTGTACTTTAATTATAGATTGAAGTATCTGTAACAGATGTTGGCTCCTGGTCATTTGGATACGAGCTTCAAATTTTGTTTCCATTATAGAACCTACTCTGCCTCTCGTTCTGCCTTCAGTACCCACAATGCCCAAGGAGCTGAGTTGTGTGGGTAGATGTGCTGCCCTTCCTGGCAGTAAAAAGGCCAAGAACAAAAGCAACAGCGCCTCCGTGTTGTCCAGAACAAAAGTTCAGACAATGCAGGTCATGGATGGACGGAGCTCTTGCTGCAGTTCGGAGAAAGACTCCGGTTACTCAGGTGAGACCGCGTGCCATTGTTCTGCGAATGAATCGCATAGTAGAAATATTAAATGAGACCCAAGATGTGGTAGGTGGTAGGGAGGTGGTATAGCCCAGTGGTTAAGGTGTTGGCCTCTGGACCAGAAGATCACTGGTTCAAACCCACCACCATCAATCTGCCATTAGTGGGGCCCTTGAGCAAGGCCCTTAACCCTCAATTGCTCATTTGTAAGTCGCTCTGGATAAGGGCGTCTGTCAAATGCTGTAAATGTAAGCTGTCATCTCTTGTATAAAATATGTTTGTAATGGTATAATAATAAAGTATACACCAGATAAAGGGACAATCTGGATTTGGCTATAACTATATAATGTCAAAAAATACTCTCAAAATGTAATCATGGAGAAGCAGTCTTTAATATTTGAATATTCTTTTAGTAGTCTTTCAAAAAATTGAAATAAGATGGCACAATTGTGATGCTTTTTTGCCAAAAATTCATTTCAGTTCACTTTTATTTTTTATAGTGCTTTTAACAGCAGCCAGTCTGTACCGTTCTGGATATAATGCTACACTTCATCTACTTTTTTCTCATTAAATCCTAAGTATATTTTATAACCCTAGGATTTTTTTTGTATATATTTCTGGAATTCTCCTAGAGGATATTTGAGCACAGAATTAAATGTCACATGCTACTCATCTTGGGCACGGTGGTTTAGTGGTTAGCACGTTAGCCTCACACCGACAGGGTCCGGGTTTGAGTCCCGTCTGGGTCATGTGTGTGGAGTTTGCATGTTCTCCCCGTGCCTCAGGGTTTTTCCCTCCGGGTTCTCCGGTTTCCTCCTGGTCCAAAAACATGCACGGTAGGTTGATTGGCACCTTGGAAAAATTGTCCCCAGTGTATGAGTGTGTGTGTGTGCCCTGCGATGTGTTGGTATTCCATCCAGGGTGTATCCTGCCTTAATGCCCATAGACACCTGAGATAGGCACAGACTCTGCGTGACCCGAGGGAAGATCGGGTATAAAGCGGTAGAAGATGAATGAACGAATGAATGAAAGCTGCTCATCTCTGATGATCTTCTTTATGTTGCTTATAATCAACTCCTGCAGCCGTTCATCATCATGTATTACTAAATTTCTTCTAATTCTTCTAATGAAGTGATTTAATCCTTCCTGCCAGCTCCTTCTGAATTTGATAGTTTTGGCATAATCGTATTTACATTTGGAAGCACGTGGCATGGCATATGGAATTCTCCCACTCAATGTCATATAGATTTAACAATACACACTTAACTTTAAAAGGCCCATTTGGGTTTTTTTCGTGCTTTAGGTATTTCGGAGATATTAAGATCTTTTTTGTCCTCAGGAGAAAGTGTAAGTGATACAAGTGGACAGTCTGTCCTCTCTGAGATAATTAGGGCTGTCGAAGTTAATAATGCTTAAATGCAAATTCATTTTAACGACCTTTTATTTCATTAGCGTGTGATTATCGCAGGGCACAGTACTATGTGAGAGATCTGCTCCTTCACTCTTTGGAGAAACTGGGTGTTTTGCATGCTGATTTAATAAAAAAAAAACAAATAAAGAAAGAATTCAGTCCATGTCCTTCCCGGATCATTTCAGCGTTGACCTTTCCTCAGCCGCGCTTACCGTTTGTAATGTTAGGATGGAATATAAAAGAGGTCATAGTTGTGTTTTATTAACAAAAAACACCCAGTAACGTGCATGCACCTAAATTTCCACGGATTACTAAAAATATTTACATAGAAATTACCAAGAAATAAATATTAAAAGAATAATTTCCAGAATTAAATAAATATAAAATAATTTTATTAAAGGGAGAGATTTTGAGTGAAATGTATATATTTATAACATCAGACACAATTAGTTAGACTATTAAAAACAATAAAAAGTATTAATTTATGGTACATTTTAGAACATGTGATTACTCATAGCAATCCTGAGATTAATTTGTGAAAAATATTTTAATCTATTGACATCCCTATTAATAATACAATAATAGCTGGAAATTACATAATGAACTGATAAAAGTGGTAAAAATGAAAGGTAAGCTATAAACAGTGGTGGCAAAAATGACCACTGTTACATGTTACAAAATCAATGAGGTTATAGATTATACATGAGATGACATGAATTTTAATGAAAAATGCGAGGATGGTCTTTAATGGTTATAGGAGTGTGGAACAACAAGTGTATTTTGTCTTTCTCGCAAGCTTTTAGGTTATTAGATTGAATGTTGCATTTATGAATGTTGAATTATAAAACTTAGTGAAGAACCTATGAAGTTTCATTATAATATAACAATAATAATTACATTGAACCATGCTTTGATTCAAGTCACTGACCATTTAAAAATGCTATACATGATATTTTTGTTATTTCCTCCACAGATGCCGGATCTGACTATCATCAGACAGATGTCGATGATCAGCACAGTGCTGTGAGTGAGCAGAAAGGATGTACACCTCAGAGTGCAGCGGATCAGGGCAGCCACAACTTGGTATCTGGTCAAGCAGAGTTTGCTCCCATGTTTATCATCAAAAATGTCGTTTTAAAACAGGTGAGGTTTGTGTAGAGCGTAAAGATACAAGAATACAATTTAATATTTGCACAAAAACAGCTTAACCATGTACAGACCCAATTCCACTAAGGTCGCAACTCTATGTAAGAACCCAGAATGCTATTATTTATAAATCTCATAAACCCATATATTATTCACAATAGAACATTAAAGACAAATGAAATGTTTAGACTGCAGAATTCTATATTTTTAAGGAAGAAATATAGTAAATTGTAAAAAGCGGGAAGGGACATGTTTACCACTGTGCTGCAGAACCAAAACATCTGGAAGGTGAAGACTCTAGATGTAAGAGTTTTAGGAGAGGAATGATGGTTAA
This sequence comes from Kryptopterus vitreolus, assembly GCA_030449085.1. Lineage (NCBI taxonomy): Eukaryota > Metazoa > Chordata > Actinopteri > Siluriformes > Siluridae > Kryptopterus > Kryptopterus vitreolus. The sequence continues at coordinate 8,015,706 of JACRUU010000027.1, read as the reverse complement.
TACTGGATTCTTCCTGCTTAAAAGTTAGTAAATATATATATATAAACTTTTTAATTACTTTATAAAAGTAAAGTAACTGGTTACATTTGATTACTTTCATTTGTCCACTAGGTGGCACTTTAAGTTAACATTCTAAGAAAAAAGTTTCAAACACATGGAAAAAATATCTAGTTACTCAGTGACTTCCATTATAGAATCATTCTTTTTCTTTTTTTTTTTTAATGTTTGCCTTTGTTCCATGCACATAGACATTTCTAATGATTCTCTGAAGTTCTGTAGATGACAAGAAATAAAACATCTTCCCAATTTGATGTTGAACATTATTTTACTGTTATTTTACTTTTTCCATAATTAGTCTATTCATTCATCTTCTACCGCTTTATCTGATCTTCCCTCGGGTCACGGGGAGTCTGTGCCTATCTCAGGCGTCTATGGGCATTAAGGCAGGATACACCCTGGATGGAATGCCAACCCATCGCAGGACACACTCACATTCACACACACATTCATGCACTATATATATATATATATATATATATATATATATATATATATATATATATATATATATATATATATATATATATATATATATAAAACTAATAAGTGATAACAAATGCTCCTCCATCTGTTTATTTTTAGCAACATTTAATAAATGCACAATAAATGCAGTTCTTTAAAAATGCTTTTCCCATTTTAAACATATATGTTTTCTATATTATATTCTGAATAAAATATGGGTTTATGCATTTTGCAAATCCATTGTTTTTTTATTCCATTCTACACTACAACTCGACTTTTTTGCATTTGTATGAAATTTCATCTTCTGATTTCATGTGTGTAAAGGCAGGACCGTCAGGACAGAACCAGGTCCTCCAGGCTTTGTGGGGACCTGAGGGCACTAATGCTCAAAGTAACCTTCTGCTGCTGCAGCAGCCGGGGATAAAGACGGTCTCGCCACTCCGCGTTCTCACACCGCAGTTACGGAGAGCGGAGAGAAAAAACAAAAAGGGTAAAAACACCTACCTTCCCATTCTCAATTCATATCCCAGAATCGCTCCTAATCTAAGCAAAAAAACCCCAGAGAAACCCCCAGCTGGCAGGGTGGCTTATTCACAGGAGCACATTGTAAATAAAAGAACGTGCACCGAAGAAAGAAAAGAAGCGGCCATCGCTACACAACTGTCTGGGAAGCATCCGAACAAGCAGCCGAAGTCTTGCCCCCATTCTTTCTTGCATTCACCATCGGCCAATAACGACGTAGCGCAGAGGAGATCAGACCCTCCACATCTAAAACCACCACGAGCCGGTTCAAAGAATCGTCCCGTTCCATTTTCATCGTCTCATTCCGAACCTGCAGCACTTTTACTCGACAACAATAAGGTCCCGGATGATAGCGCTGGCTTGACTAAGCATCGGCGCTTCCTTAACACAGTGGAGATACTGAGTCAGTCCGGACTGCTGGATATTACTCTAAGAACGCAGGAGTTGCTCCGCCAGAGTGCTGCCACAGAGCAAAACATTGCTCAGCTGCGTCAACATGCACATCTGCTCTGCCAGGCTGTCAATGTTGGACCCGTCATGCCCGGTTTGGAAAAAATACACCAAGTCATGGCCGAATCTGGTTGCTATCCGAATCTCTGGAGCTTGCTCTTTATGGGCCGTGATGATGGGGAGGCTGACAGCAGCTCCAGAACTGATACCATGATCACATACAGTTTAGGTCTTAATGAAACACCTCCGTCCGCCATTCTCACCACTGAGCCAGTCAGGGAAGGCAAAGCAGGTCACGAGGACTTACCGTTTAGTACAGAATGGTCAAGGGCCCTTGGGACACGCCCAGCTCACAGAAAGATCCTCGTGCATCCAGACAGCTCAACGTGTAGTGTGGCAGCTGTGCAAACGTACACAGAGTAGTGCAGGAGTGTCAAAAAAACATATATTCATGCACCCAGAGCGCTCGTGGGTCAGTGAGTGCTGACTTTTAGCACGAAGATACATTTATCTGATATGTTGTAGCCATGACGACAAACATTTGTTTTTGTCTTTTCACAGTTTATGGGATCTCAGGGTGTTACAGCACAGTTACAGAATTTCCCTTATTGTTCATCATTTTCACTCCCCCCCGATTGTGTTGCCTATCCATCTATTATTATTTTTTTCTCCTTTTCACATTGCCACTGGCATCTCCGTTATCAGTCCATCTTAACTCACACTAGTAGAAGTAGGGAGGTGGTGGCTTAGTGGTTAAGGTGTTGGACTCTGGACCAGAAGATCTCAGGTTCAAACCCCACCACCACCAAGCTACCACTAGTGGGCCCTTGAGCAAGGCCCTTAACCCTCAATTGCTCAGTTGTAATTGCTCAGTTGTAAGTCGCTCTGGATAAGGGCGTCTGCCAAATGCCGTAAATGTAAATGCAAATTTAGTATGGTGATTTATTTTTTTAAATAGTTTTTCCCCCCCATTTTCTTTTGTTTGATGTTTTGATCCATGCTAATAATAATCTGAGAAATGATCACCTGTGCATGTGATTTTTTTTTAGTCCGGTTTCGGTTCTAAATCGTTCTTCTCTTTAATTATGAAGCATGTAGTAATCATCTATGTGAAATGTTTTACTATAAATGGTGTTTCATAGTCATGTATTATGTATTTTATTTCCTGCATACTTTTCATTTAGTCACCTGAAAGTTTTGTATTAAGAAAAGTAGTATTTATGAGAGCAGTAAGAATTGTTTTGTGCTTTACTTTAGACATTTATGAGATGTAAAAAAGGCCACCACTAGACAAATAAAAAAATATAATAAAAAGTTTCAACTTTCATTTCTTGAGATATACGTCTACATGTGCTAACAATGTGTGCATATGTGTGTGTGTGTGTGTGTGTGTGTGTGTATATATATATATATATATATATCGGGCGTCTATGGGCTTTAAGGCAGGATACACCCTGGATGGAATGCCAACCCATCGCAGGACACACACACACTCACATTTACACACATATTCATACCCTAGGGACATTTTTCCAAGGTGACAATCAACCTACTGTGCATGTTTTTGGACCGGGAGGAAACCGGAGAACCCAGAGAAAAAACCCCTGAGGCACAGGGAGAACATGCAAACTCCACACACACATGGCCGAGACGGGAATCGAACACAGACCCTGGCGGTGTAAGGCGAACGTGCTAACCACTAAGCCACTGTGCCCCTAATAATAATAATTATTTATGCTGTGAAAGAGAAAGAAAACACTGCTTTACTAATAGCCATATTTTACAATTATTCAATTATTTACAAGATAGTTTTTTTTTTTTTGAGAACAATGCACTGTGTTTTGCTGACCTCTAGTGGCTCATTTGGAGATGACAAAAAGGAAACATTCTGATTTAAAAACGATCTTTATTTCATCTTACAAAATGTGCACACATTCTGCACAAAATATTCTTGTATTTAAAATCCAGATTAAACATTATGTACACTTTGAGGTCACATCATCTCTACTGCGGCTTTGGCTCCTTTGGGTTGCGCAGGTTGCTGATGACCTCAGAAAGCATACGGTTGCATAGAGCTGCATAAGGATTCAGACTTACAGCCTGTTGTCTAGCAAACATGCTGCCCAAAGATGCTGCCCGCTCAAAGTCAACCCTTGCCTCATCATCCCTTCGTGCCAGTCTTAGCAACAGGCCACGTTGAACCAAAGCCTGGCAGGCTGTTCGCCCCGTGCCCATGCTCAGTGAAATGGCTTGTTCCAAGTCTGCGATTGCACCTTTAAAATGGTTATACAAATACAAACAGATTACTGTCACGTGGATGGCTCTATATATATATATATATATATATATATATATATATATATATATATATATATATTTTTTTTTTTTTTTTTTTTTTCTCAACATTTTCAAACATTTTCTGTAATTTTATTAGAAGTATTTTCGTAGTAACTGTAAAGGATTACGGCATTACATGGGAGTTTGAATTTTTATTTCTTTTTTAATCCATAATGATTACTAGCTGTATAATAGTTGTATTTTAGAACGATTACAAAGTCCATTAAGTCGGTCAATAACACAAGAGGGCCAAAACACTATTCGGCTACAAAGAATAAACCTACTATTAGTATCCCCATTTAGTCGTTTAGCCTGAGCGCGATTATTGTAGGCTGAAGCTCTTGTGGGAAGTATCTGAATGGCTTGGTTAAAATGACTCAGGGCTGTCTTTAAATCCCCAGATTCAGCAGCAGAAATTCCCTGTAGCTCCAAATTCTTCACCTGCTTTAGCAGATTAGGGTCAAAGCCAGAGTCTGGAGAGAGAAAAGCAGTGTTGTACTGTATACAAACCAATCGAGAGATTCATATCAAATATTGATATCATTCTGGCAAATAACTCATTGTTAAATTGAAGCGTAACTAATGAAGATTGACCTTAATAGAGAAAACTCTGTACATACCATCATCTGCAAGCTCATCCTCTTGGTCTAAACCAGGAACGTCTCCAAAAGGACTTGTAGGATTGAAAATTGTCCAGAGAACTGCCTTGTCATGTTCAGATCCCATTGTATTAGTGGCTAGACTGAAATGGACTCACAATATATTGGCAATACTCTGTGCCATTCCATGAGAGGAATACTTTCCCTAATGTTTCCCAGACCCTACTCTAGCCAATCAGAGTAGGGGGTGGAGGCAGGACTTTGAAATCATGCACATCTGTATTTAATTTACTCTAAATGCTAAAGCTGCACGACGCAGGAACATAATCCTGGTCGGCATCATGACAAACTTTAGCGTCAAAATTCCAATAAAACAAAATTCCATTTTTGCAATTGCTTTTCTAAATGCAATAAACACTTCATGTAAATTTACAAGGTGTGGGGACATTTTCTGCGTTGTTGAGTACATCCAACAGGTGCTTGATTAGACGGAAAGCTGTGGATTTGAGATCTTGGATACTGAGATGTATTAATTAATTCATTCATTCATCTTCTACCGCTTTATCTGATCTTTCCTCGGGTCACAGGGAGCCTGTGCCTATCTCAGGCGTCTATGGCCGTTAAGGCAGGATACACCCTGGATGGAATGCCAAGCCATCGCAGGGCACACACACACACTCACATTCACACACTAGGGACAATTTTCCAAGGTGCCAATCAACCTACCGTGCATGTTTTTGGACCCGGAGGAAACCGGAGAACCCGGAGAGAACATGCAAACTCCACACACACACATGGCCGAGACAGGAATCGAACCCGGACCCTGCTAACCACTAAGCCACAGTGTTCCATAATAATAATAATAATACTAATAATACTAATAATAATAATAATAATAATAATAATAAGTGGTTAAGCTTAGTGGTTAGCACGTTCGCCTCACACCGCCAGGATCCGGGTTCGATTCCCGTCTCGGCCATGTGTGTGTGGAGTTTGCATGTTCTCCCCGTGCCTCAGGGGGTTTTTTTTCTCCGGGTTCTCCGATTTCCTCCCGGTCCAAAAACATGCACGGTAGGTTGATTGGCACCTTGGAAAATTGTCCCTAGTGTATGAATGTGAATGTGTGTGTGTGTGTGTGTGCCCTGCAATGGGTTGGCATTCCATCCAGGGTGTATCCTGCCTTAATGCCCATAGACGCCTGAGATAGGCACAGGCTCCCCGTGACCCGAGGGAAGATCGGATATAGCGGTAGAAGATGAATGAATGAATGAATAATAATAATAACAAAAAAAAAAAATCCTAATAATAATAATAATAGAACTACAATTATTAATGACAAATATTTTCCTTTGCTCAAATGACATTTGTCTCATTTCAACGACGATATAAACGATATATATATATATATATATATATATATATATATATATATATATATATATATATATATATCTACGCCACAGCACATTCAGAAGGAAGATAAATTCCCCCCACGCCCAAATTTCCCCTGATGATGACAAATGAACAGAGAACAAGAATCTCCTTACTCTGTCCTTTGTGCCACTGAGGTGCCAGACATCTGCATATCACTCAGGCATGAATTAACATATATTTACATCGGAAAACCTATTAAATTGAATTATGCATTCAAAGTAGGCCAATGTCTCTCCATTATCATACCAGACCATCAACAAACTTTGGTAGGTTGCACTTGAAACTCTTTTGACAGCTTATTAGGAACACTTACCTTGCAGGCACACTCATGGGGGATTTTAAACACTTCAGTGTCGCTGATGAGTTGTCTACCAACTAATGTCCTATAGCCAGAAACTGAACTTCTGGTAAATGGATTCAAACAAAGCATTTATGTGTAAAAAAAAAAGTCTTTTTCACAATTTATGAAACATCACTGAACACTGATAGTTTGCTGGGCATGTGCTCAGAATCTATTAGAAAACTGGATTGCATTTACTGCTGTGTGTCAAAATTGGAAACAAACCCATTGAAGTGATATTTTATAACAATGCCTATTTGATTTTTGATTTTTTATTCAGGAACGTTTTCTTTTAATACCGTTATAGAAAGATTATTTTGAAAGCTGGCAGGAGGGAAAGCTGGCATTCTGTATACAAATACTATCCCATATTTTTTCCCCCATGTACTAGAAAACAATTTCTGCTCATCTAGGTTCAAGAATCACTTGTTCCGAATTCAGTGTATTTCCTGCCACCGTACGTTTCTTTTGGCAAGTCAGTTTAAAAAACAATCCTAGACAGATTTATCTTTTAATGATGGTTGGCAAATTATACACCGTATTGTCTCGTTGTACAGTCAAGATGATTCCGGACACTGATGCAAAAGACTTTCACATGCTTCTGATAGGAGCACGGTGGCTTAGTGGTTAGCATGTTCGCCTTACACCGCCAGGGTCCGGGTTCGATTCACGTCTCGGCCATGTGTGTGGAGTTTGCATGTTCTCAGGGGTTTTTTCTCCGGGTTCTCCGGTTTCCTCCCGGTCCAAAAACATGCACGGTAGGTTGATTGGCACCTTGAAAAATTGTCCCTAGTGTATGAATGTGTGTGTGTGTGTGTGTGTGTGTCCTGCGATGGGTTGGCATTCCATCCAGGGTGTATTCTGCCTTAATGCCCATAGACACCTGATACAGGCACAGGCTCCCCGTGAACCGAGGGAAGATCGGATATAGCGGTAGAAGGTAAATGAATGAATGAATGATAGGATTATTGTCGTAATTAGGCAGTACCTATATTCAAAGGCCTTGACGCCTTGAAAATTCCCTACAAACTGTTCGTAAATAAAGGTACAACAAGTATCTGTATAAACAACTGTGTTCAAACAATAATCTCGCAAAACTATCTGAAAGCTCAGCATGAGCAATTAAAAGGCAACAAAAACGATACAAATAACAACAAAATGATTACGGAGACATCTGACCTTCTACAACCTTTATATAGAAGCTAAAACAAGTCCGTTTTTTACCTATACGTCTGAAATGACCGTTTATATCAATTAAATAGAGATCAATTAATAGTCCACATACATATGTTAAAAGGATGTCAAATCTTTTTCCACTTTCAGTCAACTCAAGTGATGAACAAAACATAGACTGAGAATAAACTAGTCAGTGTCAGTGCCATGACCACCACTACTAGCAGTGTTGGGAAGGTTACATTGAAAATGTAATAGATTACATATTGCACATGACTTATGTAACAAGTCATGTAACTGATTACATTTGATGACTTTTTGATTACTTTCATTTTGTCCACTAGGTGGCGCTTTAAGTTAACTTTCTAAAAAAAGGTTCAAATCCTCGAAAAAAAAAAATCGTTTCTATTTTTGGAAATGAAACTGCAGCAGATTGTCATCATTCACATCAAAATCACGTTTTAGTTGAAAATCCTGCCGTCGTCTAAAGCAATGAAATTGTTCAGATGTAACACGATTTGTAATCTCTAACATTTTCATAAGTAACTGTAATTTAATTACATAGTTTTCTCAGTAACTGTAACAAAAGACTGTTACGTTTATTTTTATAATTAAATTACGCAACGCCGTTACATCCCATCCGTTCCCATCCACTCTTTCCGAATGTATGTCATTATGCAAAACAGGAAGTTTGGCTGTATGCGAGCAACTGCATCAAACACGGTACATAACACAAGAATTAGGTCTTGAGAGTTAAATGATTCATATTTTGCCTCATTTGGCTGCTGTGTGGTGCTATAATAAGCAGGAATGAATATTTCCATTACATAAAGATCCCATAATTTCTGAAGTGCTTTGAATCATAATTTGTGTGTTTTTTTTTTGTCTGATAACTGAGAAGATCACTGAGAAGTGTAACAGTGTGCACTTTCCTTGCTAAAAGAGGCCACTGGCATTACTGTTGTACATGCACCATTATATGGTATAGGGTGTCCGTCAAAGTAATATCCACATGCATAATGCTACACAAGGTTTCCCACCAGAATAATGCCTGGAGCATCACAGTAGGCGCGTTACCATTGCAAATTTGCTTCCATTGTTTCCATTAACCATATCGACTGATTAAAACTCATCCTCTTGCAATGGCACTAAAAAAAAGGCGACGGATATTGGCAGGCTTACTTATATCACAGCCAACGGATTAGGTAGTTTTATTTTTAATCCGAGACGCAGGTGCGTTATACAGGCGTTAATGGCGAGGCGATCCCCCTATACTTGGGAGCTGCCATTTATGTGTTTGTTCTGGGAGGCAATAGTGCACGATATCAAGGAGGACCCGTGGATTCAGAATTTTGGGATGAACGCGTCCACTTGTTTTGAGCTGTACAGTGCAATAGGGCATCTTGTAGGATCTGAAGCATCATTCCCCTCTGGTGGTAGCCCAGTGGTTAAGGCGTTGCACCGGAAGGTCACAGGTTCAAAGGTTCAACCCCCCCCACCAAGCTGCCACTAGTGGGCCCTTGAACAAGGCCCTTAACCCTCAATTACTCAGTTGTAAGTCACTCTGGATAAGGGCGTCTGCCAAATACTGTAAATGTAAATTTAAATATCATGTGACCTGGAAATGCGGAAAAAAAAACCTGTTTCCGTTACAGTTTTGCGAATAATTCCTTTTTTGCATTGTCTAAAAAAAACACCTCATACGAGCGTAAAAACTTTTTTGCGATACATGTGTGTTTTTGCGATTTTTAATTCTCTATTTAAATTAACCCATTTTGAAGGGTAATGGAAACACGCTTACTGCCTCTGCTGGCATGGCTTCTTCCCATAATGCATCATTGTGCTTTCTGCTTCCCAAGTATGCAATGCACATGCATCAAAAACAGTATAGAAAACAGACCAGGTCTGACAGTCACATGCCTTTTGGGGTGTATTTGGCGCACTCTAAACATTTTAACCCTCTAAACACTTTGCAAATCTTTCCATAAGAGATTTGTAAATTCCACTTCTCCCTCTTCGGACCAGTTGTGGTTCACTACAAACACTGCATCCTAGGAACAACACACAAGACCTGGTATTGGAAATGCTGTGCATCTAGCCATTACAATGGAGCCCTCGGCATACTTATGCATACCGATATATATATATATATATATATATATATATATATATATATATATATATATATATATATATATATATCCTGCTTTCAACAGATGGAATTTAAGAAACGACTCTTTAGTGCGGCTTTCTGTTTCCCACTGTTATTATTTACATTACCTGCCAGTGGGTTTACTGGGGTGGTTGATCAGTGAAAAGCACTTCAGTCAGTTATTATCCATGTGGATAAACAGAGTGCTTCGATTCAAACAGTATAATCACCATGCTCCAAAGGTCATGTTATATAATGTAGGGTGCAAAACTCTCAGACCACATTGAGAAAATTGTGTTTTTCTCGATTAAAATTACTCTAAAGAGAAGATTTAAAGCATACAATAAAAATGGTTAATAATGATTATTTAATATCATGACCTTTTGCTTGTTCAAATTTTCCTAATGCATTCTATTTATGAACGCACATAACCTCATTTGCATCTGTTCAGACAACTTTTTTTAAAATTTTTTTATGAATGATACATTTGATCAAAAATATTTGATCAAATTATGATACCATCCTATTTGACAATTCTGTACCAATCTTGGCGGGCCGGATTAAACGGTCCAAGGGGCCAGATGTGGCCCACGGGCCGTAGTTTGCCCACACCTGTTATAGGGAAAGAGGGAAAGGCACATAAACTGACAGAGGGACAGATGCATATTAACACACAATGTTCTTCAAAACTAACAGGCTCAGAGGAGACTGCAGCACATGACTATTAAAATTGTGTATAGAGTGTAACTAAGCACATCTCACACTGAAGCATCCTGAGTTATGGAAAGGAATTTAAAATTCAGAGGGTCTTAATGATCTCTGCGGAAACACCATTTGTCATAGTTACGTTTGCTTTAGTTGAAATAATGCTCTCATTATTCAAACGTTTCTTTGTTCGAATGATCAAGTGATGCAAATGGACCTTTTACATTATACGAGGACACTGTTATACCTAGAGAACAAGAACGCTCACCTTCAGAGAAAAACTGTATAGGCAGTTTTATGAATAAATATTTGATGCACTTTATTAAAGGTTTGGATACTGATTATGAGAGCATAGTTTTCCCCCATGGTCATCTTTCCCTTTTCCCCTTTATCGGAGATGAGGATGAAAACGTGTCTAAACTTTTATAAATCAGGAAAGGTCAGGAAAGGCCTCTAATGAATTTACCATATTCATTCCAAAAGTTCCGTTTTATACCTCATATGCTGAACATAATTAATGCCTTATCAGAGTGACAATAATGCATTGCATACTTTTTTTTTGCATCCTTGCATATTGCTCTTGGATTTTTCATTCTAGTGAAATACAAACAGTATTGATGCGTAATGAAATGTTAAAATGAAAAAGTGGGACAATTTGTGCATATTGAAATAAGTCTAGTAGGCTTTTAATGTCATTCATTCATTCATTCATCTTCTACCGCTATATCCGATTTCCCTCGGGTCACGGGGAGTCTGTGCCTATCACTGGACTACTGATCGGAAGGTCGGGGGTTTGAGTCCCAGTATAAAGCTGCCAATCTTTTGTCCTTAACAAAGGCCCTTAACCCTCAGTGCTCCAGGGGGCAACGTGTCATGACTGACCCTGCGCTCTGACCCCAACTTAAAAAAAACAACAAAACAAGCTAGGATATGCGAAGAAAGAATTTCACTGTGCTGTAATATATATATGTGACTAATAATGCTAACACTAAAACTATGTCACTATATAATAATATCAAATGTTAATTTAGAGAATGTTAAATGTTAATTTAGTCTGCCTAAATTGGCTATTTACATCTATTTATACGTTTCTGTTACATTCTGCTTTGTTTCACCACACACCATAATTAAGTGTATCATGAAAGCAGAACAATGAGGCACGGTGGCTTAGTGGTTATCACGTTCACCTCACACCGCCAGGGTCCGGGTTCGATTCCCATCTCGGCCATGTGTGTGGAGTTTGCATGTTCTCCACGTGCTTCAGTGGGTTTTTCTCAGGGTTCTCCGGTTTCCCCCCGTTCCAAAAACATGCACGGTAGGTTAATTGGAAAATTGTTCCTAGTGTATGAATGTGTGTGAATGTGAGTTTGTGTGTGTCCTGCGATGGGTTGGCATTCCTGCCTTAATGCCCATATAGTGGTAGAAGATGAATGAATGAATGAAAGCAGAACAATGACCAAAGAAATCCAACATGAGACAAATAGACCAAAAGAATAAACAAAATGTGGTTATTTACTGTAAGATAGTTTTATTAATAAAAAAAGAAAAATTCACTTGCCTTATTCTCTGAGAAGACGTCTAGAAAAATCTAACCCTAAAATCAAACGGTGTGAATCTGCATGCATCAGCGCTCTGCGAGGCAATGTTGACGTATTATGCAAACCTGTCCCTGCAGATGCGCCGAGTCCCAGATTGCATTAAGCTCAGATGAGGTTTGCAGATAGAAGAGGATTGGTTGATGCGATGCGCCTGACATCCTGGAACTGATTTATTTGCTCACAGTATGCAACACCATGCTGGGAAAAAAAATTGTGCCGCTGTGTATGCAGGCCAAGCAACATGAAAAAAACAAACAAACGGTTATTGTCGGTTTTAAGCGATACATTTTTGTACGGAAATTCTCGTCGTGGTTTAACTGACACTGGTGTGGTCGGGGTAGCTCTCCAAAACGCACCATTACAGCCAGGCCTTTATCTACGGCTGCTAATTTAACAAATTGTTCGACTATGAAATCAATTATCACTGACACAGTTGGCATAAACATTTATGAGCGTTTATGACCAAGGGCTTTGGGGTTTGATTAAATGGATCATCTGGTAGTGTAGAGGCAAGACGCGTGTTTGTAAGATAACTGTTAATTAAAAGAAATCTTTCAACAGTATGTCAATTGCTATTTATTTGCATGGAGGCTTTCCAAGTGATGTCTTTTTTTCCAGGATTAGCACCTCGTTGAATATCACTGGAGTTTAAATGTGAATCTTTTCATTATAAACAAGGTTTATATCCTCCTTTGTTTAGAATCTGAAATACAGAATAGAATAGTCTTTATTTTACCACATATACATTACAACAAGTTGGGGTCAGAGAGTAGGGTCAGCCATGATAAGGGTGGCAGCTTGGTGATACCGGGGCTCGATCCCTGACCTTCCGATCAGTAGCCCAGTGCCTTAAACCACTGAGCTACACCCCTCCCCCTAAAAAAAAAGAATCAGTTTAGAGCACAAATGCATAATATTATGCAGTTCGAGATTCCTACATTTGGGGAGTTTGCAGGGGTAAGAACACCCGGAGTGCAATGGCTGAGCCTCACCCTGGGGGAACCACCTTCTTGATCATGGTGTCTCCCCTGCCAGGTAAGTATTACCGAACATAACCTTCATTTAAAAGTAAACACCTGGAATGGTAACGCTGTTGTTTGGAAAAAACGCGAATAGTTAAAATAAGGGGTCACGGTGGCTTAGTGTTTAGCACGTTCGCCTCATACCGCCAGGGTCTGGGTTTGATTCCCGTCTCGGCCATGTGTGTGTGTGGAGTTTGCATGTTTTCCCCGTGCCCCAGGGCCTCCGAAAACATGCACGATATGTTGTTTGGCACCTTGGAAAATTGTCCCTAGTGTGCGAATATGTGTGTGTGTGTGTGTGTGTGTGTGTGTGTGTGTGTCTAGCGATGGGTTGGCATTCCATCCAGGGTGTATCCTGCCTTAATGCCCATAGACACCTGAGATAGGCACAGACTCCCTAGGGAGGGAGGTGGTGGCTTAGTGGTTAAGGTGTTGGCCTCTGGACCAGAAGATCTCAGGTTCAAACCCGACAACCACCAAGCTACCACTAGTGGGCCCTTGAGCAAGGCCCTTAACCCTCAATTGCTCAGTTGTAAGTCGCTCTGGATAAGGGTGTCTGCCAAATGCCGTATACGTATATTCCCCGTGACCCGAGGAAAGATCGGATATAGGCTTCAGGCTTTTCAAAAGTGTCTTTTGTACCTATGCCTGTTTATAAAATGCCTATTTATGCTTGGATAAAATGTGCTAAATCTCAAGGAGAAGGGGTATCTCAATAAATATTGTAAAAATGTCGACAACTGTGAATTTTATTGATTTAATTTAAAAGATTTATTGAATGCACGCACCAGAAAAAACATAAAAGGTTTATTGAAGGCAAGGATTCTCAGAACATTGGTCAGGAACAGGAACTCAAGCTGAAAAATGTATTGTAGCTATTTATTGACGATTGAATTATCTCATAAAAATTCAAACGGCCAAAGCGAATTAAATTACAACAAGTATTTTAACATAGGTTACCAATAAAATCAAATATGCGGTTCATCCGCTGAGGCGATGATGAACTGGAGCAGCTGAAAAGAAGTGACGATCGGAAATAAAATAGCAGGAAAGGTACAGGAGAATAGATGTGGTCCCCCTAACTAGCCGATGCGATCTCACTCACAATGGCCACTGGGGGGTGCTATTTATGTGTTTGCACACAAAGCATGTCCCTGAATATAAAATGGAGAAAGCAATGAAACCCATTTAACACAGTCCAACAAGTCTCCTTCTCACTGCAGCACAGCATGCTTCATCTCCACCAGAAGCATCGATGTTAACCTCATAAAAATAAAAATAAAACTTTCTCTGCATTTATTGGGTGCATTGCGGTTTTGTGAGGGATGTGAAATAACAATAAAAATAATAACATTTTAATTAAAAAGTATAATAAGCAATAAAAAGTATAAATAGTTTATGAAGAATGTTTTGACCTGTTTTGGCTGACATATCATGAAATCATTGCATCAAAGGTTATTTAGATGCAAATATGCAGAGATAGTGCTACTACAACACATTCTCATGAACTGTACATTGAGAGTAAACAAAGATGGACAGGGTTATAAATAAATTTATTAGAGGGACATGTAGGCTGTTTTGGAGACGAGATGAGGGAGGTTAGATGGTTTGGACATGTGCAGAGGAGGGACATGGGGGAAAGAGGGAGGAGAATGCTGAGGATGGAGGGAAACAGAAAGGCAGATGATTAGGTTTATGGATGTGGTGAGGGAAGACATGCAAATGGTTGGGGTGAAAGAGGCAGATGTAGAGGACAGGATAGTGTGGAGAAGGATAAAGGATAGGAGGAGCTGAAAGAGGAGAAGACACTGCAGTCTTAAAGTTTCTTACATGTGATAAAATGAGGCGAGTTTATAATAGAATCTTATTAGTAAACACACGGCATTCTCTTATATTGTGCTTATATTGGAAAAATAGCTAAATGGCATTCTCTAAAGTCATCATCGAATGAAAGGTAATGTGTGCAGCCATGGTGCTACACCTGACAGGACGTCTTTATGTGAACTATTTCAGACTGTCGTGACTGAAATTCCAAAGAGATCAGTTCATTTTGAAATAACCAAAACCAGCCAGCCTTGCAATTTCAGCCATACCATTTGTCTTTTTTTTGCATATAGACTCAAAAGTGAACAACTGCCATCAGAAAATATACAATTAGGTCTTAGTCTGGCAGACAGCGGATGAAAATGACTCACGGGATGCATTTCAAGTGGTTCACAGCAACTTACACAAACATGTTTATTTATCAAAGAAATGATCTGTGCTTGCGTCGCACCCAGCAACGAAAAAGATTTCACGATTCACACGCTGCCATCCATTAAAGAGTGAAAAGATAGAGAGCAGATATCAGATGATGAAAATCACACAATTGATGGCCAGACACACGTCAAAATCATCAGTCTGCAAAAGGTCAGAAGATAAAATTGCTTTTACCTGGCAAAAACAATGCTTGTATTACTCCATCCACTGAACCCAATCCCTTTTATAGTGAGGTCAGTAATCATGCTGGAGGAAAAAAATAGGTACAAACCAACCATAATTACCAGCCATCACATCGTTTTAGGTCACATCGGATGTCAAGTAGGCAGCAATTAATATTGCATTAATCATTTGTGTGACAGGAGGTGGTAGCTCAGTGGTTAAGGGCCTTTGAGCAAGGCCCGTAACCCTAACTTACTCAGTTGTAAGTCTCTCTGGATAAGGACGTCTGCCAAATCCTCTAAATGTAAATGTACATAGCCTAAATGGAAGCCCATACAGTACTATACACCTGTCCAATTGTTCACCTCTTTGTGTTTGGTGTGTTTCCTCCACCTCTCAAGGAACAGTCTACATACAGTCTCAATGGACACGGGGTGTGACTCGTCACCGTGGTCCACATCAGCATTATGATGGGCTTTGAAGGGCCAGTTATAACTATAAGACATATATACATATACATATATAACTATAAGACAGTATATAGTGTTTGATGAGCGACGTCGCCTCATAACACAAAGGACATACCGGTTTTTCCCCTTGAAGCACAAACATGTATTCGCATTCCCATCTTTCTTGGAAGTGCCTTACATCTGCATTGATTTTTCCCCTCCTGGACATTTTGGGATCATTATTTTATTATTATTTTATTATTATTATTAATTATGCATTATTTTAAGGCTGTCATGCACCTTTTTAGTTCTTGTGGGTCACATAAGACGATGACCTTGAGTTTCGTCTACACTTTGCCTTCCTATAGCCGGGCCCATTTACAACTATTTCCCTGACTAGTGCCTACGACCTGGTCAATTTGCCCCAACGATTTATGAGGCAAGAACTAACCTCTACCTATACTTTTATCCCGATGCCCACAGCATTTAATAATGACTGACACCACTGGATACTGAACATTCCCATACACACACTTAACCTTCAGCAATTGTGCATTTCCCAGGGCCATGCCTTGAATCAGTCTTTGAAAGGAGCTGCCAGATTTCACCCATCAAAACTTGATCTGTATTGCCTTGTATACTTACTGACACATGGTACAGAATATGTAAGAGTGTGTAAGAGAATACCGAGACTGGAGATGCCCTGCTTTTGCACCTGCAAACCTACTCTGGTTTTTTTACCTGTACTGATGAACTCCCCAACTTTGGGAAACGACACAGAATCTAGTTTTGGACTAATATTAAGTTTTAGTTGGGGTTTGTATTAATTACAATTAATATATATAGAATATCTTCAGTTACTCATTTTATAAGTAATCCAAGATCATGGTAGATCCAGAACGGATCCCAGAAACACTATTTGAGGCTGACATAAAACGATGGCTTTTATTGTGCTCTAAAGGGGGTCAGGAGCTGTAGAGCCAATTACTTGTGAAGATCTATTGCTTAGGGTGAGTGCACTTTTGGTTGATTAATGGTAAGTTAGTAAGAGTGGTAGACTAGACTGTTTATGAGCCATGACCAGTCTTTTGTAGCTTTTTATTATGATGACTATATGACCAATTGGACAGAACACATACAGGCTTGAAATGTTATTACTGCAGCAGCAACCTGGGATAGGGACATAGGGAGTTCAAGTTTATTTTATATAGCGCTTTTCACAGTGGACATTATCTCCATGGAGTTTACAGAATGTAAATATTAGAGAAAAAATATATAAATGTGGCAAGGAAAAACTCCCTTTAGGTGGCATGAGGAAGGAACCTTGAGAGGGACTGGACTCCAAAGGGGATCCCATTCTCATTAGGGTGATATAAATTGTGTCATTTGATATATACGGTATACAATCAGTCGATGTTGGGAAGTCCAATGTCAAAACTTCATGAAGTGGTTTCCAAAGATTAGTCGGGATGTTTTGCTGATGTTTGGTATATCTGTAGATAACAGAGATGTTTGTGGGGTCTTGTTGGTTCGGCATATATGGTATCTCAGTATTTTTTAAAAATGGTTTTTATGTTTTTTTTATGGTTTCCTGAACAGTGAGAAGGAAGAAGTGTTAGGATAGGCGTTGTTGGAAGAGATAGGTCTTAAACTACATTCATTCATTCATCTTCTACCGCTATATCCAATCTTCCCTCGGGTCACGGGGAGCTTGTGCCATTCCATACACCCTGGATGGAATGCCAACCCTTTTGCACCTCTTACATTTTGAATAGGGTAAATTATAATATGTAATCTATTAGATTTTCAAAGTAAGCTTTTCAACATTGAGCATTACAATAAGGCCATGAACACATGGACTAGCTTCTCTGCACCAGATATGTGTTTCTTAGCTTAGCAATGTTTCTAAAACAGAAGAAGGCATTTTGTGCGATATGATTTTCAAAAGATAAGTTGCTTTCCAAAGAGAGTGACCTTTAACCCGGAGTCTCTCATAAGATTTTTGCTCCAGAGCCCAATAAAAGTCTATGAATTTGGTTATTATTCTCACATTGAACTGACCTTGACTCAGTAGCTGGAGTTTTTGACACTAATTCAAACCAATAGATGTTTTTTGAGGCCCTGAATTTGGGCTCAACCTTTAGGATTTTTTTGCAGGCCCCTGTTAATTCCATGACCCATGTGCAAAAGGGATGACATCACCCATGACTTGCACCAGGGGTCAGTTGCACAGTGGACCTGCTCATACCATACAAGCCTCATTCCCACAATCTGACCATTGCATACCGCCTTCATGAACTGGAGAAAGCCTGCATCGGACATTTTGCCCACAGGGGATGGACCACTTGGTAAGAGGTCTTGTTGAAGGCATGGCAGGAGGAATGCCTTCTGAGAATGCCTGAAATTATATTTCCATGCTGACTGCTGAATGCTGTATACCTTGCAGTACTGCAGCACATCCAGATGTGTCTAGCCTTTTGCATTATGGGTTGTTTTACTTTCATGTCCCTTTGTTCTCAGCTATTTGGGATGAACTCTGTGATTAGTCTGTTAAAATACCCCTTTGTGTCAATCATACAGTTATCTTTGTATACATCATCGTTGTTTTGTTTGATTTCCTGACTAGTGATCTTTTGTTTCATGTTTACGGTCATGTTTTGCTCTGTTTTACGTTGCTGATTTTGCCTTCAAATTTGCCCTGTTTATGTCCTCTTACATGAAACATACAATGTTTTAAGACGGTAAATTAATCCATAAATGTGATCCACAACTGAGCCACATTCTGTACAAATGCAAGAGGAAAAGCAGAATTTACTATTTTTCTTCTTAGAATACTATTTAATTTTATTAGCATTATTATTCAATATGAGGTGAGTTACTTTTTGCAACACAAAACAAAGTTGTATGCATGTGTAACTTTTTCCCCAGACATGAGCAGGTCGTGGATATTAGGATTTTGAGGTCTCGACTTTGCCCTATTGAGTGTTCAGGCCATTACTTGGTAACAAAATCCACAATGGGAAACTATTAAATTCCAGCATAGGTATAAAACTCATCCTGTGCTTACCCACTGCATCCACGATGCCGGCAAAGTAATAGATTTAAAGTTTGCATGGTAGCGGAAGCAACTGCAAGTGCAGGTAAAAACTAAGACAAGAATATAAATTCAAATAGGCAGGCACAACTTGTAAACAGGAAACAGACAATGTGGTGATGGGGGCGCAATTAGCAAACAACAAAAGGAGTACAAAACAAGGACATAAAAAATGGAAAAGAAACAAGAACTCCAGGAAAAAAGGAACATGAAAGGAGAAGCACGATGGCTCGTATTTATCCAGGTTAATATGCAACACGACTATGAAATAAAGAAGCACACATAAATAGGCACCTTCATGAAATATGTAAATAAGGAAGAGCTAGGAACAAAGACGTGAACATAAGACCTATAACAAGACATGAAACAAGCGTAAATGAAAACAAAGACGCACAGGTACAGATAAAATAAACAAAAAAAGTCATATTGGATTTGTGTGCATGAGGCAGATATTGGGCTCTGTTGTAAATAGGTACACATCTAAAATGTTCGATAAATAGAAGCCTAAAGTTCTGCGGTCAGATTAATTAAAATTTTAATTCTTTTTGGAAGGGGAACAGTGGCTTAGTGGTTAGCACGTTCGCCTCACACCGCCAGGGTCTGGGTTCGTTTCCCGAGTCGGCCATGTGTGTGTGGAGTTTGCACGTTCTCCCCGTGCCTCAGGGGCTTTTTTCTCCGGGTTCTCCGGTTTCCTCCCGGTCCAAAAACATGCACGGTAGGTTGATTGGCACCTTGGAAAATTGTCCCTAGTGTATGAATGTGTGTGTGAATGTGTGTGTGTCCTGCGATGGGTTGGCATTCCATCCAGGGTGTATCCTGCCTTAATGCCCATAGACGCCTGAGATAGGCACAGACTCCCCGTGACCCGAGGGAAGCTCGGATAAAGCGGAAGAAGACAAATGAATGAATGAATTCTTTTTCCAAAACACTGACACTGCACCCTTTGTATAAAAGGGAGGGCGGAGCATCTCTAATTGTCAGCACTCAGTTCAAAAGGTATAATGGTAAAAGACTTTAGGGCTTTAGAGCAAATGCAATTGGTGGTTTTAGTATCTGGAAAGGAACAACTTTCTTCTTTCTCTCCCAGGGCGCAATAGCGGATGGACCGTACATTAGACATGTTTCTATGCTGGATACCTTTCCTAACACAACCCTTGCCATTTATCTGGGCGTGGGACCGGCACTGGGAATGCACCAGCTTGTGCAACCCTAACGACTGAGACAGACTGAGCAATTGGGGGTTAAGGGCCTTGCTCAAGGGTCCACTGTGGGACTCAAACCTGCAATGTTTCGGTCAACTGAGCTACCATCTGGAAAGGCAACAACAATGTGGAAAATATATACAGGCTTTAAAGCAACATATGCTTCCAACCAGAAAATATCATTTTCAATAATATCTGTGCGTATTTCAGCAAGAACTGCACTAAAACACATACTGCATCTATTACAACAACATGGGTTGTAATGGTACATGTATGCAAGGGCTGAACTTTAGAAACTTTAGAAAACATCAGAAGAAAAATATGACAGAAATACCCAGGAAATGGGTATCTAGAATCCTTAATCAGGCACAAATGGTACAACAATCCTCTTCCTAAAATCTTAAAATCGTCCATGGGACACAGAACAGGGGATATTGCACAATGGTAAATATGGTTCAGCCCCTACCTTTTTTTAAACATGTTGCAGTCTACATAAGTTCTAAATAACCTACTTTTTCTTTAAAATGGTACTTTCCTTAATTAAAATGTTTAACAGTGAATGTTCTACTGTGAATGAAATATGGGTTATAAAATTGTCTAATTATCGCATTCTGTTTTCATTTACATTTTACATTTTCCGCAATCTCTTAGGAATTAAAAGGGTTGTAGTATTATTATCTACATTAGTTTGAAATGAGAAACTGTAGTCCAAGGTCTTTGACTGAATGAAAGGCCATCTCATTACTATGTAATCCAAAAAAAAAATATTGTTGCTTCTCGGCGCCTGTGGTCATAATAGCAATACTTCTATCTTGTAGTAATTAAGCTAGTGTCTTTATCTGGCTTCACTAAAAAGATATGAATGAAATGTCATCCACGTAGCCGGGGAAAGCTAATCTGTTGTTTATGAATAATTGTATCCAGAGGTAGTATATCTGAAAAAGAAGTAAACAGTGACAAACCTTATTAATATGCATAAAAGTCACCTAATCTATATAAAAGAATATTGTGAACTAAGGTAGCAAAAATGGCACATGGGTCAAGCAATGCAAACACAAACAACGACTGGCGGCAGCACGTATGCTAAAACTGGAAGGATAGTGAATTGGCCCCTACCAAATGATGATGCTCAAAATCATGTAGCGTGTCATTTAGCACTTTAACTAAAAATAATCTGTCTGCTACTGTTCTCTCATCCTTGCTCTCGTTTCTTCTTTGCTTTTGTCGCGCCCTGACGTGGAATTCATGCATAATAGGACGTGATTGCTAATTTTTTAAGTGGTGCATAATATATTGAATAGCAGGAGCATTTTCATCACTGTTACAGCAGACATAAGTTATGCTTGTGGGTAGAAGCTTTCTACACATTACAACTCCTAACTGCTTATATCTAGAAATATCGGGATAAATCTGGTTAGCTTAATCGATTCCTCAAGGTTAAAAAAAAACAATCCCTAAGCAAAGGGATACTTATAATTAACGGCTAAATGCTAATGGTTACCTCAGAATGGGAATAACTGACAGGAGTGAATGTGAGATACTATCACAATGTTTCCAGATTAAATATCTATTTTTATTTTAAATCAACCTACATACACTTTAGGTTGAAAGACTTTCACGGTGTGGTGTTTTAGGTTCAAATTCCCCAGTGCCAATAGGAAACAAATGGCTTGTCACTGCAAAGCTGCGCTCCTGCTAGCGTAGCTGCTGTGTGCCAAGTACGCTAGTCTTAGCACAGGCTTATCAAACGAAGACGTTTTTCCTGAGGGGAGATCCATTTGCATTTTTATAGCATGTGTCTCCACACTTTACTATAATGATAGAGAGTATACAAGCAGACGGGCGACTGGAGCCTAATGTGTCACAATTACAAAGACGAGGAAGCTCGCGACGTTAGCATACTGCAACCAGGAAAGGCATTTCCACCAATTATCTCATTAGCAAAATACATAATTGATTATTTTAAATTCCACATTAACAAAACTGAATGAATTTGATTCCTATGTGCAATCGTATAAAAGAAGCATGACAAAGAACCCTGGGTAAAGGTGATGTAAACAGAAAAGTGGAGTGAAAGACTTGAGTCTTGCCAAGACAGACATTAGCAGAAGTGCTAGTTTTCCTTCCTTTTTTTTTTTTTTTTTTTGCAGTTTTGTAACATTAAATGTAATGATAAAGCGACTGGATATTTTCCACTCATCCATATTGCTCGACAAATAAAAAATATAATAAATAAATATCTTCAGAATTATTAAAATGACTTGTAAATTAATAATTGATACATTTTCGCTCCTTTAACCCCTGAATTTATTTACAATCATATTAAGAAACATAATTATGTGTGGTTATGCTTTCAACAGGATATGATAGTGCCTTCAATATGATCTGTGGTACGTTTACATTTACATTTACATTTACATTTACATTTGCGGTATTTAGCAGACGCCCTTATCCAGGGCGACGTACAGAAAGTGCTTTAAGTCTCGATCCTAAGGATAAGATTTATTCAAGAAAGGTTAATACAAACTCAAGTACACAAGAATAGACAGTTGCCTTTTTTTTTTTTTTTTTTTTTTTTTTTTTTTTTTTTTTTAGATTTCTGGACAGTGAGGTAAAAGGAATGTTAGGATAGGTGTTGTTGGAAGAGGTAGGTCTTCAGTCGGCGTTTGAATGTAGACAGTGTCTCCGTTGTTCGAATCTCCAGTGGAAGTTCGTTCCACCACATCGGTGCCAGAACAGAGAAGAGCCTTGAGCTGGCCTTACCTTTTACCCTGAGAGAACGGTGGAACCAGGACGAGCAGTGCTGGACGCTCTCAGGCAGCGAGGTGCAGTACGGGAGGTGATGAGGTTTGCGGAGGTAAGATGGTGCAGATCCATTTTTGGCTTTGTAGGCGAGCGTCAGTGTTTTGAATCTGATGCGTGCAGCTACAGGAAGCCAGTGGAGCGAGCGCAGCAGTGGGGTGGTGCGAGAGAATTTAGGCAGGTTGAACACGAGTCGCGCAGCTGCATTTTGAATCATTTGCAGTGGACGAATAGTGTTCTGAGGTAGACCTGCCAGCAGAGAGTTACAGTAGTCCAGTCTCGAGATGACGAGGGACTGAACCAGGACCTGAGCAGCCTGAGTGGATAAAAATGGTCGAATCCTTCTGATGTTGTAGAGAAGGTAACGACAAGAGCGAGAAACGTTAGAAATATGGGAAGAGAAAGATAATTGATTGTCTATAGTTACCCCGAGATTACGAGCAGTGGTGGAGGGAGAAAGTAGGAGAGTTATGGAGAGTTATGCTGAGATCCTGACCAGGAGATGAATCACATGGGATCACCAGCATTTCCGTTTTCTTCGGGTTGAGTTTGAGGCTGATGAACGCTCATCCACGAAGCGATGTCAGATAGACAGGCTGATATTCTAGCAGACGCTGTTTTATCTGATGGAGGGAAGGAGAAGATTATTTGAGTGTCATCAGCATAGCAGTGATAGTCAAATCCATGAGAGGAGATGACTTTACCAGAGAGAAAGAGTATAGAGTGAGAAAAGAAGAGGACCAAGTACTGAGCCTTGTGGTACACCAGTGGTGAGTCTGCGTGGAGCAGATGTCGATCCTCTCCATGATACCTGAAATGATCGACCTTCCAGGTATGAGGAAAACCAATTCCATGCAGCTCCAGAGATACCGAGACTCCTGAGGGTAGCTAACAGGGTCTTGTGGTTCACTGTATCAAAAGCTGCTGAGAGATCGAGCAGGATGAGGACGGAGGACAATTTGTCGGATCTGGCAGCATGAAGCTTTTCCCTGACTGCCAGGAGAGCAGTCTCTGTGGAATGTCCTGCTTTGAAGCCAGATTGGTTGGGATCTAGAATGTTGTTCTGAGAGAGATAGGACAGACAGTTGGTTAAAGACAGTACGTTCTAGAGTTTTAGAGAGGAAAGAGAGAAGAGATACCGGTCTGTAGTTGTTGTAGTACGTATCAATATATATATATATATATATATCTATATATATATATATATATATATATCAACTGGCATTGGAGGAATAAATACATTATTTGGAAGCCTTTTGGGCTGGAAGCCTTTTGAAGCGATTTCTCGCCTACAATTTTCTAGTAATCAAAAACTGTCACTATAAATAAATTCTTCCGTGTAAACATGTTTACACCTGTTTCCATTTCCATCCATCCATTTTCAATTGCATAATATTTATCTCTGGTTATTTTTACCGGTCCTGCTGTCATGATGACTAAGGAACTGCAAGTGAAACTTTCTAGATAAAGTTGTCATTTGGAAATCAGATGGAGAAAATATTTTAAACATTGGCAAAGACGTAGAACCGTCTTAAAAGCACTGGAAAAAACACATTAAAACAAAGCAGGGAAAAATGACACTTCCAAAACCTGAAAGTGATCTGGCTCGAACAGCAGTTGACAGAAGCTACAATACTGAAGGTGTTACAGAACTCACTGGCTGAAATAGTGTACAGTGTATAACCTTTACAGATGTCAACGTTATCATCATTGATATCTTCATTGATCTGGCATTCTATGGTAGAGCAGCCAAAATAGAAATAATATTCAATCTCTGTAAATTCTATTGTATATCACAGTGCGGTTGTTAAAGACATTTCATAACAGCATGTACAGTGGTGGACAGAAATGAATGAAATATAGTCATTTACTGCATTTAAGTAGCTTTTACACGTATATTACTTTATTTCCATTTTGGGAAACGTTTTCATTACATTTTAACGTCAACTATCTTACATATTAACTATATTTTTTGAAATCACTCCTTCCTTTTTATTTATGACCGGATAAAAATATAACTGGTCGACAGCGTGCACTTTGTTTGTTGGTTGTATCTATGTAGCATGAATACAAAACATCATACAATTGAGAATCAGTTCAACAATATTGACTTCTCTGTTGACCCTGGGTGTGACCGGTGTCATTCAGATGCATTGATCTACATGTTCTGGTCTTGTCCTGCTCTGTCTTCTTTTTGGAGGCAAATTCATGGCCTCTAGTGATATTCCACCCTGCCCGATCACTGGAATATTTGGGATCCTTTCACCCAGCCATTCTTTACCTTGTCATTTCTCAGACGTTGTAGCCTTCTTAACTCTTTTGGCTAGTCGTTTAATTCTGCTGAACTGGAAGAGCCCTCATCCTCCGTCTCATTCCAGCATTTTATGAAATTAGAAAAATATATGTACACTATTCATTGATCATGCACTGTTTCTGTCAAACTCTGGCAACCCTTTCATGAACATGTCCAGACTCTACATCTTGCTCTCTGGGATTAAGTCCCCCCACTTTCTTCCTGGATTTAGATGTAATCTATCTCCAGATTAATTCACTCTATAATATTATATGTAGGATTGCTCTAGCGGTTGTTTTGCTGTTTTTTTTTGTGGTGGGTTTTGATAGGGTGCGGGGTGTTTGTGTGTGTGGGGGGGGGTGTTGTAAATTGATAAAAAAAAACAAAACAAATGTTGGTATAGCTGTTCTTTGATGCATCGTTAAGCGTATTCCTGTTGTTGTATAAATAAAACATTAAAGAATCACTTCAACAGCTAGTAGAACATTAAAGGGAATAAATGATGGAAGATTCTCCTGACTCTAAATTGGAACAAAGTGTTTTTGTTGTTTTGCGCTGTTTTGTTCTTGCACTAGGTTTTACACAATGCACTTTATGTGGCCAGGACAACGTCTGGCCACATAAATCACCAATGTTATGGGAAAATGCAAAGCGGTATATGTTTGGAATTATATTAAAAGCTTCTTGACATGACTTGACTCTACTTTAACTACATGGTATATATACCATGCCAGTGTTTTTGTATTTTGGAAAATTTCCTAAAATTTAAAACCCAGTTACCTCCATTTTTATGTTAAAGAAATTTGCATGATGATATCTAAGGTTCATTTAAAGAACACAATTTCACTCTCTCTCACACACAAACACACANCACACACACACACACACACACACACACACACACACACACACACACACACACACACACACACACACACACACACACACACACACAAAAATACATAATTCAGCTTCTATGCCTAATTAGTACATTCACAATCTACAGTACAAAGCATATACTCTGTATTTTACATCTTCATAAATGCTATAAAGCCTCATAATTTACCTGCTTTCTGATCTTCCAGGTTTTGGGTTCCAGGTTCATAAACAATGCCTACAATGTAGGATTAAACATTTCTGAGACAATCTATTTTTTAAGAATGGCTTTTGCATGCTATGACCTTCAATATAATCCCCGTGCCCAGGAGGTGGAGTAGCTCAGTGGTTAAGGCACTGGAAGGTCGGGGGGGGCGTTCAAGCCCGGATATCACCAAGCTGCCACTCCATGCAAGCGAAGTCCTTATAACCCTCTGTGCTCCAGGGGGTGCCGTATCATGGCTGACCCTGCACTCTGACCCCAGCTTCCACAAAACAAGCTGGGACATGTGAAGGAAGAAGTTCACTGTGCTGTAATGTCTATGTGAAAAATAAAGAGTTTCATATTCAATACAGTGTTCCCAGTGTTTCTGGAATCATGCTGGAAGTCTCCTTATCGAAAGGTGTTGAGCACCATCTGTGTGCGCTTATGGATCTCTGCAATGGAATCAAAACGACAACCTTTGAGCCGCGGGAGCCAAACCCCGCGAGTAGGATGGGTGAGGAATGAGATTATGTAGATTATTGGAGCATAAACATTGCCGCACCCCCTCAAACATCCCGGTGGCAGAATTTCACGTTTTTGCTCTTTGTTCCAACTTGCTGACTTCTGCACGAGCTCAGAAATCCCACCAGTTAGCACCAAAAGCCTTGAAACTTTTTGAAACCAACTTGTATGGTGTTTTGAACTGTACTTCGGTATGTAGAAATCCAATTTTTTAAAAGAGAATTATACAATTGGCAAAATTTAAATGGCTTGAAAATTCTTACCAACTTTCTCTAAAGCATAGCAAACCTGATGTGTAATTGCTGCAAAAGGAAAATCCACACCTACGGTTTGAACAGGTTTTTTTTTTAGATTTGCAAATTGCAAATGACTCGAGGACATTCGCAAATTTTGCACCAATTAATGATTACGTCTCTTTTTACTCTTGTACAAAATAAGATATAATCATTAAGGAGTGAATCATGTCTGGAGGTTCTGCACTTCCCTCTTTTTTATTCTTGTATGTGTATGTGTGTGTGTCTGTCTGTCTAGGATTGGGATTGGGGTTTGATGCAGCTGTTTTTCTTCTTGTAAAAATGAACAAAAAGTATTGCACATGCCATTACAACTTCACATGTGTTTTTGTTTTGCCCGGTGGAAACAGCTGTGCAGGAAGCTGGATTTGAAGCGAACGCTGAATTCATTCTTTGTATTGAAGAGCACTGACGTAATTCTGTTCTGAAATATCAATTGAAGGGACTATTAATCTTTTTATAGGCCCTGATTGCTTACAATTTCTTGACTAATTGCTGTAACGTTTCCATTTAATGTAATGAAATGCTTCTTGATGTTAACCACAAACAAAAGTGGATCTACATCACCAAGTACTTCTCATGGTATACTGTTAATGTTTATTTTTTTTACTTTTTTTTTTTATTTAATTTAATTTCAAATTTCTACTATATTTGAACTATTTTAACATCATCAGCACTTAGTTCATTCATTCATTCTTCTTCTACCGCTATCCCATCTTCCCTCTTGGGGGATACCTATCTCAGGCGTCTATGGGCATTAAAGCAGGATACACCCTGGATGGAATGCCAACCCATCTCAGGGCACACACACACACAGACACGCACACACACTCTCACACACATTCACACACTAGGGACAATTTTCCACGGTGCCAGTTACCCTACCGTGCATGTTTTTGGACCAGGAGGAAACCAGAGAACCCAGAGAAAAACCCCCTGAGGCACGGGGAGAACATGCAAACTCCACACACACATGGCCGAGACGGGACTCGAACCTGGATCCTGGAGGTATGAGGCGAACGTGCTAACCACTAAGCCACCGTGCCCCTCATCACTTAGTTACATAAAGAAAATTCTTGGATTTTATTTAGGGCCAAATAATGTTCTGATCATTTCCTGACACTACACTAGTCATCGTCTCAATCATTTATTTGTAAATAGCCTTTATCTAGAAGTCTTGCTTACTTTCCTACTTTCCTTGTCTGATGATGACGCGAGGCATGACAACAAATTCATCTCTAACATAATAGAAGATTAGATTTTTAATGGACTGGGGAACAAGGATTGTATCTCAGCTCTCAACCTAGGATTGTATCTCAGCTCTCTCTCTCGCTCTCCCTCTCTCTTTCCCATATTGCAGTGTCTAACCTATTTTTCGCTCTAATTTAAATGCACCCTTTAATGTGTGTTTTTAACCTTATATTTTCTGTTATTGTAAGTGCTTGCATGTTCATTTTTTGTTTTTTTTTGTTTGTTTTTTTCTTCAGTGTAATATTCCACCTGACAGAACTGCTGTAATTTCTTCCGGATCATGAGCTTCCATGGTCCGAGAAAGTTTTTTTTCCAGTTCAGGGAACATATTTTCTTTGTGCTTCAGGTCAGGGGTTTGTGATGACCACACCGAACACTATCACTTTGTTGTCTTGAAGAAGTTTTGTTACACTTCAGGAGGAACGGCTGAGATTGCTGTCCTTTCGGGTGACCTACATATGACCGGGTTTTGACTTGAGGCTGGTACCGTAAAGTTCAATTCAGTGTTTGTGGATAATTTTCCTTCTGTCTTTTTTTCCCCCCACTATTTCCTGTGTTTCAAGCAAGCCCTCCCACTAAGATCATTCATTGGATTACAAGCTTTAACCTCTTACCTTCAGACAAAGCACGCGTCATTATGCCCAAATGGTTCCGTTCTTTTGGTGCTTTCATTTGTTTTGGAGCTCCTTGTTTACTCAGAGGTCATGGCTGATTTGATTGGATATAATGAAACTATCAAAGGCACTAATCAAAATATGTCCACAGCTGCACTCCCAATCAAACTCTTAATTACGCCATTGGCCAATCAGAAGTTAATACAAGTCATTACATTCGTTTCAGACTTTTGAAAGAAAGTGTGCATTTAAGCTCAAACAAATCTGTCCGTTTTAAAACGACCACTGATGTGTATAAAGAGGAGCTGAAATGATTTGATGACAGAAAGTGCTTTAATAATGAGCAAAGAAGTATCTGAGGCTGAATGTCGGAGGCCAAGTATATACAGTTTTTCATTACACACATTACAGATTGTCTCCATATTGTTAAAAAGTTCTTTAGACCTAACATTTTTACAACAAATCATACAATCAAAACATAACATTTGTAATAGGGGCGATAATATACTCCAATTATAGAAAATGACAGGAGCAGCTCATCTGTCCAAATCTATAAAATAACATTTACACCTTATTTACCATTTGCATATTAAATCACCATCACAATTAATTCATTTTCTACCGCTTAATCCGACGACACCCAAGTGTCTTAGGGCATCAAAGCAGGTATGGAATGCCAACCTATCGCAGGGCACACACGCACACACACACACACTCATATTCATACACTAAGGACAATTTTCCAAGGTGCCAATCAACCTACCATGCATGTTTTTGGGGAAACCGGGGGGGAAACTGGAACCCCCCCCCTACCTCCGAGGTACGGGGAGAACATGAAAACTCCACACACACATATGGCAGAGTCAGAAATCGAACCTCCAACCTTGGAGGTGTGAGACGAACATGCCAACCTCTAAGCCAGTGTGCCCCCCATTAAAAAAACCTCTATTCAGCATTTAGATCCACATCAGAGGGCAAAATGATGGCCATGTTTGTAAACTGTCTTTGGCACTTTCCATCTCACTTCTCCAGTGTAACAGTCCGCTGCTGGACATTAATATATCTTAGCATATCCTGGAGGGTGTGTTTTTGTTCTGACAGGACTGCTGATAACGGACTGCATACATGCTGTTTGCTAATGAACAGATGAGTGCTGATTACCAGTGGCTTCAACCAAAGACTCTCAGGCTCACACAGCACAACTTAGCTAAATGTGTATATACACTGTGTCTAAAAAAAAAAAAGAATATATATATATATATATATAAATATAGGGAGGTCGTAGCCCATTGAACGTTACAGGTTCAAGCCCTAGCCCAGCTGTGGGTCCTTCAGCAAGGCCCTTAACCCCCAATTGCTCAGTCTGCCCCAGCCATTAGGGTTACACAAACTGGTGCGTTCCTAGTGCCAGTCCCAAGTTCATATAGTAAAAAAACATGCACCAAATCTAATATGCGGGCCAACTGCTGTGGCTAGAACAGGAAAAGTGTAAAAGTAAAAAGGAATATGAATACTTTCCTTAAGAATTTGAGAAAAAATATACATGCATCCAAAGCATAGTGCAGAAACTCAGAAATAAATGTCAGTGTAACAGAATCAAGGTTAAATGCCCATGTGCTCTTGGAGAATAAATAAAACCAGAACAACAAAGAACAAGAAAGAACAAATGAATAAAGAAGCTTAAGTGCATCCAATTACGCCTACTAGCTGCGCATTTACAACAGGTCTGATCTCCTCACTATATTAGCGTATATTACCGTATGGAAGTTTACAGAAGCGCATCGCATTCCCAAATCCGTATTATGGAATAAAGCACATTTTTCGTTTGTGAATGCAATGTGATTCTGTATAACCTTAACGTATCACCAGTTTATATGGAAAAGCAACCAAAAGTGGAACAGAATTCTTAAAGGAGCCACGTCCCAATATTTTACAATAAAAAAAAACACTAAAAAAAGTAACATTGAAATTAACAAGAAATTAATATTAAAAGAATAATTTCCAGAGTAAAATATATATTAAATAATCAAGAATTTTATTAAAGTGAGAGGTTTTGAGAGAAATGTATATAATTATAACATCTGTTATACAGTTAGTTAGAGTATTAGAAACATGAAAAGTATTCATTTAGTCTAGATTAATAAATGTGCGGTTTTAAAACTTTAATCGATTGGCAGTCCACACACACACACACACACACACACACACACACACACACACACCACACACACACACACACACATACATATATATATATATATATATATATATATATATATATATGCTTGTGCAAATCTAACAGCAAGTTCAGTAAAAGCCAGTAACTAATGAAAGACTTTTAACTGGTGATTAAACATGTTTCATTAATGACTGCTTTTAGCCCCATAGGCAGCCTGCTATTTGTGATGTCAGAAGTAGCTTTAGAACCAGAATAATCTATTTCAAATCCTGGAGGAAACGACCGAGGATACTGTGATGTCTACACAAATAGAAGCACCCTTGCTCCTACACACAACACTCTCCGCGAGAACATCAGTCAATCATTATGGCATATTACTGTACCTCCATCCGCGCTGCTTTTTTTCTCCATTTATTTTATACCCCTAACATATATGAATGTTGGTGCATAAAAAAGACATTAAAAAGAATTTAAACACTAACCATAGTCACATCATTGTTAAAATTTCGAGATAATTGAAGAGGATTAGTTGATACACCACAACGTTTTTATTCAAGCCATTTGTTTGCTATTCATTGGACATTCGGCTTAATTAAAACCTGTATTTTGTTTCAATCAGTGCAGTAATAAGCTCAGAAATGGTTTGACTTCTTGGAAAGCTTTGTGTGTGTGTTTGTATGTGTAAAACTCTTCTGTAGCTATGCACACAGACTTTGTTAGGAGCACCCACAACACCTACTCATCTATGCAGTTATCTAATCCTCCAGTGCATAAAAGCATACAGATTCAGGTCAAGATCTTTAGTTAATGTTCACATCACATATCAGAATGGACTAAAATGCGATCTTAGTGACTTTGACATGCTTATTGGTGACTTATGGGTTTGAGTATTTCGGAAAATGTTGATGTACTGGTATTTACAGCGATATTTTCAGTCACAGCATGTCAGAATGGCATATATATATATATATATATATATATATATATATATATATATATATTTATTTATTTATATATATGAAGACATGCAGCAAGTGACAGCTCTGTGGATATAAACACCATGTTGGTTAGAGAGGTGAGAGGAAAATATCTGGATTAGAATGAAATCATAGTCACGAAAAAACTGAAACATCTCTGGTTCTTATTAAAACTGATATCCGGCCATTGTAATATTTGTATGATTAAAAAAACATAAATAAATCAAGCAGCTGAAAATTGCATGCAATTGCAAAGAGAAGGAGTGAAAATTGAGATAAAGCAAACGGGCCAGGCTTCAATCAAACTCATTCACAATACACAGTTTGAATTTACGGAGGGCTTCATTTCTTAATCTCAGTATTTAATGCATGGATTCAGTCGCCGTCATTGTCGTTGTTTAATTAGCTTTACTTATAAACGATAAGCAAGCGTTTGGCTTCTGGAAGAGTTATAATTATGTCACTGGATCCAGACATGCTGTAATATACGGCTGTAGTCAAAGCAGCCGTGGAGGAAACCCACGAAACAGGCTATTTTAAAAAATGTTTCGAATTTTCTATGTGGTACATACTGTATGTCAGGTATGATAGTGCCCACCTACTGTATGTTGATGATAGATACAAAAAATATTTACCACTGTCAAGTAATGACTGGCTGGGCTACCAATTACTAGCTATCTAATACCTTTCATCATTTGAATCGAATTAAAAGTACTAAATCAATGTCACCGTTCAACATTAACCGCTTTATGGGTTTGATCTAGCTGTATGCTAGAAATATAGAAGTGCTATTTCTTTTGCAGACTCAAAGGATAGAATGGCAAACTAAATCAAAACTGCTTAGCTCGTTTTCTAAGATTACTCATTCAACTTTGTCGTCCGGCTGCTCCCGTTAGGGGGCGCCACAGCGGATCCTCCTTCTCCACACCACCCTGTCCTCCATTATCTGCCTCTTTCACCCCAATAACCTGCATGTCTTCCTTCACCACATCCATAAACCTCCTCCCTGGTCCCTCCTCTGCACATATCCTACATCCTACATGTCCCTCTAATTCATTTAGAGGGACATGTTGGAGGGGTAGCTCAGTGGTCTAAGGCGCTGAGCTGCTGATCGAGCCCCGGTATGGCCAAGCTGCTGCCCTTGGGTCCTTAAGCAAGACCCTTAACCCTCTGTGCTCCAGGGGCACCATTTCATGGCTGACCCTGCGCTCTGACCCCAGCTACCACAACAAGCACAGTACAACACCACAGGTCTCAAAACAGTCCTATAAACTTTACCTTTATCACATTAGTTTAGTACGTCCAAATACGTAATAAAAACAT
Organism: Kryptopterus vitreolus; assembly: GCA_030449085.1. Lineage (NCBI taxonomy): Eukaryota > Metazoa > Chordata > Actinopteri > Siluriformes > Siluridae > Kryptopterus > Kryptopterus vitreolus. The sequence continues at coordinate 7,982,351 of JACRUU010000027.1, read as the reverse complement.
CACTGTGCTATATTAATATCAACTGCCTGTTCAACTGTGCATGCACATCACCATATTAAACAAAACATTTTATTAATCACCCAAATAACTCATATAAAACTATTGTTCGCTGAGCGTGCCCAGTAAGTAAGTTTAATAACTAGAGCACTATTCTCATAAATATGAAATCCACGTACAGAGATAGCGGAATGCAGTTAGCATCGAGCCAACAACGCAATTAATGGACAAAGGTTACATGAAATAAGTATGCTTCTAGAGGCCTATTTAAAATAACACCGTGCAGGCAAAAATAAACATATGATGCAAATATAATGCAAATCAGCAGTGCAATTATGCTTAATATAATACATTCTGGTGCACTGGGATGAAGTAAACAGTGCAATGCATGCAATAAAATAAAGGGGGTAAGCAGTAGATTACAGTAAATGCAAATGGATGTGTGCATTTTCCTGTTGATAGACGTACAAGGACGACAGGGACGAAATGTGTACTATAATAATAGTATAATACTAATCTCTCATTCGCCACATGCCTTTGACAAATGTTTGTCACGAGTAAACATTTTTTTTCTACCATTCACACACACACCCACACACACACACACACACACACACACACATATATATACATATATAATATGCATAATTGAGCTTCTATGCCTTATAGAGCTTCTATGCCTTTTGCATTTACTCTAATCTACTGCATACCTACTTTATTTTATTGCATGCATTGCACTATTTACTTCAGCTCAATGCACTAGAATTCCTATTTATATTATTAAACATAATTACACTACTGATTAGCATTAGATTTACATTATATGTCCTGTATATAATGTATAGGCTCTAGAAGCACACTGATTTCATGTAACCTTTCTCCACTAATTGCCCTGTTGGCTCGATGCTAACTGCATTCCACTATCTCTGTACATGTATTCCTGAGAATAATGCATTATATTTGATAGTTTGCAATGGTTACTTTGAAGGGGCCAGACACATAATCTCAAGGTGAGTCTGCTGCACAACATTGTCCTATATTGTTTTAACACAGACCTGCTGTGATGGATATTGGGCATGGGAAAAAAAGCATCTGCTGCTCAAACAGAATGGTCCTTCTGATTACATACATATTTATTCATCACCGCTATTTTTTGCTGTGCTCTCTAGTGTTTCTAGGCCACAGTGGTAGTTAACATTAAAAGAAAAAGAAGCGGTACAAACCAGACCAAGTTTTTTTTTTTTTTAATCAGAATGTAAAAGTAAATAAATAAATAATATTTCTAACCAGATTAAAATACAGGTTCCTATTCTGGTGCATATTCAATATTTCAGCAAATAGATACACAGGAAAAAAAATAACGAGAGATCATTATACATCCAAACATCAATGGCTTGTGAGCGACAAGACAAGAGGAGTGAAATATATTTGGTAAGAACACGTTGCCTTGAATTCATTACATGCCAAAAACGTGATGAAGTAGAAAGCTGTAATGGAAACGAGCTATTTGCAGCGTGCCCTGTCACTTAATGTTCTACAAATTACTCATCTGTGTTTCATCGTTCAGGAGCAGAAATGTGTGTCAGATAATGGTGGCGCTGAAGATCATTTACCGATGTATCTGTCATTTCACTGACAGCGAAGAATACCTCATCAATTGCAGGCCTGGGGGGGGAGTGGTGAGGGGATTTCTTAATACGAACTGAAGCGTTTCGCCGGTTCAAACATTATAGCCCGTTGAACACCATAATAATTTTTCAACTAAATAGACTTAATGATACTAAGCTAGTATGCAGGAGGTGCTTTTCGCTTTTCCCAGACAAATATATACCGCCTAATTTGGAAGGATTTAGCTGGGGCACTTTTTTATAGACGTCTATTTTTCATGTCTGTTTGCTTACAAGGACACTTGGCTAATATCAGCCGTGAATACACCAATGAACAGACAGAATGGGGAATAAACGAATGTACACGACCATGAACCCACCATGACAGGATGGGGAATAAACGTGAGGACTTTACTGAACAAAGTAATGAAGTGTGAGGGGTGGGGTCTCCTAGCGCTTTGGAAATGGGTCTTCTTAAGCAATATGAGACAAGAGAGAGACTGTATGGTCTTTGTAAGACTTTGCATCACCGGGAAGAGAAAAATCCCTTAGAGTGGAGAATAGTCCAGAATTCATCTCGGAGAGAGAGAGAGCGGAGAGACTCACGCCGAGGTTACGGAAGCTGTAGGGAGGAAGCACAGGAAATTAGAGGTAGGAACCCAAAAGAACCCAACTCAGGATACCGGAGAGTCGCCTACGTGGGTACGATACCGGACGAGTGCTGGGGTGAGCAGAGTGCTTTTATGTGAGCGGTGATGAGCAAGTTGATGAGGTGCAGGTGGTGCTGATTAGTATTATGGGGAAAGTGATGGAAGAGTCTGGCGGATTTGTGACATCATGAACACACCAATTAACGCCTTGTAGACAATCGCCGCGAAATTACCTCAAACTGCTTGCACAACCAATTTAATGTATTTATTCCTCCAATGCCAATATATCTGATGTATATTTGACACCTACCATAGATCATATTGGAGGCTCATGTGGATCATATATATATATATATATATATATATATATATATATATATATAATTATAATTATTTATTGTTATATAGTTATAGTATCTGCTATTATACATACTTATATTGTTTATATATATATATATATATATATATATATATATATGTGTGTGTGATATATATATATATATATATATATATATATATATATATATATATATATATATATATATATATACAGACGTGGACAAAATTGTTGGTACCCTTTGGTCAATGAAAGAAAAAGTCACAATGGTCACAGAAATAACTTTAATCTGACAAAAGTAATAATAAATAAAAATTCTATAAATGTTAACCAATGAAAGTCAGACATTGTTTTTCAACCATGCTTCAACAGAATTATGTAAAAAAATAAACTCATGAAACAGGCATGGACAAAAATGATGGTACCCCTAGAAAACACAGAAAATAATGTGACCAAAGGGACATGTTAATTGAAGGTGTGTCCACTAATTAGCATCACAGGTGTCTACAACCTTGTAATCAGCCATTGGGCCTATATATATGGCTCCAGGTAATCACTGTGTTGTTTGGTGATATGGTGTGTACCACACTCGACATGGACCAGAGGAAGCAAAGGAAAGAGCTGTCTCAAGAGATCAGAAAGAAAATTATAGACAAGCATGTTAAAGGTAAAGGCTATAAGACCATCTCCAAGCAACTAGATGTTCCTGTGAGTACAGTTGCACATATTATTCAGAAGTTTAAGATCCATGGGACTGTAGCCAACCTCCCTGGACGTGGCCGCAGGAGGAAAATTGATGACAAATCTAAGAGACGGATAATCCGAATGGTAACAAAAGAGCCTAGAAAGACTTCTAAAGAGATTCAAGGTGAACTTCATGCTCAAGGAACATCAGTGTCAGATCGCACCATCCGTCGTTGTTTGAGCCAAAGTGGACTACATGGGAGACGACCAAGGAGGACACCATTGTTGAAAACGAATCATAAAAAAAAAAGCAAGACTGGAATATGCCAAACTACATGTTGACAAGCCACAAAGCTTCTGGGAGAATGTCCTGTGGACAGATGAGACAAAAATCGAAGTTTTTGCCAAGGCACATCAGCTGTATGTTCACAGACGAAAAAATGAAGCATATCAAGAAAAGAACACTGTCCCTACTGTGAAACATGGAGGAGGCTCTGTTATGTTCTGGGGCTGCTTTGCTGCGTCTGGCACAGGGTGTCTTGAATCTGTGCAGGGTACAATGAAATCTCAAGACTATCAAGGAATTCTAGAGAGAAATGTACTAGCCAGTGTCAGAAAGCTTGGTCTCAGTCGCAGGTCATGGGTCTTGCAACAGGACAATGACCCAAAACACACAGCTAAAAACACCCAAGAATGGCTAAGAGGAAAAAATTGGACTATTCTAAAGTGGCCGTCTATGAGCCCTGACCTCAATCCTATTGAGCATCTTTGGAAGGAGCTGAAACATGCAGTCTGGAAAAGGCACCCTTCAAACCGGACACAACTGGAGCAGTTTGCTCATGAGGAGTGGGCCAAAATACCTGCTGAGAGGTGCAGATGTCTCATTGACAGTTACAGGAAGCGTTTGATTGCAGTGATTGCCTCAAAAGGTTGCGCAACAAAATATTAAGTTAGGGGTACCATCATTTTTGTCCATGCCTGTTTCATGAGTTTATTTTTTTACATAATTCTGTTGAAGCATGGTTGAAAAACAATGTCTGACTTTCATTGGTTAACATTTATAGAATTTTTATTTATTATTACTTTTGTCAGATTAAAGTTATTTCTGTGACCATTGTGACTTTTTCTTTCATTGACCAAAGGGTACCAACAATTTTGTCCACGTCTGTATATATATATATATATATATACCGTATATATTGCACCGTGAAATGCACTTCTGGTTGGATGCTAACTGTATTTTGTTGCAGTCTTGTACCCACATGTGCAGTGACAATAAAGTTGAATCTAATATAATCTTAAAAAAGCACACATTTTTTTATATGTTTGTAAATAAATTCAAGTTAAAGGGAAATAAGAGAACTTTTCATTATTAAAATAAAACATTAAACCATTATAACCATTAAAAAAAGTAATAAACAAATAAACTTGAGTAAATTAACCCTGCAAAATAGTCATATATATTAAAGATATGGGTTCATTGAATGCAAACAACACACAGTTTATATGATGGTTAGAAGACATTGGTGACCTGCTAGATAAAGAGTGTAAACATGGTCTGCTCAGCCAGAAATGCCAAGTCTGATACGTGAATTGCAGAGTTCCTTATAGACCAGACGTACAGTGGGCAGGTGAGCGGCGTTTGATTTAACAAAATCATCCTTTGCATCTCCCCTGTCTGTGAAACATATTAGTATTTTAATTGCCAGTCTGCTATCAAACAGATCAAGGTTTGGATTTGCCACAGGTGTTTGAAAAAAAGCAGTATCTTCCTGTGGATTTCCTTATCCGCCTTTAAAAATTGCTTGGATATTTGTCTTCTGCTTTTGTCGGCCAATTAAAACGCCGCTGCGGTATTGCTGGCCACAAGGAAAACAATTACAAACGAATACAATCATTTCTCCAGTGTAAATCGGCAAAGACAATATCATCAGCTCCTGCTGTGAAAATAATGAGTTTTGGTATTTCTATGTGGATCATGTAGAATTGCATCATCAAAGTTGCCTTCAACAGGAAAAAAAGTAGCTTTTTATTGCAGCGTGATCACTCGAGACCGCTATTCTGAGAATCTACAAACCAGTCCGTGACAAAACAGCCACGCCGTGGTCAAAGATATCGGAACGGAAGCTCCTGACCTGCATAATTAAATACTAAATAAAACAAACAAACAAATAAATAAATAATAAAAACACAAACATAAATAAATAATAGCAATAGGGGCACGGTAGCTTAGTAGTTCGCACGTTCGCCTCACACCTCCAGGGTCGGAGTTTGATTCCCGCCTCCCCCTTTCCGTTTGCATGTTCTCCTCGTGCCTCAGGGGGTTCTCTGGTTTCCCCCGGTCCAAAAACATGCACGGTAGGCTGACTGGCACCTTTACTCCCTAGTGTATGAATGTGAGTGTGAATGTGTGTGTGCCCTGTGATGGGTTGACATTTCATACAGGGTGTGTCCTGCAGTGATGCCCAAATACACCTGAGATAGGCACCTCAGGTCTTACACTTGACCCGAGGTAAGATCGGATAAAGCGGTAGTAGAGGTAGATAAATTTTTTTTTTTTTGATAGATAAGCGGTAGAAGATGAATGAATGAATAATAATAATAATAATAATAATAAGGGGCACGGTGGCTTAGTGGTTAGCACGTTCGCCTCACACCGCCATGGTCCGGATTTGATTCCCGTTTCGGCCATGTGTGTGTGTGGAGTTTGCATGTTCTCCCCGTGCCTCAGGGGGGCTTCTCTTCAGTCCAAAAACATGTGGTAGGTTGCTTGGCACCTTGGAAAATTTTCCCTAGTGTATGAATGTGTCTGTGAATGTGAGTGTGTGTGTGCACTGCGATGGGTTGGCATTCCATCCAGGGTGAATCCTGCCTTAATGCCCATAGACACCTGAGATAGGCACAGGCTCCCCGTGACCAGAGGGAAGATCGGATATAGCCATAGAAGATGAATGAATGAATGAATAATAATAATAATAATAATATAACAGATTTCCTGGTCAGTTAACTGTTTGTATTTTAGAATGAATGCACTCCTCCAGGCAGTGTTTTTTGGGTCTGTGGAAAAGTGCCCCATTTTTGTCGCTAACGAACAGTAAGACTGTAAACAATATCCTGATGTGCCACTGGGTCTGATCCAAAGCAATAGTCCTAATACGAAGAACTATCCTTTTATCAGCCGTGTGATTTCGGAATGCCCATCAGCATCCCCTGGCGACATTCAGAGAATTCTGTTTTAGAGTCTCGCTCTCATGTTATTACAGTTTCGCTTCTGACTTCTGTGAAACTGACTCTCTTGCGCCAATGTATTTTTCAGTCCGTAATAAATCGACAGAAGTACGTCCTTTCCGAGCCTTTTGCCGAAAAAAAATGTCGAGGTGCCAAAGGCAGCCGGGGAAGCATGTTCTTTCCAGGCTCCACCAATGGGATGTAAGCCAAACAAGCGTCTCTTATAACCTCTCATTAGCAGCCCCAGGAATTTACAGACGCTCGCCGCCTTACACACTCTCCAAGCGTTCATTCGTAGTGTGAATTTGTTCGTAAGTTTCTACGTTCGCTATTAATTACGCACGTCTCCTAACTATGTTCGTAAGATGTTTAAAAATGGTAGTTTACTGTCATACCATCTGTATCTTTTCCAGCACTGTAAAAGTCTTACAAAGATTGACAATGTCTTTTATGTTGATAACCAATGCCATCATCTTTCTTTCATGAGGGAAAAAACAACCTAAAAGACAATTTCAATATAAAAAAATCACATGTATGGATATTGCTATTCTATATTTTATATCTATTCTATATTTTATATTTTTTATATTTTATATTTTTTTATATTTGTACGTTATTTTGTATTTTTGGATTTAAAACAACTCTTATCAGGGCAGGGCAAATTTCACTGCGTAATCTGTGTATGACTGTGTATGACCAATAATTTGAATTTGAATTTGAATTTGATTTGATTGGATTTTAAGCAAATATAGTATTTGCTTATATTCAAATATAATACTTTTTTCCATCCCCCCTTTCGCTACAGAAACCCAGGTAAAAAAAATCCCACTGTCATAAAACAGAGCATCAGCAAATGCCAGTAAAAAAAACTTTCGCTTTTTCCCCGACCATTTGTAATAAACGATGTTTAAGATTTAAAATGAATAGGAATGAATATGTTCACTACAATGTAGATGGACAAAAGACAGATGCGGAGGTATAGAAAACGCCGTTCAGGAGATCGACACTACGCGATGCACCGGATAGACCCGTCCTCTACGCTCTACATTTGTAAAGCTAGCTAGCGGTGCGTTTTTTTGGAATCCGTACAAACTTTATTTTGCGGACGGGTTTGTTCGTATCAGCGTATGTTCGTAAAGTGTTTGTAAGCTGGGGAGCGTCTGTATTGTATATATTGTTATGGCTTTCCTAGTTTGGAATATGTAAAAACTGTTCTGTAAATGAACCGAGCTGTAGATATCGTTTTTGTCTAATATGCCGTCTCACAGAAGATACAGATTTCACGCACCAGTATGCTTTATTTTATACTTTACTGTCTAGCAAATAAAATCTTTATATATTTTGGCTACTTGTGGTTTTGCACACACCGCTTCATAAGCTAGTACTAATAAAGAACATACTGGTCTCCAGGGTCAAGCAGAGGTATTGATCTCTGATCTCACCCACACATTTATCCAATTTTAATTAGGCCAAAGCAGCTTTAAAACGGGCCTCGAGAGACTTTAATGCCACTGTGTTCCTTTAGTGCATTGCAGTATAATTTACTGTTCGTTTAACTGACAAGCTATCAGCATCCTCTGCCAAAAGTGCCTTTTCGCCGAAAATGAGACACATCTCAGTCTGCGCCTGTTGGGTGAGGCCCTGATACCGAACGCCTTCAAACTCCGCATTTTATGCATTGGTGTGATTCTTACTTACGGTCATAAATGTTGTAGTTACAAATCATAAAACAAACACCTAATAATAAAGCAAAATAACAAATCCAAAATCACATTAACCATACAGAAGACATATGGACAGATCCGGAAACGCATTCATGGATCTGAAACACAAAATAATAAATCTAAAAACAAAATAACAAATTCGGATACACATGAATGAATCCAAAAACAAAATAACAAATTCGGAAATGTAAGCAAATCTGACAACAAAATAACAAATCTGAAAATAAAATAACAAATCCAAGAACACATCAATAAATCTGGAAACAAAATAACAAATTCGCAAACGTAAGCAAATCCGCAAACAAAATAACAAATCCGCAAACAAAATAACAAATCTGAAAACAAAATAACAAATCTGAAAACAAAATAACAAATCTGAAAACAAAATAACAAATCCGAGAACACATTAATGAATCCAAAAACAAAATAACAAATTCGGAAATGTAAGCAAATCTGCAAACAAAATAACAAATCCGCAAACAAATTAACAAATCTGAAAACAAAATAACAAATCTGAAAACAAAATAACAAATCCGAGAACACATTAATGAATCCAAAAACAAAATAACAAATTCGGAAATGTAAGCAAATCAGCAAACAAAATAACAAATCTGAAAACACATTAATAAATCTGAAAAAACAAAATAACAAATTCGGAAACACATTAGCAAATCCGAAAACACAAGACAGTCAGACAAACAGAAATAAAACTAGGTATAGTTTGATATTCCTCAAAGTAGTTGAGTGAATTCCACTGTCCCATTTGATTACCAGTGTTTACTTCTGTAATTATATTCCATTTAAAGGTGCACTAATAGCCCAAAGTAAAAAAAAACGTGGAAGTTATAGGATTTCCTACTTCCTCAATATCTTGAAAGACAGGTGTCTTGTCCAATGAGCGGCGAGTATTCCATTTTATTCCATAGTATTCCATTTTCAAACTGTGCCTACCTTTTCCGGTTTGTATTAATTTGCAAATGTGTTTTTGTATGTTATATTGTTTTTATCTGTTTTTTTATGATTTGTTGTTTTGATTTTGCATTTGTTATTTTGTTTTTGCATTTGTTTTACTGTATTTTGTTTTGTTTTTGCATTTGTTAATGTATTCTTGGCCACTGTATTTTCTGCTAACGTTTATGAAATCAGGCAGACACCACTATCCAGAGTAACATACAATATTTACATCAGAAGGTTCAGTGGCGGCTTGGCATCTCTGGGATTGAAAATCTTGACCTTCCGAATCCAAAGTCCAATTCTTTAAGTGCTCAGCTACCACCTTGAATTCTAACACCTCTCATGTTTGGCCCATTCCATCTGCCAGCTCCTCTAATCTACATTCCAACTCAGTAAAGGCATTCTTTCCACTTTTTAATGAGGCTGCTCAGTGGAGACATCTGCATAACTTTGTTCCGAGCGCCACATTGCAGCAGAAAGGGCTTACGTTTTCATCCCTGACCAAGTCTGCAACTATAAAGACAAAAATGTGAGCTGTCTGAAACTGCTGTGCCAAATTTTGAAAGACATGAAATATAGAACCTCTTAGTATTCTGTAGCGTCAGCATGACTATTTCAGATAGTCTCTGCCCAACATGGGTGCATGACCTTGACAATGACCCGAAAGGGACAAATCCACACAGCAGCCACATTCCAAATTATAGTGGGAATCTTTCCTAGAAGATTAGATGATTATTATAAAAGCAAAAATGGACCTAAATTAGGATTGGCCATGTGCAGATTATTCATATCACGTGCAGATTTATTTTTGGACATATTGTATATCTACTATAATCAGTTACTTCTATGGTCGCAGGGAGAACAGATAAATATTTCCAGAGTCTGGAAGCTTCAATCGGGAAGTGCCAGTTTTTTCACGCTATATATGAACTACCCTCTCCACATGGTAGCTTCTGCTGCTACTACTACTACTATATTATTACTTCTATATTACTACTACTACTACTATTATTATTACTATATCATTACTATATTACTACAATATTACTAGTATATTACTACTACTATATTACTATATTACTTTATTAATAATATATTACTACAATATTAACTACTATATTACTAGTATATTACTACTACTATATAACTATATTAATAATATATTACTACTATATTAACTAATATATTACTAGTATATTACTACTACTACTATATTACTATATTAATAATATATTACTACTATATTAACTACTATATTACTAGTATATTACTACTATTATATTATTATATTACTTTATTAATAATATAGTACTACTATATTACTATATTGCTACTAAGACTACTACTAATACTACTATATCACTTTATTACTACTATATTAATATATTACTACTCCTACTACTATTATAATACTACTATATTACTACTACTACTATTATAATACTACTACATTACACTACTATTACTTGAAGTTTTAAATGACCACAAAGAAATATTTAAATAAAATATAAATATCAAATCAAACAACCAAATATCAAAGAGAAATGATTTGCTGCGACTAGTGTATTACTTTTCTTTCAATAAAGGAAAAAGGGTTCCTGGCTGGCCTGCTGCAAAATGGAATCAAGAGTTCCATTTGTTTATGCTGATTAAAATGAGATAAAAATGATTCAGTCATAAAAAATAGACCCAGATGATTGGCTTATTATTGTCTTTTGTTTCCATTTTTTTCAAGCTGTATTCTTTATTAATTGTATTCATCCTTTTATAAAGCTTTAGATGTATTAATAGTTTTATTATTATTATTATTATTTTATTTTATTTTTTTAATATGCATATATGAAGTACTGAAGATAGGTCATTTTTGATCACCATCCTAATAGCTAAACGCAAATGTAAACTAAGTGTTAAAACATTTCTGTGGCAAAAATGATGAGGGAGTTTTTGAATCTGTGTCTGTATTGTCACTATAAGCAATTCTTGCGTGATGTGATGAAGGAGGATTCAATCAATCTCAGCGCACCGTTATCAGCGAGGGCAGATACACTGGATTAGTTAGATAGTACAGTAAATTTCGCTGACTTTAGTGTGACGTCCTCAGGTATTCTCTGCGGTTACTAGTAATGTATTCATAATCTTACCATGACAGAGGCGACAAAAAGCATTTTCAATATTTGGAAAAAATTAGAATATTTAATCATCGAAACAGTTTTACAGGTGTTAACTCTCTAGAGACGGGTTTGAAGTGTATCTACTATTGCAAGTGGTCATAGCTGCATCTGCTCTGTGTATTCCGAGCACGGTTATTTTGGAATTTTGTCGTGAATTTGCAACGTGAGTGGAAAATATTACCTTCAATACATTTTTTATAGAATTTGCATAGCCATTTTATTAACAGTCATTATCACAAATACTGTAGCTGTACCCAATTTACATCATAGATTGATATTAATATTCATGCGTGTCAAGTGAATTACTTGTTTACGTTTACTTGAGTTTACATTACTATGTGCCTGTCTACTATCTGTCACTGTCTAGTCATTGCAATGTTACATTCTGTATCATAAATGGATACTTTTCATGTTTCTAATACTCTAACAGATGTTATAATTATATACATTTCTCTCAAAATCTCTCCCTTGAATAAAATTCTAGATTATTTAAATATATATTTTACTCTGGAAATCATTCTTTTAATATTAATTCCTTGCTCATTTCAATGTCACATGTTTAGTGGTTGTTTTAAGTATAAAATATGGGACGTGGCTCCTTTAAGAATTCTGTTCAGGTTGTTTTCCATATAAACTGGTGATACGTTTAAGTTATACGGAAGCGCATTGCGTTCACAAAAGAAAAATGCGATGTGCTTGCGTAAGGTTGGGCACCATGTATCCCCCAAGGTCACCAAGCACATGAGTAGCTCTGGGCACCATGCTATAAAAAGTGCTATAAAAAGTGCACAACTCATCAGTGAGATGGTAATGTAGTTATTCTATAATGTAAAATGTGCAAAAATACTGTCAAGGTATACATAGATAAATGAGTATCATTAATAATAATAATATATATAATAAAGGCAATTTGTTATTTTTTTTTCAGAGGAGTATTTCAAACTGGTAGCCCTTTATATGACTCGGTGTCCATGTAGTAGCTCTCAGTTACAAAAAGGTTGGTGATCCCTGTTCCATGCGGTAATATACGCTATATATATATAATGAGGACCTACAGGCACGGTGGCTTAGTGGTTAGCATATTCGCCTCACACCGCCTCAGGGTCCGGGTTCAATTCCCGTCTCGGCCATGTGTGTGTGGAGTTTGCTTGTTCTACCCGTGCCTCAGGGGTTTTTTTTTTTCTCCGGGTTCTCCTGGTTTCCTCCCGTCCCCGGTCCAAAAACATGCACGGGAGGTTGATTGGCACCTTGGAAAATTGTCCCTAGTGTATGAATGTGTGTGTGAATGTGTGAGTGTGTGCCCTGCGATGCGTTGGCATTCCATCCAGGGTGTATCCTGCCTTAATACCCATAAATGCCTGAGATAGGCACAGGCTCCCTGTGACCCGAGGGAAGATCGGATAAAGCGGTAGAAGAAGAATGAATGAATGAATAATGAGGAGCTCATACCTGTTGTAAATGCGCAGCTAATCCGGGGGAAATTTAGAAAGCGTGAGTGGACACACTGAAGTTGAAGTTTCTTTATTCATTTGTTCTTTTTTGTTCTTTGGTTTAATTCTCCAACACAACACAGAGTGCAGGAGCGTTGACTGCCCTACCATATACCTATGTACTGTTTTGTCCCATGCACTGAATTATATTTAGTAGTATTCCCTGTTTTATTTTCTGTGTTGAAACCTGTGCCTGCAATATCAAATATAATTATCAGATCACCTGGCATACATCTCATAAATAAGACATTTGCAGTATTTAGCAGACGCCCAAGTAGTGCTTTAAGTCTCTAGTATAAATTCATTCATGTAGGGTAGATACAAACCTAAGTACACAATAAGCATAGACAGTTTTTTTCCATATGTATAAGACACACATACATATGCAGTGAACTACACATTACTACTAATTAATTGATAGTAATTCATTTAATGACTCGAACTCGCCATCATGTTTTTCCTAGTCTTTAAACGGTATTGTTTTGGGGGACCCCTGTGCCCTTTACAGCCTCAGCTTGACAGGAGAAAGCCCCGAGGTGCTGTATCCGATGTAGTCAAATATATCAAATTCCAGGATTTCCCCTTTCCTTGAGACATTTTCCTGTGGTCGTCTTTTGTCGTTTGTCTCAAAGCTGTATTTTTATTTTCCATGGTAGTGAATATTTTAATTTCATTCGTGGGGGGGGGGGGGGGGGGGGGGAAAGCAGTGATATTTAGATATATTAGAAGTGGTAGCCTAATTGATTGAGAATACATCACTTTTGTGGTGTTTGGTGCAAAACTTTTTTTTAATGGACATATTTGGTCGTTGCCTGCTTATTAATGTAATAAGCCGTTTAATAATGATTAACAAATAAGTCTTTAAGAACAAACAAGCTCCCAAAAAAATTCGGATTCTGGGAAATCTTCGGTCTCACCTTGTATGACATTTTGTCTAAATACTGTGATTCTAGTAGTGCAATAATAAACATGCCAAATTGCGTGCTGGCAGGCCTCATATTAGTGTGTCAGCAGTCCAGCAATTACTCTCCAGATATTTAATTGCTTTCGGTAAATTAAAGCCTGGCTGCTCGAATGTTTACCCAAAAAGGAAATGTGCCGCTCTCTTCAAGTTGTCGTAACAGCTGGAGAAAAACCCTCGCCATCTCAAAGTGTCAGCTTCATACGCGAACATACAAGAGAAGTAAATATTTCTCAAGATAATTACAGATAATTGCAAATCCAGACCGTGTCCTTCGATATGTATTCATCAGTACGGATATTTAATCCATACAGAGTACTAATATAAGAACTAACTGTGCCTTGTTTCGTATTATTGTTATAGAAACATACACCAACAGCCTCAGAGAAATAGCTGCTGATATTGACTCATGCGCAAAGATAAGAATGCGAAATCTCTAATCCCCTGTCACAGGCAAAATAGTTGAAATGCTTTTTAATCGACATGGGATTTTTGTACTCCTTAGGCTGAATGTAATTCCTCTGTCTTCCCAGATATACAGGAATTGAACATTGATTTTAGCCTATTTATTGTCTGGATTGAGAGCTTTATTGTGATACATTTTCTTGACCCTAATGTAAATCAAGTTGTCTTTTAAAAAAGTACAAAGCCGTGCTGAAAGCAGATTTTATTATGGTCCTAAATATTATTATTATTAAATATTATGGTCCAATAGAAGTTTTGTCCGAAAAGGAAAGCTGTCTTTAATATGCATGGCGAAGAATTAGATATTAATATTGCTTTTATTACTTAAGTCCTAGTGATTGTTTAAAAAAAAAAGTCTACATTTATTTCACAAAAAATATGTAAACAAATGAATTGCATTAAGGAGGGAAAATGTTTTCATGCTGGAATATTAGCAAGGCAAGATGAACTCGATTTTGAGGTTTTGAGTCTGAAACCCCAATTTGCTGATTATTAATGCTGTTCTGATTAGTAATGGTCATCTATTTCTGTCAATCTGCACTTTCTCAACAACATGTAGTGTTGGTGTTACAGCATATTTGGAAAAGCGTAATTGTAAGTAAGAGGTCTTTTTGAAAGGGACTGACACATTAATTAAAGGTTCAAACGATTTAGAAACTTAGTATAGTTTATATAACTTAAAATCATTTTGCTGATGGTAAATAATAACGTATAATCTGAGATCGTATCTAAAAAGTGTCTTAATTAATGACGTGTTAGATTTGCCATGGAATCTAAACAAGGAATGTATTTATAAATAAAAAGCACTGATAAATTAATATTAAAGAATAAAACGAATGTCACGAGACCCTACATCACTAGAAGAGCTTCAAACATCCTTCAAATGTATTTATCATAATATATATATATATATATATATATATATATATATATATATTATGTATATTTAATTTAATATTATGTTTTAAGATGAAAGTTTGAATGGTTATGTACAAGAAGTCTATTTAATGTTAAATTTAAAATGACATTTTATTATAATCCCTGATTTCCATGATTCTCTTTTAATAATAATAATGTAGAATGGTCATTAAAGAGTGACAATAATAGACACTTTCAGATTTACAAAATCATTTCATTTATAAAAGAATTAAATACTGAAGGAAATAAATGTAGTGAAGGTTGGCAGAGATATGAGTATTATAGCAGCATTTCTACCGAAAGAACAGAAATTCTCTAATAAGAATGAAAGATAAAGTCATTTTCAATAGTTTTCTGAGCTCATTTCGAGGCAAGTTAAAAAAAAATTACATGCAAAAAATCAGGATGGTATTGTCACGGTTCCCTCAGGTCCCTCGCTCCTCCCTGCCCTGTTTCCCATTCTCTGTCTCCCTAATTAGCTCCAGCCACACCTTATTTGCCTCTTTCTCTCCCTATTTAAACCCTACTCTCCCACCTCTCCAGGTCTGTTCTGGTTAGTGTTCCGCAAGGTACCACTCCGTACCAGGACACGGACCTTTCTGTATCTCTTGGCCATTGATTGTCTTTAGTTCCGCTTTAACCTGTCTGTTCTCTTTTGTTCCAGTTCTCCGTTTCCTCCGTTCCTGTGCTCTCCTTCCCTTCGCCAATTGCGTCCGCTTCCTGTCCCCCTGTGTGCTTATTTCTGTGCTTTTCCTTGTACATTTGTTTGGTTTAATAAAAACTCTGAACTGCTTCCCCACTCTGCTCGTCCATGCCGTCGTTCCCGGGTATGTGATGGGTTTGAAATAAAAACAGCTTGTTACAAAGGCTTACCATTGCCATGAACAGTTTTTGCATTTTACTGTCACTAAGCGCGTTTCCATCACCGTTCAAAATGCGCAAACTGAGATAACGAATTGAAAATACGCCTAACGCCAAGTGTCGCAAAAACTCACATGTATCGCAAAACATTTTACGCTCGCATGAGGTGTTTTTAAGACGATGCGAAAAAGGAATAATTCGCAAAACTGTAATGGAAAGGTCACATGATAAACGTGCGATTGGCCTGCACATTTTTACATATGGTTAATGGAAATACTGTCATTTTGCAACAGTTTTTTTATTGACATTTCGGAAATATCGCAAGTTTCATGCAAATTTGTAATGGAAATGTACCTAATAATGCAGTCATGGAGGGGTGTAGCTCAGTGGTCTAAGGCGCTGGG
Source organism: Kryptopterus vitreolus (assembly GCA_030449085.1). Taxonomy (NCBI): domain Eukaryota; kingdom Metazoa; phylum Chordata; class Actinopteri; order Siluriformes; family Siluridae; genus Kryptopterus; species Kryptopterus vitreolus. Next base: position 7,965,900 of record JACRUU010000027.1, on the reverse strand, counting down.
CTGCTGATCGGAAAATCCGGGTTCGAGCCCCGGTATGGCCAAGCTGCCGCCCTTGGGTCCTTGAGCAAGACCCTTAACCCTCTGTGCTCCAGGGTCGCCGTATCATGGCCGACCCTGCGCTCTGACCCCCAGCTACCAACAACAAGCTACTATATGCGAAGAAAGAATTTCACTGTGCTTTAAGTATATGTGACAAATAAAGGCTCTTCTATTCTATTCTATGTCTCAATAATGACGAAACTATAATACACATTCTGTGTGTTCCGTTTTGAGTTTGGTTCCTCTTAATGTTTTTTTTTTCAACTATGTAGGATTTTCATTGTTATCTTCACCATGAACAATAATAAACAGGAATAACCTTGTATGGGCTGATTTATATGTATGTTATATTGATAATCTATTTCATTCTGTAAACATACTTTGGGACAACCATCAGTGTTCAAATGTATATCGGTTCCTATCGTTCTGCAGACCATTTACATACAGACCGAATCTTTTCTTTTATTTTCCTGCGAGCATCCAATAAAACCTGGCAAATTGGATGATTAAAAAAAGATTTTAAAGTTTCTTTATCAGCACAGATACTTCATTATTTCAATCATGTGTACCCACTAAGCAATATGGGGAAATAAACCTGCCTGGAGCTTTAACAGTACAATTAAGCTAATTTTTGTATCATTATTTTTTAAACAAAATTGCAGCAATATTATACAACATTATAGTGATAATATTATAGCTATTAATTATTTCAATACTCACTAAGCAAAAAAAAAACTTGTCTGAATCTTAAACAGTACAATTAAGCTTTTTACAGTTTTAGTGACAACATTATAGAGACAATATTGAAGTTTTTATTATAGCAATTAATCTAGTGAAAGTGTCAGAATAACATTGTATTCATATCCAGTTCCAAGAATTTTCCGGTCTCTAGAATTGGAAATATGGCCGTGTGGCTTTTTTCCCCATCCTTCTACAAGAGAATTGGTAAAACTAGAAACCCTGGTGAGTAGTCAGTATTTCAGTGCATACCAGAAATGATCAGTGGGGTTGAGCTCAGGAATCAGCGAAGGACACTCAACTTCTTCCATGACATTCTTGCCAAACCATGTCTTTATAAACCTCATTTTTTGTGCACAGGGATAATGCCAAAGTGAAACAGGCCTCGACGTTCCACTGAAGAGGACTCGTAGTGCTAGAATATACAAAGCCAATTCTCTTCTTTAACCTTTATAACAGAGTAAAGAAGGCTCAAATATGGGTATGATAATGCTGTGTACACATTACCCATGGCCATATATTTCATCATTACTAATATGATTTATGCAAGTTCAGTAATGTACAAGCAAGAATTATAATCACTAGGGAAGAAGAATGTTATCCAGATCATCTAACACATATAGTCTTCTTTCTTTTTTAATAAAAAGGCAAAATAAAGATATAATTTCTCATAGCTCAGAAACTCTCATATTGGAAACTTGTGTTTTTGCCTGTGCGTTTGAGGTAGAGAAGTACTCTTCGAAGTGGGTTTGTAGAGCTGGGAGATGAACAATTAATTCGAGTTTATGGTTTATGTTGATATTGAAAATACGGCCCGCATTATACTTGGAAAATACGAAATACAACATGACGAATACGAAGAGCTCATTTCCAAGAGGGGCGGAGTTTCATTAGTCGTATGGAAGCGGTTCGGGTTTGCAACTTCAGACATTTAACAAGACAAAAACCCGCTGTAACATTTATCTAAAGTTTGTGGGAACTAAAGATAGCAGCACGTCTCCGCAAACAGAACCACGTTGTTGATTAGAGAGGTGTGTGTGTGTGGCACTGCGGCATAAACATGACAGCGGCAAACCCCAAAACACAGACTACAAACAGGTACAAATAGCAGATTTTCCCCAACTGTATCCAAAATCAAAAATGTAATTTTGTCTAAAAAAAAATTGGAGATTCAATTTATATGACATATTGCAGGACATTAAGACTCATTTTCTTTATGTGTATGTAACTTTGGAGTGTCTTCTACTTTCCCTTGTGGTTTGATAATGTTGTATATGCTTGAGAGCAACCATATATTCATATTCATATATATATATATATATATATATATATATATATATATATATATATATATATATATATATATATATATATATATATATATATATATATATATATATGAATAACTTTGTTGATTATTATTGAAGTGTATGTTTGGTGTATCTACTGTGCATGTAAAAAGTCATTTGTGAACATATTTACTGATTTTACGTTTGACTAATGTTTTGTTCATAAATGATGAGTAAATATATTAATAAGTGAAGGGTATAGATCATTGGTTTAAGGCGCTGGGCTACTGATTGGAAGTACTCTTGGCTCCTGTACTCCAGGAGGCGCTGTATCATGGCTGACTCCACACAAGCTGGGATATGCGAAGAAACAATATTTCACTGTGCTGTTATATATACGTGACAAATAAAGGTTATTCTGTTGTAATGACAGGACATACCACTGAGAGGTCATGTTCTTGTGGAAGTGGAATTGAAACGTTGTTGTTGTTTATCTGGACATGTAGCTATAAACTGCTGGTAGAACAAAATTGGCTGGTGCAAGACTTATATGTGTTAACGTGACAAGCTGTCACTTGTAAAGCATGACTAAACCTCAAAGTTTATGTTTATGTGAATGCAGAAATTCCAAGAAAATTGATGCCCACTGTGTGTTGACAGCTGTGGGTGGAGTGCATCTGACGCGTCTCCTGCCAGGTGGGCTTTCTAAATTTGAGTCGGAAAGCTGCCAGATCCATTGGATATTTTCTACTTAGTATACTTACGTAATCGTGAAAAATAACTTACAATAATAAAGTATATTTGAAACATTTTTCATTTTTTAAATATTATATTAATCGGACAAAATCGTAGACGATTTAGAGATACGGCTATGACTTAAACCCAAAATGGTACTTTCACCTTTTACTAAGGTGTTTTACTACAGGGATGCTGGGTCTTTGTATGTGATTCATTTCCATGGTATCACAAAATAAATAAAGATATTTGGGGAAAAGCAAACATAATGAACAAGGATTTGTTAATCTGCATCATAAATGGACAGATATAAATGTATAATGAATCAAATATAAGACATAAGGAAATGTTTTCTGATCTCTTCTTCTGCCCTCCCTATTCCTTGTGTAGGAGTCACTTTTCTTTAAATATTTGAATTTCCTGACCAAAAATATGATCTCTACACAATTTATCCAAGTTTATTTTTGTTTGCCTTCAACTCGTTTTCTGGCTTTTTTGTGGGTCTATTCAGGATGCAGCAACCAAAGTAGATAATACATTACACAATACCTAATCCATCAAATGTCACAGCTCATCCTCCCTCACCCTCAGCACTGGAGCTCCTCAGGGTTGTGTTCTGAGCCCCCTGCTGTCCTCGCTGTACTCCCACACATGACTGTGTGGCCATTTCCACCACCATCATCTAGTTCGCTGACGACTCTGTTGTGTTGGGCCTGATCAGACTAAATAAATCAGTGTAAACAACATTTTTAGATGCTCAAATAAAAAGGAAAAAGAAAAGATAAATAAAAAAAAGAAAAGCTGAAGTGCTTTTGTTTCTTTATACCTTACTGTTTCCCTGCACTGCCCCCCCCCCCCAATTCACTTCTTTCCGAATCAACTTTACTTATGTCTGAGAATGTCGTTCGTTTTTCACTCACTGAAAGTTTCATCTGTATGCCCATCGCTCTGTCGCCTTCTTCACGCACAACTGCACATCTGATCATAGCACCACGGAGCAGAGTAACTATAGAAGTGACTCTTCACACCATATGACCTAGACGGCTCTCCTGAGATCACCTGGATGTGCCTGATGTAAATACAAAATAGCGCTTGGCATATATTTATTTCATTTTGTTGAAAAGGCTTCAGATCATGGATTCAGATTGGGGTCCGTCAGTTGACGACCCCTGGTGTAAACATGTAGCCATATCACCCTGTAGCCCAAGACTGGTTGGCCACATCTTTATCTAAGCAGGGTCTGATTGATGGATTGATGTCCTTATGGGAAAAGTAGGTTGCTGCTGGAATCAGTGGCCAGCAGGGGGCGCTTACCCTGTGGTCTGTGTGCGTCCTAGCGCCCCGGTATAATGACGGCGGACACTTGAGTGTCAAAAAAGCACCGTCTTATGGATGAGACATTAAACTGAGGTTTCTGTGGTCCCAGGATGTCTTTGGAAAAAGAGTATTTCACTCATTGGCATCTGACCATCACGGCCTCATAACCATCCACTATATCTACTGATTAGCTTTACCATTCTGTCTCCTCTTCACCAGTAATCAGGTGTGTGGTGGGAGTTCTGGTACGCTATGGCTGAGGTTGCATCATTCAGGTGGATGCAGCACACCGGTGGTGGATGAGGAGGAGATCCCCCTCTCATAATGTAAAGCGCTTTGAGTGTCTGTATATAAATGTAACGAATGATTATTGTGTGTTAATACGAGATTGCTATGTCTACACAAACTGTAAAAAAGGTCTTTTTTTGTCTAAACCACACACTCTAGGTTGAATGTCTCATTCACAGTGTCCTGATCATTTGAAAGTGTCCCCCTTTCACTGAGGAGGTTCCCCATACTACACCACAGGAATCCCAAGAACTCAATACATATAGACATATGGAAGCCAAAGCTGTTTACAAAACCCACTATGTTGGACTTCACTGTAGCCTAGAGGAACTAATGCTAGCTCTCTGGCTAGAATTTGATGTCCTCAGCACATATCATAGCTGTGACTTCACTAGAAACTAGGGAAATGACTCTATTTTGAGTTCGCTTAGTGGTTTTGATTCTTGCTTTCTTTTCCCCCTTAATCTTAGATGTTCTGTTTGCTCACCATCTAACCTCGTTTTTGCCAATTGTGACCTTGATTAAGCCTAGTGGTTTGTGTGTATTGCATTTGACATTTTCTTAATAATAATCATAAAAAAACCCACAACTCTGATCATTTCTGGTGCATTTCTGCATACAAACAGTGCTTTGAGTCTAAAAATCTATGAATAAATGAACACTGGTTAGATCAATTACCTACTTAAGATACGAACAGCCTTACACTCTGCACAGTTTATTTTGATCTTTTTTTTCTTATTTATTTAAAAAAAAGTGCAAATGATGTGAGCTAAATACTCTGTATGTATTCATATTAAAGTATTATAACAATTTGATGTTAAAAGCAATAAAGTGATTCATTCATTCATTCATTTTCTACCGCTTTATCCGATCTTCCTCGGGTCACGGGGAGTCTGTGTCTATCTCAGGCGTCTATGGGCATTAAGGCAGGATACACCCTGGATAGAATGCCAACCCATTGCAGGACACACACACATTCACACACACATTCATACACTAGGGACAATTTTCCAAGGTGCCAATCAACCTAGCGTGCATGTTTTTGGCCCGGGGGGGAAACCGGCGAACCCGAGAGAAAAAAACCCCTGAGGCACGGGGAGAACATGCAAACTCCACACACACATGGCCGAGACGGGAATCGAACCCGGACCCTGGCGGTGTGAGGCGAACATGCTAACCTAAAGTGATTCATTTCGTGAGGAAAACAGAACTAAATAATACAAAATATAATTTCAGATCAGAGCAAATCCAAAACATAAATAAGACCTAATGCTGAAGACGTCAAGAGCATGAATATAGTAGCCGTGGCGCAAAATGACTTTCGTACTGGTATTAGCAAAGGAAAACAGAAACAGCAAGAATCCTGCAACCAAGTGTACTCGCTCTACTAAAGTGATGGAAAGTCGATGGATGGAAAGCATTTGTTCATAATCAAAAGCGTACCAGCTCATCGGTCAAACTTTAGTGCTAGCAGACGAAATAATTTAGAAACGTACAAGAACATTTTGCAGTTTTGTGAAAAATGAGAATGGGGGGGGGGGGCTTGTCACTTATACACCACAATACAAAGAAATTTCATTTTCTCACAGTCTAGCTTTGTTAGTGAACAGGATCAGAACAGAGTGGTTAAGGGCCTTGCTCAAGGGCCCAACACTGGCAGTGTACTGGCCCTGAGGCTTGAATCGCTGCTCTTCTGATTAGTAACCCAGAAGCATTAACCATTAAGATACAATTTCCCTCAAATACATCTATCTGTAAAGCTTTTCTACAGGCCTGGACAAATACTCAGAATAAAACAATACAGTTTGTTGATTTATAGTGCTGCTGATTATAATGCAGTTTATGCAAGCACTGGATATCAATCCATCCATCCATCCATCCATCCATCCATCCATCCATCTTCTACCGCTTACCCGGGACCGGGTCGCGAGGGCAACAGTCTAAGCAGAGATGCCCAGACTTCCCACTCTCCAGACACTTCCTTTAGGTACCCTGGGGGACACCGAGGCGTTCCCCGGACATTCGAGAGACATAGTCCCTCCAACGTGTTCTGGGTCTTCCCCAAGGCCTCTTCCCGGTGGGACATGCCCGAAACACCTCACCTGGAAGGCGCCCAGGATGCATCCGAAATAGATGCAGAGGCCACGCCAGCTTATAACAGCTTAAATTATAATAATCATTATAATATTAGTTTAGGCAATACTTTTAGCCAAAACATGACATTTATTCCATTGACACTTTCAAAGTGTAGAAAAGCTTCTTCTTTTTACTCTTCCTCACATTCATTGCTCAAAAATACTCCCAAGTACACACACATTGCGCACACATATAATGGCTAACAAGCATTATTTAGGGGACACGGTGGCTTAGCGGTTAGCACGTTCGCCTCACACCTTCAGGGCTGGGGGTTCGGTTCCCGCCTTCCGCCATGTATGTGTGTAGTTTGCATGTTCTCCCCGTTCCTCAGGGGGGTTCTCCCGTTTTCCAAAAATATGCAGGGTAGGTTGTCGTATAAAGCAGTAGAAGATGAATGAATGAATGAATGAATTAAGCATTTTTGGATAACGCTGCATATTGCTAGATTCTTTGAGGTATGTATTTTATTCATCAGATTCACTATTGTGTATTTATTCTTTTTTTTTGTTCAGTCTATAAAAGATAAACAAGCAAAACAGAAAAGCAGTCGCGATGCCGTCCTGGAGGATTTTGAAGATCCTATGATCCTCTGTCTGTGTTTTATAAGTGGAATGTGATACCCGAGGATCAAAAGAATTCACTCCGTATTGGATCATGCGCAAGTCAGTGCATCACTTCCTTTCAATAGCAATAGCACTGGTCCTGGAGTGATCTTTGACACGCTTCTAGCTGTAAAAGAAAACGACACTATACAGACGCTCTTCATTCTTACAGCAAATGTTTTTTTTTTTTTTTTTTTTTTAGGTCTCATTAACTGTGAACAAAGGATGGAATTTTTCAGTGCTTAGGGTGGTGAAGAGCTTTACTCCATATAGGAGACGAGTCTGTCAGCTTGTAATGCATGATTGTTTTCAAAGTGGAATCTTCAAAGTTCTCTGAAAACGGTCTACTCGAGCCAGGGGGAGCAAGACTCCGTGCAAATTGTAGGGCAGGGTGAGATGTGAATAAAGAGGAAATAGAAGCTAGAGTTTCTCAACGAGCCATGTAACAATGACAACCATGTCGTCAACGCAACTAAGAAATTGTATAAACTAAGAGAATAGTTCATACAATATAGGCTGTTGATATGAAAAAAATAAGTTGTTTTGCTTTTTCTTGTAAAAGGGAAACATGTTTGTGTGTGTGTGTGTGTGTGTGTGTGTGTGTGTGTGTGTGTGTGCACATGCATATATGGCTTTGTAAATTTCTCAAGCTGATTAAGGACTTGAAATTGAACGCACTTCTCACTCTAGAACATTTACAGAAGCTATAAGCAATTTAAAACTACAAACAGTTTCGGCTGAAGCTCTAAACAGTTGTATCTTTTTGTAGTGCCTTCTCTTTTTTTTATTGAATAATGTATGTACTTGTTTTCCAGCAATATGTAAGCACAACATGTATTATTTGACTATATTTCTAATATAATGTTGTTAATGCTTCAGTGTTGTTTGGACTGGATTCAACTACAAACCACTTTTAACCGTCATTTTTTATTTATTTGTTTATTTATTTTTATTTTCATGATTTCAGTCAGAATAATCAGTACCCAATACCAGCATTCGTGCATTTGAAATTAAAACGTACCAAATGTCAATTATATAAAATGTAAATTATTTTATAATTATTAATTATAAAGTTGCACCAAAGTGAATTACAATGTATGAGGTGCTAAACAAAGTGGTCTAAAATGTCCCTGTTTACACTAACAAAGATGAAATTGAGCACACAAATACTGCAGTTAAATTCACTAGAAAAAAAAAGGAAGCATATCCACAGTTTCCGCAAAGAAGTGCTTTGTTTTCCAAAATGAAATAAAACTGGACTCGAGACTGGAAACTATGTTGAACCGCTGTTATAATTTCTAATAAAAAAAATATATTGATTTGTGTATTGCATGTGCTAAATTCGCCTTTCGTAACAGTAACTTTACTACTAACTTTGTCTACTCTATTTTCTTTTTCATGTTTACAAGGTTGGATGGCGGAAATTTCACTGCATGTTTACACTACATTAAAAATGAAATAGGTCTTCTTTTTTAATTATTTATGTGTTTCCTGTTGTATGTTAATGCCCATAAAGTTTAGATTTTTTTTTTGTTGCAAGAATCTTTGTTTTGCAATTTACTCTACTTCGCATACACATCTGCAATGGGGGACAACAACAACAACAACAACAACAACAGCCAAGCAATGCTTACGTCCACGTGTTATTGTTTTATTCATTAGCAACAGTTAATTAAATGTAATTTTGCCACAGACATAAAAGCCATCGCACAACACACACACACACACACACACACACACACACACACACACACACACACACACACACACACACACACACACACACACACACACACACACACCCCTACAGACAAGAGGTCGTTCTCCGTGCTCACTGTAGAGGGCGTGGCCTCGCGTGGATCCCATCCATTATAATCCGTTCACCACGAGCTCGCCCTCGGCTGCCTGATGACGCCTCAATGCTCCGCCCTGCGTTCTGACGTCACGATATTCGGATCTCCAACTCGCGCTTGTCCGCTACATCAGTCCAGGTGATCCGGTTTCATCTGAACCCGTTCTATCTTTTTTTATGTGTGTTTTTTTCGTATTCCCATTTTCGATATATATATATATATATGGTCGATGGTATATATATTTCGGTATATATATATATATTTAAAAAAAGAGCAGGACGGAATTCTGCGCTGAGGTTTGCGCGCAAAACAATCGCATATCCCTCTGCGCAGGCAAGGGCACAAACCCGGGACCCTTAGAACTTCGCACTATTGGACAAGAAAGAAAGAAAGAAAAAACACACACAAACACACACACACACACACACACACACACACACACACACACACACACGGGCTAAAAGAAAAAGGCCTGTTTCAGTTGCAGGGACTTTGTATGGCACTGACGCATCTAAAGCGAATTGTTAACCGGATCACTCCTGGTGCGTGAACCCAAAGTGGCAACTCTCCAGCGGGGATCTGTTTTTTTCTTCTTCTCGCCAAATCCTCGTGCATCGGTTCGATTTCTGCATCTCCGTTTGACTTGATCAAGTTCGCGATCCAGCCAAAAAAAAGCCGTCTACATCTGTTGGTGATTAGCGGGGGGCTTTGTGTCGGGCTCAAGCCGTAGAGCGGAGTTTGCAGAAAAGGCAGCTCGAAGAGCGCATGGCTTTGTAACAAATCCACCCCATCCGAACTGATCGTCAACTTGGGTGCATTCTTGTCAAAGCGATCAGGATTTTTCTTTTCTTTTTTCTTTTCTTTCTTTCTTTTCTTTCTCCAGTGCACGGTTTACACCATGGCAATGCGCTCCGGTTCATGGATACTCTTGGTGGTGCTCATGAACACGCCAGGTAAGTAGAGTTGCACACACACACTCTCTCTCTCTCGAGTCGTATCAATAAGGTAAAAGCATGCATCGGCTTTTGTTTATTCTTTTTGTTGATCTTATTTGTTTGTTTATTTATTGATTTTGCGCGCGCTCGAAATGCAACGTAACCCGAGTGCCTCTAATCCGCCTTGCTGTTCGTTTGACATGGACTTGGGTGGGAGGATACGGCAGAGTGAAAAGGGATCAAATTTAGGAGACGGAGGACGGAACGCGAGCACCCCGGATTGGCATTCAGTGCAGGGGGGGGGGGGGGGGGAGATGGCGACAGCGATGCGGCACGACTCTATTTAAGAAAAAAAAGAAGAAAAAGCGTGATAACCGTTGAGATACTCATCTGAAGACAGGAAGAGAAAGATAGAAAGGCAGACCTTTCGCCATCCTGTCATTCATCCTTCCTTCTTATTGTCTTCCCATGACTCCACTAATATTGTTTGTTTTCCTCCATCAATTCAGCATCTATACAGTGGTACTTTAAAGTTTGGGATTTGGGACAATTATTTGTGTACCTAAAAACAGCTTCATACTTTTCAGTCCTAAAAGTCAAGCCTGGTAAACAAAATGCAGAAATATCACACTTGGGCGTTTATTAATTGAGGGAAATGATTCAATTATGTGGACGTGACCCACTTTGTGTAGCAATAAATCCATATAGATGGCTCCGGGTAGCTCGTGATTAGTCCTGCACATCGAGGCTTGGAGGAGTTTGAACCCGTTCCTTAGTACAGAACCGCTGCGACTCTTGTTTTGTGATGGATTGACGGTGAGCATTTTAACTTCCGGATGTTTACTCTTCGAATTGTTCTTTGTTCGAACAACTAGTGTGCGATTGAGATCATGTAATAATCAGATGTAATAATAATTCGTCGCAACACCGGGAATGATTCAGCGTTCTAGAACGGAGCGGACGCATCAGAAAACGTACCCAGATCATGATACGACCTCCACCACCATGCTTCTCGGAAAGGATGTTTTTTTTTTCTTTTATTCCTGGAATGTGAGCGAAGTTAGAATTTACCCTGTGTTTTACCTCATAGTCTACTACACATTGTTTTTTGAAGTGATCTTTGTTGGTTCAGGCACTCCTTGGAAGAGCAACAACGATCTTAAATTACCTGCGTTTGTAGACGTCCATCAGTTTTTAAAGCAGAAACGAGTTTGATCATTCCTGTTCTTTAAATAACGTGCGCTGTAGCTTCTCATGGGATCATTTCAAACCAAAGTGTTCATCCTAGAGGTTCACAAGCTCTATAATATTGCTATAATACGATTTATACGATTTACATTAAGTCCGTTAACTTGGGTTTATTTCATTGACAACAAATGAAATAAGATTCTGATATAAGTATACAAATGAAATAAGATGTCTGATGACTCCTTATGTTAATAGTCAATCGATTCAAATATTTAATCGCGATTAATCACACGAGTTAACTCGCGATTAATCACGTTTTCAATGTGCCGTGAATGAATACTTTTCATGTTTCTAATACCCTAAATTATTTGTAACAATGTAATAATTCTGTACATTTCTCTCAAAATCTCTCCCTTTAACAAAGGTATCACCAGTTTATATGGAAAGCAACCGGGAACAGAATTCTTAAAGGAGCCACGTACCATATTTTCCAATTGAAACAACCACTAAAAAAGCAACATTGACATGAATAATAATAAAAGAATAATTTCCGGAGTAAAATCAATATGAAATAATCAGTAATTGTATTAAAGGGGGCGTTTTTGAGAGAAATGTCACTAATTATAACATTGTTACAGTTAGTTAAGAGTATTAGAAACACAAAACGTGCGATTAAATATTGTAATCGATTGACTTTTAACACCAGGAGATCAGACAGGAATCTGAATGATTTCATTTGTCGTTCTCCCCTCGTGAGCTAAACCTGATGCCGGCCTCTCTTCCTGCGGAGACTCGAAAGCGGTGTACGAAACACTGGATGTGACTCAGGTGTCGAATTCTACAGAGTTCAGATGTATCTGGCATTCAAGCAGCACTGCCCAGCTGTCGCCTTTTCCGCCGAGACCTCGACAACAAAACGTTTTTTTTTTCCCCTTAACGAAGCCGCCTTAACCGCCTTGGAAACCACTCTCCGCAAGAACATTTCTCAATCAATACTATACCTGTACCTCTGACTGCTATTGCTGTCAGGAGCGAGGTCAAGGCAGCTCCTCGGGCTTGAAAGGACTCGCCTCATAGTCAAATGTAAATGAGATTCCTCTATCATTTAACCTTGGGCAGGTGATTTTTTTTCTCTTTCTCCTTTGTACAGACACGAAACCCTGGATGTTCAATATGTAAAGATTGCACACTGATGTTGCTTCTCAGGCATTGTATTTGTCCTAAAACACTTTTTTTTTTTTTTTGCAAAACCGGTCTTTATGAGCTTCATCAGCATTGTTTCCCAGTCGCTTCTTAATTCGTTCCTAAGCCACAACCTTCCCTCTCCCATGATTAGTTTCGAGCCATTCAAATGACGGGCAATTTGTTTGCAAGCTCCGACTTGTGATTTCAAGCTGTAGAAATGTAAATCCACGCACACAGACGAGGCTGGGGTGAGGTTGCGAGCTTGCACAAAGAGGCAATGTCTGAGATCTGTACGGCTTGATCTCAGAGTACACAAACCTGGCCTCTCCCTATTGTCAAATTCAACACATTTAGGATAGCCTAGGAGATTAATGCAGCACAGAGCACGTGTTTAAATCATTAGGAGGAAACGCGTCTATTTGTCTCGTGAAAGACCAAAACACATTTGTATCGGAATTACGCAAAAAAATGCCGGTTTGCCCGAGTGGCGAAAAAAAAGAAAAAGAAAAAACGTGTTGTAAGCGATGTTTTACGGTTGAGAAGTGAAGCAGCCAGATGAGCATGTCGTATCTTGTTTTTTTTTTTTTTTCTTTTTACTGCTCTCTGCAAGCATCTGCTCATTGGGAAATATGGTTAACTCTTTGGAGATGGATCAATTTAGTTCCGATCACCCTTCAAAATGCGCAAATTGAAATAGCGGATTGAAAATACACCTAATAGAAACGTGTCGAATTCTGCAAAAACTCACATGTATCGCAATAAAGTTTTTTATGCTCGCATGAGTTTCTGAACAGGTCACATGATATACGCGTGATTGGCTGCGATATAAGTAAACCTGCTTAATTTTTTTTGAGTGACGTGAGAGGATGAGTTTTAGTCACATTATATGGTTAATGGAAACCCCGTTATTTCGCAACAGTTTTTTTTTAGCGACATTTCGGAATGTCGGAATTCCGGAAAGTTTTACGCAAATTTTGTAATGGAAACGTACCCAGAGTCGCGCGCTTAACGTGCATTTTTACAGTGTAGCCAGGGTGATATCCTGTGTCTAGCTAGCTAGCAATGGGAATGGATGCCTTTTCCCCCAGAGTCTGGCCAGATTTATTTCTGTCCTTGGAATTGTCTGTTTGGCAGATGTTCCTTTCTGAGTCGCGAATTATTATCATCACCACGCGCTCTTAAAACACGCTCACATTTTCTGGCCCTTTTTTCGTGGCACCTGGCACGGCGTTCCGAAAAACCACCCAATTCTTATAAGATTAAGGATGAAATTTCGGTTACCTCAAGCTGGCAAAGTGTCGATTTCTTGTTATTGCCTTGATTTTGGCACATCACCTGAAAATATCGGTCGATAAACCACATACCTTCAATAACATTAATACGATTTATTGATGTAATATTTAATACGGAGAAATTCCGTTCTTTTTCTCAACCGCGGCAGATACGGTTGCAGCATTGTCAGTGGATATCGAGGGACTTTCTTTGATCAGAAAGACTTGTTCTGATTTGTGTAGAGATGATCTTTTGGCTCATGGTGGGAATCAGGATTAGTTTCAGGCCAAGGCAATCACATTTTATGTTCTTTGAAGCTGTGTAGTCAGAGAGTGGGAGAGTGTGGGGGCGGTTGGGGGGGTGTAAAGGGGGGGGGGGGGCGACGATGACAAAGGGATGCTCTTCTAACTTTTCGCCATGCTTTTATTATCCCACTGATAGCAAAAGCAAGGTTTTGAGTGGCATTCTTTTTTTTTTATTTTTTTTTTGGGGGGGGGGGGGTCTGGGGGTCTTTCCAGGGATTCACAAATAGTCATGCACCATTTCTGCAGGGACTTCATAGGGTTCATAGTATGGATATGAATGACAGGTGGTAATGAAACAGTTGTAACCACCTTAGATTGGGAAAATTGTAAGTATTCCAGGATATTATATATATATATATATATATATATATATATATATATATATATATATATATATATATATATACATATATAATTAATAAGCAATTCTGAACAGTAGTAGCAATTACCTAATAGTAATTCCCTTTTAGTAATATCCTAAAAGTACATTTATATAGATAGTTTTATTTAGCGTTTTTGTTGTTGTTTGTTTGTCAAAGTAATATAAGGATGTGTGGAAAAAAAGGAAATTATACCCCAAAATACTTAATATCATGTATGTCATCATCACATAAAACATTATCATTCTGCATTACGTCACACACATTGCTCTGTCTCATCACCCCCACCTGACCCAGCTTTAATGGACGGGGGTGTAGTCGAGTCTGTAAGGGTCTCGTTTACTTTGGTAAATGTTTATGAGGTTAAATGTGTTGTTCGAATCTGTTGGTTGTATCACTCCCCACGGAGGCTCGTTAGCTTTTTTGAAGTATCTCATGATGTTTGAATAGGTTTTTTTTTTGTAGTACGCCGAGGTGTGGTCGCACAAAATGACGGATGAATTGTAACATTACTGTCAGTCCAACATTCAATCTGATTAGGAATAAGAAAGAATGGCGGTTATGTGGTATAAAAAGTCTGGCTTTGTGTCTTTCTGGCTGAGGGGGAGAATATTGATTGACCGGAGTATTTATAAAAAATAATTAAAAAAAAAAATAAATTAAAACAAATCCTGGCTTATATGTTGACCTTGTCGACCATTATTGAATGACATTTGTGGTTCCTGCCCTTTTATAGTCAAATGCAAGAAAGTCATTTCTCCTGGGAAAAAGTGCTGCTTTATTAAAGGCTTATACTGATGGCGAGGATTTAGCGAAGGTAATCAAATTGCGCTGCCTTTTGAACGTGTCAAGGCAGAGCCGCTGTGGAGGAATTGAGGATATCCTCGCAATTCTTTGATTACCATTTTAACCCGCAAAATGACGTTTGAGTGGCATTTGTAATATGAGCTTCGACAACCTTTTGCTTTTGCGCCAGCGAGCAGCAGACGGCAGGATTCGCGCTGCACTGATATAACACGGGAGAAATTTTGCGTCTTTATGGAAAGCGCGCAAAGCTCCGGTCATATCGCGCCTTGGAAGGTTGAGGTCGAAGGTCGGGCCTATTAAAGTCGAGCTCTTTTGAAGTGCTAAGTGATCTACAACCCGTTGTGACCTTTCCAATAGAAGCCAGGCCAACGCTGCGTACGCCGCGGAAGAATGTTTTCAGACAAAGGAGATTGGTCACATCTCCGCAAAGAATGTCTCACCTGGTGCAGATATTCACACAACTGTTATTTCCATCGCTTGCCCCCCCCCCCCCCCCCCCCCCCCGAACACTTTGATATCTAATTTTTCACAGAGGGTAGGCTGCCATTAGTGACGGTAGGGAAGTGGCACACGGTTTAGAGCTTTTTGATTATTCGAACTCTCGTTCTTGAAGTAGTGGGTGTGAAGCAGTCGGAACGAAAGTGCGCGCTCTACCTCGTCACGTATCGTAATCAGTTCCCCCGGCCAACACTCCAATCAGAAATACCTGTGCCTCTTCTGCTTTGAATACAATAACTCTGATTACATGTCTCGTATTCTTGTATATAATTAAAAAGAAGCACTCTTTCAAAAAGCAGAGTGTAGTCGTTCTTTCTAATTTTTTTTTTTTTTTACATACTTTATTGATCCTGTGAAGGAACATTTTTTTATCCCCTCACATATCGAAGTTTGTTCGGAAACTGGGGGTTCCTAGCACAAGGTCAGCCATGGTAACGCAACCAAGGAGCACACAGAGGGTTAAGGGTCTTGCTCAAGGACCCAATGGTGGCAGCAGGGCTCAAACCCACAACTTTCCGATCAGTAAGCCAGTGCCTTAAAGCATCTAGCTACACCCCTCCCCCATGCGACTTATTCATTCATTCATTCATCTTCTACCGCTATATCCGATCTTTCCTCGGGTCGCGGGGAGTCTATGGGCATTAAGGCAGGATACACCCTGGATGGAATGCCAACCCATCGCAGGGCACACACACACACACACACACACATTCACACACTAGGGACAATTTTCCAAGGTGCCAATCAACCTACCATGCATGTTTTTTTTGGACCGGGGGAAACCTGAGAACCCGGAGAAAAAACCCCTGAGGCACGGGGAGAACATGCAAACTCCAAATTCACAAATTCCAGAATGCATATGTCCCTTGTTAATTAAAGACAAACAAATAATATTACAACAAATATATATTGACAAAATATTACAAAAATATATGTAAATATTACAACAATATATATATATATATATATATATATATATATATATATATATATATATCTGTGTGTTAAAGAGTTTTAGCACAAACATGCTACAAATCTAACAAAATAGATTTTTGTTTATTTTATTATATTGATCTTATTTTAAGTGGAAATGGCAATGAAGTGAAATGTGTACTGTAGGATTCCCGTGAGTGTGACGCAATGCTTTCACGATATTAATTCATCATTTATTTTGGTTTGCTAATTTGATTTACATCATTATTTATCATTTACATTAATTAGCATTGTTATTTTGATGTCCATTTGTTAATATTTTTTAAATTTTTATCATTTATCCGCCCAATTACCCGTCTCCCTGTATGACTCTGGAGGGGAGGATTTATTTCGTCGAGCCTTTGACGTTTTCCAGAAACGCCAATGCCTTCTTCAAACAGGAATTTCTGCGAGGTCTGCCAAGCCTGCTCTCCAAGGTGAAAGGTCAAAGTCTTTAACCAGGGAGAGTAGGCTCATCTCGGCCAAAATCCGAAAGCTCTTATAGGATGGCGAATGCCAGTTATAAAACAGATGCATTATACACGTCCTGTTTACACATAAAAACGCAGGTATTTGAAACGGGAATCCAACTTGGCAATATGCAAATTGAACAAATGTCACCCTGTGCTCCGATTAGACACCATACGCGGCGCTTGTTAGGTTCCCAGAGTGTGAACGATTCGGTAAATGGAAGACTGAAAATGAATCACAATTAGTCGCCCAGGTATTTCTCGGTATGACATTTACAACAATCAACAGTTCACTGATTTGTTGTATTGTTAATCTTCGCTACAAATAACTTTCTTGATTAGTGTTACGTTATTCTAACCAGCCTTTCTGTGTGTGTGTATGTGTGTGTGTGTGTGTGAGACACAATTTTCCCAATTACTGGTCAAATTGATTGCTATGTATTCCTGGCCTTAATTTTAAGGCCTAATTGTCGAACAGAAACATCTGTTTTTTTTCCCTCCACTGAAAACAAATGGGCAGATAAAGCAGGAAGAGCATGAAGAGTGTTGACCAGAAACAGGTGTGTTTTCACACGAGGTCAGCGCGCCAGCAAACGAGCGAAAAAAAATCTGCTCGGCTCATCAGCCAGGTCTCACCGTGTGTGTGTTTTCTTAACCTTAAGGTTTGCTGGAAGGCAGAGGCTTTCCCTCCATGTTTTCTCTTGGTTTGTTTGTCTATCCTGGAGAGAGAGAGAGAGAGAAAGAGAGGGAAGAAGGCGTTGGAAGAAAGTGACACATGGCGTGGCATTTGGCACAAGTTTCTCAGATGTAATGTTAGTGTGTGAAGTCATTAGACAGACATTGAGGTCATTGAGAAAGGAGTGGCAGCTTGACCTGTCTTTTCTGAGGTAAATTTCCGACCAATGCTGTTGGAGCGATGCTAAGCACCGAAATAGCTCTTCATTAATCCTTTTTGTCGACATTTCTGTCACCGAATGCATTTTACGCCTTTCCATTTTTTTCTTGTCATTTAGCTCTGTTGTTCCTGAGTACAAGGTGTTGTACCTGCGAAAATAAACACTGACAGCACCAGACGTAAACAGCGCGAACGGCGGAAATAAGTGACTAAGAACAAATATCCATTAAGTATCCATTTTCCCGAAGGCTGCAGAGTGAGTAATGATACAGACATTAGGTACTTAGTAAGCATGAAGTTGCCCCTGAAGGCGAAGAAGTTTCGGTGATAGTCGTCTCTCATTATGGTCCGGTTGTTTTTCTGTGTTAGTGTGTGTGTTTACGTGTGTGAGATCATTAATGCACGCTCATATTCCGAAACTGGGGGACAGTGGCTTAGTGGTTAGCACGTTCGCCTCACAGCGCCAGGTTCGATTCCCGCCTTGGCCATGTGTGTGTGTGGAGTTTGCATGTTCTCAGGGTTTTTTTTCTCTGGGTTCTCCGGTCCCCCCCCCCGGTCCAAAAACATGCAAGATTGGCACTTTGGAAAATTGTCCCTAGTGTGTGAATGTGTGTGTGTGTCCTGTGATGTGTTGGCATTCCATCCAGGGTGTATCCTGCCTTAATGCCCATAGACGCCTGAGATAGGCACAGACTCCCCGTGACCCGAGGGAAGATCGGATATAGCGGTAGAAGATGAATGAATGAATAGGATTCGTCAGAGTGCACTGCTTTGCAAAAATTGATTTTGGATATAGTTGGGAAAAATGTGTCCTCTGTTTTTACCTGTTTTTATACTGTGTCTTGTTGTTTGTCATGTTTATCCTGCAGCTCCACACACACACACACACCTCCAGAGTCGACAACGTGGTTGTGTTTGAGGGGCTGGAATAACGTCATTCTACTTCTTTTACAAACGTTAGACAAATGTTACAGCGAAGCTTTGGCTTGTTGAACGTCTGAAATTGCAAACCCAAGCTATTTAACATATGACTGATAAAACTCCGCCCCCTCTCGGAAACGAGCTCTTCGGATTGGTCAGAGCGCTGCCTCGGAGAACTACGGAAGCTCGCTGTGCCAAATCGAGGTGCAATCCTAATTCGTATCTGTAACATCGGCAAAAGGCGTAAACGATAATTAATGTCATATTTTCAGCTATGCATATGATACATAGGCATATACGCGCCTTGACGTCTCTAATGAAAACGCGTTTTTCAAATTCCTACTGACCGTCAGTACTCGTGGGGAAATGTCCGGACACTTACGTTACCAAAAGATCACAAACACGCAGACAAACAAACAAATAACCTCTAAAAATCCAATGAGTGGTTTTGTGCGTTGAACCTCGTTGTCACATTCGAGCAAAACTATAGAAGATGATCCAGATCCAGTCGTGCTTACGCTGATGTGATCTGGCATTAGTCTGATTTAGCGATTCTTATCTCGATTCAGAGATTAGATGCTTAAGCCCCTCACCCTTCGCTCCAGTCTGAATAGAGAGATCAGCTGTAATGTCGTACCAAAAAATAAATACACCCCCCCCCCCCCCCCCCCCCCCCCCCCCAGCGGATATATGATTAGTCTCGTTAAGTAATGCGTAAATAACCATAACTCATCTGTTTCGTGTGATTCTGTTTATTTCTAGCTGTTTGTTTTTGTTTGTTCGGCTCTTGTTTTCTCCCTTCCTGCTTTTCTGTCTCTCTACAGCCAGACTTAGGTTTGCTCAAACACAATGCCTTCATGAGACCTGACATTTTGGGGTGTTTGACTGCCCGCGGCTCACGAGTGACTAATCTAAACCACTAGAAACGAGTATGGAGAACAGAGTTGGCTGGCTGTATTTTACATACACACACACACACACACACACATATATATATATTACAGTATATACATATATATATATATATATATATAATGCTACGTTTATGGCTTTTACATTTTTATATTACCTTTATTTTGGCTCTCATAGAGAAATAAAACCGTTGTCCGTATTGATATGGACACAGGTGCTGGAAAAATGTCGTTAATCACGTTTCTATGAATTTAATGTCAGTACTTAACGCACCGTTTCAACTTGTTACGTCATTCTTTTGAACTCTCATACAAGGGGGAAATATTGATCGTTTTTAAAGCATTTCTGGATTTTTAAAGCAAAAGCAATATAACAAAACGTGCCTGTGTTTATTGTAACGTTTCAGTGCGGATATGCTTCCTTTAGGGAACCTTGTGATCTGGGGAAAGAAAAAAAAAACGTCGTCGAGGGAATAACGGCATAGAAAATGGGGGAATGTGGCTGCCATTTCATATGGAATGTGTGCATGTAGGTGGGGGGGGGGGGTGGTGGGTTTAGATGAGAGCGAGAGATAGAGCGAATAGACGGCATGTGATCTCTGCTGACGCGCTATTGTTGTTCATGAACATCTGGAGGCATGGTGCTGTCGTACGATCGTCACATCCACCTGTCTCTATAACTCTCGGAAAAAACGTACGTCTCGCTTATTCGCAGCCTTGCAGCTGTTTATGATTTATTCCTATTGGCAAGTCAGTTAGAGCCCTTGCTTTGCTCATGTCAAAGGCGATTTTAAACGAATCGATTAGAGGCAGATTTATTTTCCGCTCGACTCGTCTTCGAGTCAGCAGGCAGGTTAGACTGACTGGGTGGACGCCGTGCTAGCAATGCACAAAACGCAGCCTTTTTGTCGTTCCTCTGTCGCCTCTGTGTGTGTGTGTGTGTGTGTGTGTGTGTGTTTGGGGGGTCCTTTGCCAAGTTTCTGCGCCGAGTTAGATCGGATCAGGCCTACGATATTTCCTCCAACAAAGCCGCATTTCTCAAAGCAACAAATTGAGGTCTGACCCGAGGTAGTTGTTGAAGTGTGTTGTTGTTGTTGTTGTTGTTTTTAGACTCATTCTAGTTATAGCAGACATGGAATTGGGTGTAGAACACACACACACACACATACTGAGACCGACACGCATAGCCTGCAGTTTGACATTGATCCCTGTGTGGCCCAGTAGAACGGCTAATGCTAAAGTAACCATTGTCATCAGCTATCGATTTTCTCATTTCAGGCCGAGTGGTCGTGTAATGCTGCTTTTTGTAGAAAACGACGGAAATTGGCCTTAATATGGGCACCGCGTGTCCGCTAAATTACTGTATAGCTCCGTGTATGCATGAGCAGCTCCTAATTTGCGTAGAGTTATTTGTAAGGGGGACGGGAGAGGGGGGGGGGGGGTAGAGATTTATAGATTATGTTAATTTTTTCGGACGTATTTAAGGAGACAGGAAGACATCATGAGACAGCCCAGTTGCATTGATGATATATAAAGAACCCGATGGGGTAAACCGGACATGAAGGTTTTTACGAGACGGGGGTTGGAGAATAAATCAGCCCGTGTCTGTAGGGTGTGGCGTCTTCATCACAATAGACGTGTCACCAGAAGCCCCTGTTTTATCTGTGACAATCATTTGCAGTGACATTTAAAAGGCTTGTAATATGATCCCATGGGTCATGTGGCCTAAGCTCAGGGGAAAGGGGAAATGGCTTTAAGGTTCAGTGGCACGTAGGTAATTGAGAGAGCGTGGCCTCAATTTGTTTCGCTCCTCTTGTTTAGACCCGCTACCTATCTGCTTGCGATATATATATATATATATATATATATATATATATATATATATATATACACACTATCCGTCTGAACGGAAAGTGATGTCAGGCATTAATCCTGCGCCGATAATGAATTGACTTTATCCGGGCGCTCAGACACGGCTCCTCTCCCTAAGGGGAAGTCAGAGTCGTAAGTACTCATTTTCTCCAAGCGATTGAAGACTCAAACCCATCTGTCAGCTGTACTGCAAACCTCGGAATATCGACGTTTTTTTTTTATTTTGGTCTCAAGTGAAAGCAAAGCATTTTTATGTTATTGCCTCGTTTAGGCCCGTTTAGGGCGGCACGGTTAATTGGGGCGAAAAGAAAATCACGATACGTACATATGTGCGATCTTATTCACTCGTGGTTTTTACTTATGCGCCCAAGCTACGGCGTATCATATACGCCAATGTGCCGTAGCCGGCGCCGTAACCTGACACGCACCTCTCCAAAAAAGTAACTAAGCAGAGCGCGAGGCCTGTGATTGGTCGGCCTGGCAGGGTATTTCCGGTGTAACGTCGTACGTATTCCGGCGTATTCCTCCGTGCCGACATTTTTAAACAGCATAGTAAAGAAACAAAGCATGGACATGGACCAATCAGCCGCAAGAATCATCGAAGAAGTGAGAAAATATCGCCACCTCTATGATTCAGCGTTTTATAACGTCTGCCAGCTAATTCCTGTCATCGCAAGAATTGTCACTACAGCAGTCACTACAACGAAGAAACTCAAACACCGCAACTAGTGTTTGGGTATAATGCAAACTGCAGAGCGACGCAGAAGTATAAACGCTCATACGTAGCGGCGGCTACATTGCGCAGGCTATTGCGTTCACTCGACGCAGAAGTATAACTCGGGGGAAAAAAAATGCTATTTTTGAAATAGTATTTTATTTTCTTACTTTAACTGATTGTCCTGTTTGTTGTTGTTGTTGTTTTTTGTACAACGTGTGAAAAAAACTATGCGAGAGAATCGTGATCCCAATTCCCATTTTAACATTTTAGCATTTTAGCATTTTAGCATTTTAGCAAGGCTCATTCCTGCTAGTGTTTAAAATGACTATATAGGACCATTTCGTGGAATTCATTTATTTGTGTTTAATCGCACATGATTTCGATGATATTTCAAATTGGAAAGGGGACCTAGGGGAGCAGCGCCACCGCCCTTCCTCTTTCTAACGACCTAACAAGTGGTTGTGTGCCAGCACGGCGACTCGGGAGGTAAGAATCTGGCATGGCATCGGAAAGACTTGGCACATCTATGGCATTAACCAGTAAGAGAGCTCGGAGCAGCTTAAATACTGCTGAGGAAAATTAATGGGGGATTGTTAGTGGTAAGAGCCAAGTCCTTGGTGTTCCATAGGCTGCCAAGAGTTATATCTGGATGGCGAGATGGAGGGTTACTCACGCATGCTGATGAAAAAAAAAAAGAAAATCCCACACAATGTCATGTATGCTTAGCTTGAATCAATGTCGAACCATACGATGCCAACACAGCCTTGACCTCCTCCTCCTACACCACTCCTAGGCTAGCGGAATAATTACATTTTCCAACCAGAAGTTGTGTCTCTCCAAAGAAAGAAAGAAAGAAATTCTTGGCTTGGTGTATCCATAACACACTCAAAGTCAGGTTGCGGATCCTGTTTTTGCCATTACGAGTCGGCGTAGCTCCTCTGTTAACAATTAAAATGCTCTTGATGTTGGAAAAAAACCTTAGTAGTTTAATATATATATATATATATATATATATATATATATATATATATATAGGATATAGGAAAGATTGAAATATGATTCATCATTTTTATCCAGATCCAGACCTTTTTTCGAAATGAAATATTCAACCAGGCCTAGTCACGGTTTCCAATTCATGAACCGTGACATACCTGACTTAATGGAGTTTCTTTTCCTTAATTAAAGGGAGGAATAATAGTAATTGGTTTCCGTGCGTAAAAAAAAGACCGATTTATGCATCGGAGTGTTTTGGGAGCGTCGCGGTCTCTGAATGAACCATGTCGGAAGCTTGAATCAGGTTCGTGTTTTTTTCCTATTCTTTTACATTCATTAGACTGAACGGTGGGGCGTGAAATGCTCCCAGGTCCTAAAACCTACCGAATTATTACCTCCGTTAAACCATTTGTTTAGAAATAGGTCCCAGATGTCCCAGAATACCTCAAACGCAATTTGGCATTAAGAGAGTACGGTCAATGAAAACCGATTCGAAACAGGTTTGCGTTACGACGTCGTCATGGGACCCATTTTGTTTCCAAAAAGAGTTTTTCATAGTAGAACAACTGATGGAATTTTGGGTTTTCCCCTGTCACTACGGTAGCTGTACCGCAAAACTCGGAATATCGAGGGGTTTTTTTTTTTGGGTCACAAGTGAAAATAAAGCATTTTTATTTGATTGCTTCGTTTAGGCCTGTTTAGGGCTGCACGATTAATTGGGGCGAAAAGGAAATCACGATCTCGATACATACATATGTGCGATCTTATTCACTCATGGTTTTTACTAATGCGCCGAAGCTATGGCGTATCCTATAGCCTATCCCGTAGCCGGCGCCGTAACCTGTAGCGCACCTCTTTTGTTTTGTTTTCGAAAAGAGTTTTTCATCGGAGAACAACTGATGGGTGGGGCACGGTGGCTTAGTGGTTAGCACGTTCGCCTCACACCGCCAGGATCCGGGTTCGATTCCCGTCTCGGCCATGTGTGTGTGGAGTTTGCATGTTCTCCCCGTGCCTCGGGGGGTTTTTCTCCGGGTTCTCCAGTTTCCTCCCGGTCGAAAAACATGCACGGTAGGTTGATTGGCACCTTGGAAAATTGTCCCTAGTGTATGAATGTGTGTGTGAATGTGTGTGTGTGTGTGTGTGTGTGAGTGATGGGTTGGCATTCCATCCAGGGTGTATCCTGCCTTAATGCCCATAGACACCTGAGATAGACACAGGGTCCCCGTGACCCGAGGGAAGATCCCCCCCTCCAATTGTTTCCTAGTCTTCATTGTATACCCGGGTGATCTGTCATATAAATTTTGGATACAGTGGGGAAAATGTATCCGTTATGTTTTACCTGTTTGTAGTTGGTGTTTTGGGTTTTTCCGCTGTCACTACGGAAGCTCGCTGTGCCAAACCGAGGTAAAACCGTAAAATCGATTTTTTTTATCGTTTTTTTCAACGCAAACCATAAACTCGAATTAAACGAAATTGGCGATTAATCACCCGGGCTCTCCTTCTTTGTATCTCTTGTGAACATGAAGAATATTTTGAAGGTGTCTGAGCTTCTAAACCTTAACACAGCTCTCTCAAAGTACATCATTTTGTTTATACGAATGATATATGATGACAAATGAGCGACTGTAAGCATGGTACAGCTTTGTCTTAAAAAAAAAAAACAGCACTACACTGAAAGTCTAATTGATTTAAAAAGTTTTTCTTATCCAGCAACTTATTTTGCATAACTTATTTTGCATAAAGCTACAGATCAGATATAGATTTGGACCTAAATGAATGCCAGGCCTCAGATTTATTCCTCACTCCTCGTTTTCCCGCTCACACTCTGGTGATGCGTTGTTTTTTTTCCCCCTTTCACCCTTTCCTATTTTAAGCAAATATGCTCAAAGACGTGTTTAAACTACAAAACGTCAACATGCCATAATGTTTAATGGTTCTCACGAGATTAATGCGTTTTAGTCATATAAATATCCGATATAAAAAAAACCTACAAAAACCACGCTGGTGAAAAAAAAAAAAAATATCAATCGCAAAAGAATACTCTGATTTAGTGGGTTAATTCCGTAGGGAGAAGAACAGGGTTTCCCTTTTTCCTCGGGTTTTTAGAGATACAGTCAGGACTCTATTTATTATTTTTTTATTCAAAGCTTATTAATGGGGAAAACGCATCTCAGCAAATGTTTACTAGCAGGAATAGAGAGAAGTTAGCTGTATTTTTGAGGCATGTGTGTATAAAAAATATATATATATATATATATATATATATATATATATATATATTATATATATATACATATATATATATATATATATATATATATATATATATATATATATATACACACACACATATGGCTGTGTGTGTGTGTGTGTGTGTATGTGTGTGTGTTCTTTGTGGCTCTGCGGCAGAGTAAAGCCTCATTTTCCCGGCCCGGCCCCATTCCCCCCGATCCTGACCCACTTTTTCCCCTTACATCCCTCTCCTGCATTACACATCTCTCTCTCTCTCTCTCTCTCTCCGCTCTCTGCTCACACTCTCTCCATCTTCTTTAATTGCCGCTCAACACACTAAGGCCATCTGTTTGGCCAGGGTTTGTCGCCATGGAGATGCTGGGAAGCTTTTCGGATTTGTATGACGCCGTCCCGCATGGGTAGAGGGGTCAGTCTTGTATGGAGATGTCATATATATATATATATATATATATATATATATATATATATATATATAAATACATATAAATAGTGACTATAACAATTAAGACTAGGCTCATTTCAGTTACAAATCTGCGTAAAACTTTTGCGATATTTTCTAAATGTCGATAAAAAAAACGAAATGACGATGTTTCCATTAACCATATCAGGCGACTAAAACTCGTCCTCTTGCGATATGTCATTCAAAAAAATGGCGACAGATATAGGCAGACTTACTTATATCGCAGCCGACACATTAGATGTTTTTTAGTTTGAATCCTAGTGCTTTCCATTTGGACCGTAAGATTTAAACGCCTTTATCATGTGACCGTGAAAATTATTTTTCAGTTTTGAAAATAATTTGATGACGATCGATGACGATATTATCGGATGACGTTAATGACGATATTTAGTCATAATTTTCGTTGACGCAAGCAACACTAGTGACCGCTAATATTCCCGTAATTTCTTTAATTAGTTTAATAAATAACTCCGTCTTCAGTCCACACATAACCGCGACATCTTTGAAGAATGATCACATGACTGTTCACGTATATCATGTGACCTGGAAAGACGGAAAAAAAAACCCGTTTTCATTACAGTTTGGCAAATTATTAGATGACGATATTATTCGACGACGACGACGTCGATATTATTGGATCGATGATCGATATTATTGGATGACGATCGATGACTATATTATTGGATGACGATCGATGACGATATTATTGGATGACGACGATCGATGATATTATTGGATGACGATCGATGATGATATTATTGGATGACGATCGATGACTATATTATTGGATGACGATCGATGATGATATTATTGGATGACGATCGATGACTATATTATTGGATGACGATCGATGACGATATTATTCGATGACGTTCGATGACGATATTATTGGATGATGATCGATGACGATATTATTGGATGACGATAGATGTCGATATTATTCGATGATGATCGATGTCGATATTATTGGATGACAATCGATGTCGATATTATTGGATGTCGATATTATTGGATGACGATTGATGACAATATTATTGGATGACGATATTGACGATATTATTCGATGATGATTGATGATGATATTATTCGATGACGATATGTCGATGACGATCGATGACGATCGATGACGATATTGATATTATTCGATGACGATCGATGACGATATTATTGGATGACGATCGATGATTATATTATTGGATGACGATCGATGATTATATTATTGGATGACGATCGATGATTATATTATTGGATGACGATCGATGATGATATTATTGGATGACGATATTATTCGATGATGATTGATGATGATATTATTGGATGACGATCGATGACGATATTATTGGATGACGATCGATGATGATATTATTGGATGACGATATTATTCGATGATGATTGATGATGATATTATTGGATGACGATCGATGACGATATTATTGGATGACGATCGATGATGATATTATTCGATGACGATATTATTCGATGACGATATTATTCGATGACGATATTATCGATGACGATATTATTCGATGACGATATTATTCGATGACGATATTATTCGATGACGATATTATTCAATGACGATCAATAGCAATATTTAGTCATAATTTTCGTTGGCGCAAGCAACACTAGTGACTGCTAATATTCCCCTGATTTCTTTAATTAGTTTAATTAGTTAACTATGCCATCTTTGAAGAATGATCACATGACTGTTCACGTATACCATGTTACCTAAAAATTTCCATTAGTTTTGCGAATCCTTTTTCGCATCGTCTGAAAAAACCACGTCATTCGAGCGTAAAAACTTTTTTGCGCTACATGCGTGTTTTTTGGGATTTGACACTTTTTCATTAAGCGTCTTTTCAATTCGCTGTTTAAGTTTGCGTATTTTGAAGGGTAAGCGCTCTTAGTGTATCTTTATGACATGTCCTATGCGACACGGATTTGCACATCCGCGGCGGATTTACACGATATTATTCATGATTCTATTTCTGTATCTCGTTTTAATCGACGGAACCTGTTGACATTTTCGGCCTGTTTTAGTCAACGAAAATTGTCTTTTAGCCTCTTTTTAGTAACGCAATTCTATTTCAGTATAAGTAGGTTTTGATGAATGTTTCTGGTACCGTTTGGAAAAGCTGTTAAATGTGACACCTGACTAGTAGGAACCTGTGCTGCATGATGGGAAGTAGATTAATTACACGCGTTTTGTTAACCTGTTAGTGACTGAGTGGCTGTAAGCTCAGGGGGCTTGGAGAGGTCCGTCGGAGGGGACGTGACGGCGGTGGTTAGACTAATCGCCCGGGGCTGTACAGCTCACTTCTACACTCTCTGTTCTTTGCTCAGAAACAAATTATAATTGAATATTGATCATGTACATTCAGTCTTGTACCTTTGACTGGGGCATAATAGAAAGGGTTCAGTCCATCCAATTCCTCTGATTGCTGTGATTAATGTGACTGCCGATAAAGCCTAGCTCACACTGCCTGCTTTTTCCCACTCCGGATATTCTGTTCTTTCCTTTCTAGCGTTGTTTTTGGTGGTTTTTATTTTTTTTAATTAGTCTTAGTCATATTCTTTTTTTTTAAATAAAAGTCTGAGCATTTTAGTGTCATTTAAGTCAGCATTATCCGTGACTATATTATCACTGTTATATTATTTTAGTCGACGGAAACCGATGACATTTGAGTCTAGTTTTATTCAGTGAAAACTGTATTTTTTTGAAATACTGTTACTTTTTCGTAACACAATTCTATTTACAGAAGTCAATATGGTATAAAGGAGCACGATGGCTTAGTGGTTAGCACGTTCGCCTCACACCTCCAGGGTCCGGGTTCGATTCTCGTCTCGGCCATGCGTGTGTGGAGTTTGCATGTTCTCCCCGTGCATCAGGGGTTTTTTCTCCGGGTTCTCCGGTTTCCTCCCCGGTCCAAAAACATGCAAGGTAGGTTGATTGGTACCTTGGAAAATTGCCCCACAGCAATATAGTTAAGTTATAATATTAAGTTAGTCAACGTCACATGACTGGCATTCACATGTTTCTCGTCACGTGTTAAAGGTTCCTCGGTGAAGATATCTACTCGTAATCTCCGTTGACGCGAGCCACGCTACTGACTGCCCCGGATAACTGGTTCGTACGGCAGCGATACAGTTCAAGCCGTGCGAAATTGTGCGAGATGTTTAGCGCATTCCGAGATTCTGAAACACATAGTAGTGCAGTGTGAGCGCAGCCAAAACACACTGCTCCCAACGACATCTGACATTCCAGCACTGAACGAGGGCGATGGAAGACAGATTTTGGGCTACATAGACGGCCCTCTTGACCGCACACATTCTGGTGGACGTGTGTGTGTGTGTGTGTGTGTTATAACTTATACAATTCAATTGATATGTCACTCTTTTTTACAATAATTTCCCAGATTTATACGACTTGATTGTGATTATTGATCCAATTAAAAGCATCAAAGTGTATGTGTGTGTGTCTGTGTGTGTGTGTGTGTGTATGTATATACATGTGTGTGTGTGTGTGTGCTTGCTGAGACAATCAATGTTTGTAATCTTTCAGATCAACTCCTCCTGGCAGAATGTCAGAGCAGGAGCATGGAGTTTTTTTTTTTTTTTTTTTTTACTCTTTGTTTTTTGAAGATGAATTTGCACCAGCAGCGGGCACACACACACACACACACACACACACACACACACACACAGCAGCACATCTGTAGGAGGTACAAAGATTTCACCGTTTTTTTTTCATGCCTGCTCTCCCCGCCTTCCAATATACCGGCTTGCTTTGATCTTTGTGCGCTGTTACATGCAAAGGTCTTTTCTTCCACTCAGGTAATGGCGCTCGGCCCATCATGCCGGCGCTCAGGTCTTTCTATTTCCTGCCGCTGTGCAGCATTCATGTCAGCTCCTGTCGAGCTTCAACAAACCGCCTTTAAGAGCTTTTCTGCTACCTTCATATTACAGCTGGATGATGTGTCATAAATAGATTTTTTTGGATAGAGTGGGGGGGG
Organism: Kryptopterus vitreolus; assembly: GCA_030449085.1. Classification (NCBI taxonomy): domain Eukaryota; kingdom Metazoa; phylum Chordata; class Actinopteri; order Siluriformes; family Siluridae; genus Kryptopterus; species Kryptopterus vitreolus. The sequence goes on along the minus strand of JACRUU010000027.1, from coordinate 7,935,855 downwards.
GGGTGGAATGTGTCCGCTGTTTTGACCTGTTTTGTAGTCGGTGTTTTTCCGCTCTGTCATGTTTATCCCACAGCGCCACTCCTCAATCAACAACGTGATTTAACAACACTATAATCAACAACGTGACTTCAGACAGATGTTACAACGGGGCTTTGGCTCGTCGAACGTCCAAAGTTGCAAACCGTTTCCATATGACTGATGAAACCCCGCCCCCTCTTGGAAAACGAGCTCTTCGGATTCGCCAGAGCGAACGTTCGCACCAACACCACCACCAAGCTGCCACTAGTGGGCGCTTGAGCAAGGCCCTTAACCATCACCTGCTCAGTTGTAAGTCGCACTGGGGAAAACGTGTCCCCACTATATTGACCTGTTTGAAGTCTGTGTTTTTGGGCTTTGCCGATGTCATGTTTATCCCGTAGCGCCACACAAACACCTACCCATTCAACACCGTGGTTCTGTTTGAGGTGCTGGAATAAATTACGCCGGTGTGGGAAGTCATCCAGTCAGGATTCCAGTCGTCCAAAATGCTGTTTCCACAAATTTAACAGCGGGGCTTTGGCTTGTTGAACCCATATGACTGATGAAACCCCGCCCCCTCTTAGAAACGAGCTCTTCGGATTGGTCAGAGCACCGCCTTATCGGTATGCATTTGGTATTTCGCAAATGTAATGCGTGGCAGGAGGCGGAGAACTACGGAAGCTCGGCGGGCCAAACAGGTGAAATCCCGTGAGCCGGGTTTAGGGAGGGACCTTATAAATAATGTTATAACATTTCCTGTTGTCTCATTTTGGTCAAACAAAAAACAGAGAGACATTTTAGCATAGTTGTTATTTGCGTAAACCACGCTATGTTTTAATTGGTCAACAATATCTCGTTATACCTTCAATTCCATCGGCATGAAACATCGAATTAATCGATAATAACGATTAATCGCCCAAGCCCTACTTCATGTCATTGTTCAAGTCACTGGTTGATGGTCGTATGTATCCTTCCTGTGGTGTCCATCAAAGCTCCTTTTTTTTATCAGGTAAAGATGGCTCGGTAGCAGACAGCTGTCTATTCCCTGCACTGACTAACAAAGGAAATACACAGTGATGCTTGTCTGAAAAAAAAAAAAAAAAAAAAGGCACTGCTGTCATTTTTTTCCCCTACTGGCATTTGATGTCCTTCTGCTCTTCTGTAATTGGGAGGTTTTCTGATTTTTGGCGTTGCTGAAGCAGCTGTGTATATATGTGTGTGTGTGTGTGTGTGTGTGTGTGTGTGTGTGTGTGTGTGCTGGAATCGGTACAGAGTGTGTGTGTTTTACACGACGCATCCAGATGTTTCTATTCGGCGTCGGCAGCGGGAGGATGGGTGCTCGTCGCATTACGAGATCGAATCAGGATTAAGGTTCGGTCTTACCAGGATTAATTATGCAGGCGTATGAACTGCATTGTGGGAAGCACGTGGAAGCCATCCAATCGGGAATTAATGCTGACCGTTAGTAATGCCGGGTTTGTCCGAATATCGTCTCAGAGAGGTGATTGCATGTGCGTGTGTGTGTGTGTGTGTGTGTTTGCTTTTATTACATAGTGGGGTCCGCAACAGGTTAACACCCTGACAAAGTGGGGACCAAAAACATAGTGGGGACCAAGTGTGTGTTTTTGTGTGTGTGTGTGTGTGTGAATGTTCACCTCAAGAGTCATGTTCGGTCTGGAATAACGTTTTTAATCACAGTGTATGGTGTTGATCTTGATCTTGGCAATATATTCCCAGAAACCTGCAGCTGTATTTATCGCTTTCTACATTTCTATTCCTCCCTCCCTCCCTCCATTCTCTCACTCTCTCCGTCTCTCTCTCTCTCTCTCTCTCTCTCGTTCCAGGTTTGGAAGCTCTTTTTAAAAAGTGAGGTGAAGACGCATTTGGCCACTCGGTGCCAGATGGGAAATTGATCATTAGCGAATAGGCATCATGGGGGGGAAGAAGCCTGACATCCAGATCTGCTTTTCACACATCTAGGCCAGAAAATCCATCACCCCTGAGCCCCCTGCTTTGCCCTTGACAGCCTACACTTAGCATAGCGATTCATCAGGGCTCTCGGCGCGAGGCGGTACAAACAGAGTCACAACATTTATGACGCGCTCTCGTGACGAGCTACCATTTCGCCGGCGTTTTCCCATTCCGAACAAATCGGGGTGCTTGTTTTTCCCTCCGCGTGCTGCAGGTGCGCCGATAAATAGCATCGGCTGTTTCGTAAAAGGCCGCGTATGACGTCTGATTTCAAATGCGTGGGAAATGAAAGCTGTAGGTTTTTTCGATACCGAAAATGTAACACATATACCGACACCATAAAGAAACGAAATGTCATAATGGATTAACTTCCAGTGCTCGGCTCAATAACCATTATTCTGTTCTACTTACCAGCTGCTATAAATAGCCACCGCACTACCTCACATCTGGACTTTCATTGTCTGAGGCGTGTTTTGTAACTCCAGTTTCTGTTTCAAATTTATGACCCCCATCGTGTAGCGGAGGAAGACTTTTACTATTTATTATTGGACTAATGACTATATTGCTACTTAAGCCTGACCATTTTTCTTACAGCCGCGGTTTATATCGAGTTATATCCGCTGTGGGCTTTCTCTTGTCCATATTTCCATGTCGGACTTTGAATGGAGGAATCCTATGCAAATTACACAGGAAGGTCATTAAATGCTGTTTTATTTATTGTTGTTGTTTTTTTCATCAAATGAAAAAGATTTGTGGATCATTTCATGCGTGTAATTTGAAGCTTAGCGTTAATAGCTTAGCAAATTACAGTTGATAATTTATCTATCTATCTATCTATCTATCTATCTATCTAGCTATCTAGCTATCTAGCTATCTATCTTCCTCCATTCCTCCATTTTTATATATATATATATATATATATAATATATAATATATATATATATATATATATATATATATATATATATATATATATATATATGTAAATTATTTACATAGTGGTGTCATTTATGATTTAATGATCAAGATGCTGATGAACCAGCCCTACTGCGCTTTCCATGGTATCGTATACTTTTTTCGAGACATTTACATTTTTACGGCATTTGGCAGACGCCCTTATCCAGAGCGACTTACAACTGAGCAATTGATGGGTTAAAGGCCTTGCTCAAGGGACACTAGTGGCAGCGGCGTTTGAACCAGTCCAGAGTCCAATGCCTTAACCACTGTGCTCCCACCTCCCTGACACTGTATATATATATATATATATATATATATATATATATATATATATTGTGGCGACTCGCTCGCCGCTTCGGGTTGAACACAGGCGCGGAGAGGCATAACTGAGGGTGCGAAACGAATGTTTATTAAAAATAACACAAAAAAAAGAATAATAAAAAGGAAAATGCTCGTGTCCAATATTTGGGGGGGGGGGATCAGGATCAGGTGAGGAGTGGCTGGAACGGGAGAGGGAGCGCGGAGATCTCTCGACGCGCTCTCCGATGTTGGGTCCTCGACCAGTGGGCGGCTTCGTTCTCCGGATCTCCATCGGCACGTAGGGGTCAGGTTCGTTTCCTGCCGCAAGGCTGTGGAAGCTCCCAGCTATCAGGCACTGCGAGGGTCTGGCGGGTATTTCCCATCCGCGCTTGCCGTCTAACCTGTAGTGGGAGGTCGGGAGAAAAAAGGCACATACACGCCGTTAGTCGGGAGCCCAGACGTTCTCCGATGACAACCGCCGTCCGAGGGCGTTTTATACACGCCGCCTAATTTGGGATAATGAAGGCGCCACTCCGGGATAAGCTCCAGCCGTGTCTTGTTGATTGACGCCCCGCCTCTCTCTCACATCCGTGCTGGGTGGCGCGGCGATTGCGCAACCGTTCTGCCGCCCGACAATGTGCTGAGTTTGGAGCGCTTGCCCATCTCAGTAGATGGGGCGGAGGCCCATCGTGACAATATATATATATATATATATACACGTCCTTGGAGCTCAGTGGTTAAGGCATTGGCCCCTGGACCGGAAAAGCTCAGGTTAAAATCCCAGCACCACAAAACTGCAAGTATTGGGCCCTTGAGCAAGGCCCTTAACCCTGGTGTAAGTCGCTTTGGATAAAGGCATCTGCTCAATGCTGTAAATATTTATGGACTATGCTTTTTTTTATTCTGGAACATGTTTGTGCCCCCTAGTTCCAATAAAAAAAAAAAAAAAACACTTTTTTTTGCTCTCGGACCAGCCTTATCAGGACTGCCCGTATGTGTGTGAGTTCCACGCCACACAGCAGTTGTCCATTCTCCCCACACACGGATGGGTGCTTTTTTGCCATGCTGTGAATTTCGATCGGCTATAGTCCGATATATTGAGTCCACCAGCCTGAATCATTGCCGTGATGTGCTGCGTGTCCTCCCACTGTTTGAGGGGTCAAGTGTTAACCCCATTATGTGTGCAAGTAAGTGCATTATGCAGAAGGAACACTCAATGAGTATCTCGTCCCCGTCCCCCCACCCCTTTCTGTTTTTTTCTTTCTTTTTTTTTTCACACCCTTGCTTTTCCTTCACAGAAGCAGTCCAGGATCTGGGTGTGTGCCCTTCTGCCAAAATTATATTGATTTCTCTGGTAGGTAATGTAATGTATGAGCCTTTAGTGGAGAATGAGATCAGATGAGAAAAGAAATGAGAGAGAGTGAAAGAGAGAGAGAGAGAGAGAGGGGGGTCCTTCTCATTCACTACATCGAAGAGGGAAGATTTAATATTTTCATCCCTGGGAAGAAGCTGTCAGAATTCATTACTATACTTCAGCGCTCATGCCCCCTCTCTCGGGTTCTTTTTTTAGGGTTGCATCATTATAGCCTTTGAAAAGGGGGAGAGCAAAAGCAATAAGGGGCGAACATAAGAGTGAGCTCGAGAAAAGAGGAGGGGAAAAAAAAAAGCCTTTACATTGCCGGCAGTGGGGGGAAAAAAGCACATTCTTTTGAGTAAACAAAAACATCTGTAAACACCTCCCCCGTATTTAGGTAAGCTCGAGTAACAGAATTCACCCGAACCCCCCCCCCCCCCCTTATCATCCATTCTTTTAGCTGAAGGTGTTTCCGCCTTTAGTTTTTCCTTTTCCTGTGTTTTATTGTAGCTTGTCAGTGGTTACGCAGTGCCACAAGAAGTTAGATCATTTCCCTGGCAGCGAGATCGAACTGAAAACCCAGCTGCACTGTCAACAAAGGCTCCCGATCGCTCCGAGCTGCCAGGTTTGACTAAACTCACCAGGTGTTTGATGGGGTTGCCATTTAAATCCATATTTGGTTACAACGTGACTTGAACAATGAAAAAGACTAGAGCTAGAGCTGGATGATTAATTGTTATCATCGATTAAGTCGAGTTTATGGCGATGTTGGAAAATCCTTGGTTTGGTCCCGCGAGCTTCCGTAGTTCCCCCGACCCGCATTACACTTGGGAAATACGAAACACGACATGGCAAAATATCGGAAAAGAGATCGTTTCCAAGAGGGGGCGGGGTTTCATCAGCCGTACGGAAATAAGCCAAAGCCCCGCTGTAACATTTGCAAACCCCAACCATTTCCATACGACTGATGAAAGCCCGCCCCCTCTTGGAAACGAGCTCTTTTCATTTGCATTTCATTTTTTCCCCCACAAGTGTAACATGTTTATTTGCTCTGGGTAAGGGTGTCTACTAAATGCTGTAAATCTAAATCTAAATGTACTGTTTTTTTTAAATGGGATCTAGTGTGACATTTTTGTCAAGGTCAAATTCACACCGAAAGGGCACGGTGTCTTAGTGGTGAGCACGTTCGCCTCACACCGCCAGGGTCCGGGTTCGATTCCCGTCTCGGCCATGTGTGTGTGGAGTTTGCATGTTCTCCCCGTGCCTCAGGGGGTTTTTCTCCGGGTTCTCCGGTTTCCTCCCAGTCCAAAAACATGCACGGTAGGTTGATTGGCACCTTGGAAAATTGTCCCTATAGTGTATGAATGGTGTGGGTGTGTGTGTGTGAATGTGAAAATGTGTGTGTGTGTGTCCTGCGATGGGTTGGCATTCCATCCAGGGTGTATCCTGCCTTAATGCCCATAGACGCCTGAGATAGGCACAGGCTCCCCGTGACCCGAGGGAAGATCGGATAAAGCGGTAGAAGATGAATGAATGAATGAATACTAAATACTAAATTTAGTTAAACATAAGCTAAATACTTATACAGTATTACTTATACAATACTTATATACTAAATACAGCAGGGCGAAAATATCCAGCCAATATTTGTCAGTTAAACGTGAAAGCTTTTACTGTATGTTTAAACTTTCTATTCATTTTCCCCCCACCACAAGGGTGTATCCTGAGCCCTGTAGGATTCTACTGACTATACTAAAGTCTCACTGGAACACAGACATAGAAAGCACAGCACAGTGAAATACTTTCTTCATACATCCCAGCCTATGTTATTTCAGAGCGCAGGGTCAGCCATGATACAGCGCCCCCTGGAGCACAGGAAGTTAAGGCCGTGCTCAAGGACCCAATGGTGGCAGCTTGAGAATACCCATGGTACAGTGCCCCATTATACAGGGCCACCTGGGTGCACAGAGGGTTGATGTCCTTGCTCAAGGGGCGCTCGAACCCGCAACCTTCTGATCAGTATCCCAGCGTTAAGTATAATGTTCCCAATTTAATGTTCCTCCAAGGAGGCTTGAAAGCAAAAAAAAAATACACTTAATGAATTTTTTTCATATATACGATTGTCAACAAATTCAGGCAACAAGGGGTAAACGGTCTGTCTGTGTGTGTGTACTGAACGAGGGTGGTTAAGGTCGTGTGTAGTGAAGCGGAGGTGCATTTCGCCGTGCCACTTTGCCGGTCGTACCGCGACGCCGTTTCCTCCCCCTGACCCATGGGGGCCGATGTGTCTCCGTGCACTTAAGTCGCTTCCCGTGCACTCTCCGACCGTTATTTATAACTCAAATGATTTACCACAGGTCGGACGAATCCACGCTTGTATTACGACGCTTGTTTGACGTGTTTGCATACACGCTAATTACCACGAAGCCTCGAAGACTCATGCACCTTCTCGGCGTCACTCTTTAGCAAGATCGCGGGACGCGTTCTTTTCCTCTTCCTCGTCGTCTGCTTTGCCCGCTAATGTAGCCATACCGATCCGATGCCATTTATCACGCGACTGTCCTTCGCGGACCAGAACGGCGCGCCGACCGGAGAGAATGATACGCTCTGACAGCAGTAGACATGGATGCTAAATGAGTGTGGCACGTAGAGAGAGTGGGGGGAAGGGGGGGGGTGTTCAGTGCAGCCACCCAATGTACTGTAGTGAGCAGAGGCAGAGAGCACAGGCAGACATTTTGTTTCAAACAGCACGTACTCAGTGTGCACCAACGTGTCAGGACAGGTGAGCCGTGATGTTGCAACGAGAGAGAAATTTGTGATGTGGGGGTTGGGTGGAGAAAAAAAAAACTACCGTTACAAATCTCAAGGGTCCAAAGCGGGAAAAAAAATAAAGAAATCGCCATCCTGGAGGTTGACGATTGCAGGAAGAGATGCGTGGATGTGATGCCAGACCCAATTTATCTACCGAACGAGGCTCTGGAATTTTTCTCCGTGTCAGATTTCTTACATAAAACTAGCTTCTGTCGCCCGTAACCCCGAAATGCACACAGCACCGCCTGTTAGGTTAAATAAATATTAGTTCCAATATTAAAGCTTGTGTAGACAATTTAGCGTATTAAAATAAAAGGTTCTGTCGCTTTTTAATGTACTTTATTTGAAATTTGTAAACAAACATAAATAAATAAAAGGGAATAAAATAAGGGTTTTAAATACCAGGTTTGAGATTTGACCAGGGCGACGGGAATTGACCTTTTCCAATTGTGAAAATAAAAGTGAAAGAAAAGATGTGTCAGGAAAAAAACGTTGGATTGCAGAGGGAGGTACTATTCTAGGTGACAAGATAGAAATGCAAAGTGAGTGAAAGCGAACAAACAAACAAACAAACAAAAGAACTCTCGCAGAGGGGCTTAGCGGTTAGCACGTTCACCTCACACCGCATGAGTCCGGGTTCGATTCCCGTCTCGGCCATGTGTGTGTGGAGTTTGCATGTTCTCCCCGTGCCTCAGGGGTTTTTTCTCCGGGTTCTCCGGTTTCCTCCCGGTCCAAAAACATGCACGGTAGGTTGATTAGCACCTTGGAAAATTGTCCCTAGTGTATGAATGTGAGTGTGTGTGTGTGTGTGTGTGTGTGTGTGTGTGTGTGTGCCCTGTGATGGGTTGGCATTCCATCCAGGGTGTATCCTGTTTTAATGCCCATAGACGCCTGAGATAGGCACAGGCTCCCTGAGGGAAGATCGGATATAGCGGTAGAAGATGAATGAATGAAATGATAAAATTTTTGTATAAAATATAACTTGTTATAAATGAAGTATAAATTATGAAACATTTCGAACAAATGATTGATTTTTATATCGAAAAACATTTTCATTTGTTTTGTTTTTTTTTCCGTTTCATAAAACGTTTTTAGTTATTCCTATCAAGCCTTTAAACAAATAATACAAATTCCAAGTGATGCAACAGCAAATACTTATACAGCAGGGCCTTGGGCGAAAATATCGAGCCGTTATTTGTCAGTGAACGTGACGGCTTTTACTATATGTTTAAACGTTCCGTCCATTCCCCCACCTCCAGGGTGTATCCTCAGCTCTGTAAGATTCTACTGAAATGACTAAAGTCTCACAGGGACACGGACATAGAAACGATATAAGCATTGAACCTCACTTTGCCTGATAGGTGAATAAAGAGATTTTGTGCATTCATTTATATATTTACCCCCCCCCCCCCCCACACACACACACACACACACTCCAGTTCTATTACCCAGAGACCTTAGGCACAGTCATATAAACTGATAACAGATAGCTGATATAAACATATGCAAATGGAATTTCCTTTACCTCAGAACAAGCTGAGATGTTTCGATGTTAAAACAGAACCATATATATTTAGATAAACAAACACGTCTCCTGCAGAGGACAGTGGAGATGACACATTTACGTTGCTTCAACACAAATAGACAATAGACGTTTAGAAAAAGTATAAAAAGTAAGACTTGTGATGTCATATATAACATGGTGTTATCTTATCCTACACACCCCTAAACATCATATATATATATATATATATATATATATATATATATATATATATATATATATATATATATATATTTTGTTCATATACAGAACTTATTTTCCCACAGACGTTTAAATCTTCCCACTCGGTAGCCGGAGTCGGAATCTCTTTGGATTGCTGTTGCTGTCGGATCCACCAGGAGAGCAGAAATCAATACTTGTAATCCTGTGCTGAAATACATCAAGTATAAATGTTAGGTTTGCCGCTCCTTGAAAGGCTTAATGCTGGGTGAGAGGCTTTGAAGTAAAACTTCGGGTAAGACACCTTCGATGATGCCTAATGAATCTCTAAAGAAGAAGAAAGTGTGTGTGTGTGTGTGTGTGTGTGTGTGTGATGAATACAGCAGCAGCTACATTTACATTTGGCAGACGCCTCTTTATCCAGGGCAACTTGTGGGTTAAGGGCCTTGCTCGAGGGCCCCACTAGTGGTAATGGGATTTGAATGTGCAGGCTTCCATCCAAAGCACTAACCACCGAGCTAAGGGTTCATTCATTCATTCATCTTCTACCGCTATATCTGATCTTCTATATCGCTATATTGGGTCACGGGGAGTCGGTGCCTATCTCAGCATCTATGGGCTAAGGCGATCACCCTGGATGAATCATCACAGCATTGGCATCTAGGCTTCTCAGTCATATGCAGGTTCTTCTCTTCTTCACGCATGGACTGCTTAGCTCTATATGAATCAAGATTCCCCTATTTGCTCTATTGCATGGTCACTTTGCCATCGCACACTCGTCATTGCTCACCCTCCCCCGTCTGCTTGGCCCACACATACACCCTCCCACTTTTGCTGGGATGGCCTCCCACACATGTCACACCACACACACATACACACACTGGAAACCCATTGACAAGGTTTTCACCACTGTGCGCCTTTGTTTTTGTTTTTTTCATGCAGTTTCACACACTAGGGACAATTTTCCAAGTCCAGTGCCAATCAACCTACTGTGCATGTTTTTGGACCGGGGAGGAAACCGGAGAACCCGGAGAAAAAAACCCTGAGGCACGGGGGGGAACATGAAAACTCTAGGCACACATGGCCGAGACGGGAATCGAACCCTGGAGGTGTGAGGCGAACGTGCTAACCACTAAACCACCGTTCCCCTTATGAGCTAAGGGTTATTGTTCTTATTGTTTAGCGTTCATGTGATGAATGTTTATGTTGTTTTCTATATGGGTGTAAGGAAGACAAATATCAAGGAGAGGGTGGTGAAAAAGAAGAGCTCGTCTGAGGGGTTTTTAAAAAAAAATATCCGTAAGCTTCTTAGCAGTGACACCCCAAAAACAAATATATCACACTAAATAGCACTACAGAGGGTTCAGGGCCTCACTCAGGGACCCAAGAGTGGCATCTTGGTGATACCAGGGCTCGAACCCCGACCTTCCGATCAGTACCCACTCATCTACACTCCCTTGGCAAGAAAGGAAACACCATTTAAATACTTCCTTCTCCTCTGTATACACATTTTAGATGCATTATAAGGTTTTATGGCTACACCACTTGTGGGCCCTTGAGCAAGGCCCTTAACAGTAGTAAGTTTCCCTGGATGAAGAGGCGTCTGCCAAGCTGTTGCTTTATTCATGACACACACACACACACACACACACACACACACACTTCAAACAGTCAATGGAAACGTGGGAAAGTCAGGTTTGTTGTAGTGTGTGAACTCATTGGATTCCTTTGTTTTTGGCCAGACAAATCCAGCCGTGCTGGTCTTACTGCTATTCAACACACCTCCACTACGGACCTGAAGTAGACCCAGAATAGAAGTGTAAAAGATAAGACGGCGTAGTAACAGGCAGGTTATCATGTCAGGAAATATCTCTGCTCATCACCCACTTACTCTATTCTCTCTCTCTCTCTCTCTCTCTCTCTCTCCAGAGCCAAATATTTCCATTTTACAATCCATCTCTTCCACTGTTCCCTGCCTGCATGGCGAATAAAATATGGATCGTCCCCGGCTATGCAAATGCCGGGGCAAATCAGTAACGTTTTTTTTTTTGCCACGGCTGCACTTTGCACAACAGAAACGGATTCCAGTTTTGCGTCGGCTGTCGTACGCCCAGACACCCATTTAAAATAGATTGCTACCCCTTGAGCTCTCGGCACCTTACCTCTCTCGTACACCGCCTCAGACATATAATAAGCATGTACCGTGATTGTCTGGTGGAGGCTTTGTCCATCCGTCCCCCCATCCTTCCCATCCTATCCACCCCCCCACCCACCACCACCCACCACCACCCTTCCACGACCCCCACCCCATGCCCGATTCCTTTGCTCTCACACAATATTCTCACTGGGTTCCATTTTCGACAGACCACCACTTGAGGTACATCAAATTTGATAGTGATTTCTTTTTATCACCGGCCAAAAACAAGCACGCCGTTATTCCGCCACGTCGACTATAGGATACTGAAAAGAGTTTTGCCGTGCCAAGGTTACAGTGGCCAGCCGCCAACCTGTGTAATGCTGCATAATTGATGGGCAGTAAAATGAAGTGAGTGGGAAAAAATAAAGACTTAACGTGGGGTAATTCGGAACACAGGGGGGTATAATTCATTGTGAAATATGAGCTTTGATCGAGGCATCCGAAAACCAGGGAATAAAAGCTTGTTTATAGAAAATGTGTCCTGTTTTTGGCCATGAAAAGTCTTTAAAATACGCATTGTACATTAGACTATGAATCTTAAAGTAAGAAAATTCAGTCTAAGCAGGTACATGTTTAACATGTTTAATAATTTCACTAGAGAGAAGTGACAGATTTAAAGGGAATGTTCAAAGAAAATGTGCTGGTTTTAAGACTAGCAATAAAAGCAATAAATATATATATATATAATATATATATATATATATATATATTATATATATATATATCTATATATATATATATATATATATATATTCTTTATATTTATATATATATATATATATATAAATAAACAACCAAGGGGGGGAAAAAAAAAAATATATATATATATATATATATATCACATTTTATTATATTTTATTATATGTATAACAATATTACACCAACTAGCTCAGGTGGGGGAGGGAGCTTGGGGTCAGTGGTTAAGGCGTTGGCCTTTAGACCAGAAGATTGCAGGTTCAAGTCCCACCTCCACCACAAAGCTGCAATTAGTGGTTAAAACATGTTTTTTGTTTATTTATAGGATCCGGTAGAATTGATTATCAATTATATATTAATGCTAGTTTCAATAAATCTAACCAAGTCAGTTTTGTTTACATTGGCATTTATTATGGCTTGGTTTTATTACATTTGAACTAGATATACGTGAATCTTGCTTATTTCAAGGAGGGCATTGTTGCACTTCAGGTCCCGTGTTCTGAACCAAGTCGATGAAGCTTTGGGTTGCCTTTAGGAAGGTGATCTTTTGCAGGCGAGAGCTCATGTTCTTTTAGGATTGCTTTTGCTTCGGACTCTTTTGCATAGTGCACTGTATATTGTTCGAAATGACACTAAAAGCCTTAAATAAATAATAAATATTTAAAAGCTCTACAATCCAAGGGGGTGAATACTTATGCAAAGGCAGAAAGGCAGCCATTGTTTTGTTTTTTTTTTTTGTTTTCTTATTTTAAATTGAACATATCCATAAAAAGCACTCTAGATCCTATATCTCACTGCCACGTCCTTTATACGTTTTTATTCTCCGGAGCGTGCGACTTGGGATAAGAGCTTTCTGATTCTCCTTATTTCTAGTGGCGCGTGCAATCAGCTGAACGATGCCCTCTTGCATTCCCCGCCAATTTCAGAATCCCTGGCCGCGCATAAATAATGGAGGCATGGAAGCAGTCTCCGTAGACCGAGTGGAGCGCCACGGCGAAAAAAAAAAAAAACCTGCTGTGCGAAAGAGGCCGGGGTGAGAAGTAAACACCGGGGGCAAAGGATTCTGGGCTTGCGGTAACAGCGAGGCGAAGATAATGGAGCCAGTGGAAAGAATATGATGTCTGTTGATAGAGAGTGCAAGAGAGAGAGAGACTGCACTTCTGGGAAACAGGGTTGTTTAGATGAAAATGATAAACAATAAGGAGGTGCTGCGGAAGGCACGGATCTACGGGGAGAACAGGAGCGAATGGGTAACTGTCTGATCATTAAACTCTAATTCGGTTCAGGTCTATGCCTGAGAGAGCTCCTTTATGGGTTATTTCTCCTTCCGAGAATTAATTTCCACGGCTAAATGGGTTTGCATTGGGTTAAGTAGAGAGGAAGTGCTGGACTTGACCTACATTACCGCTTCGCCACTATCCTTCGGAGTATTGTGCATTGCTTATTGCGTAATTGATTTGCGTTTAAATAAACGACGTGCTCATTTCTTTTATTAACGCACGTCGCATGTTGAAACGAATCTCGATGATAAATATCGGCAAGGGCATTGGTGCTGGGGAACAAAGACTCGAGTCTTGCACTGTAAATACAGAGAACAAGCAGGAGAAAGGAAGAGCTTTAGGTGACTCAGTGACTCGGCTATTCCACCGCTTCTGTGCCCAAACAGAAACGAGTCTTAACGGATTCTCAGTTTCGATTCCAAACAGCGAAGAGATTGCTTAGTCATGATGGTGGTGATGCTACCATGCACGCAACTTATTAAGATAAGGAAATTTTACAGCAGCCCGAATGCATAAAATAAACAAATAGCAAATAATGGTAATTTTTTACATTGGAAAAATACTAAAGTAAACTAAATAAAGAGGAAAATAAAAATGAAAAAAAGAGAAAGCACTATCAAACATTCATTCATTCATTCATTCAATCATCGTCTACCACCGCTTTATCCGATCTTCCCTCGGGTCGCAGGGAGTCTGCGCCGATCTCAGGCGTCTTGGGGCACCAAGGCAGGATACAACGTGTATGGGTGCCAACCAATCACAGGGCACACACACACTCATTCATACACTAGGGACAATTTTTTCCAAGGTGTCAACCTGGCAGATTGGATGTGTCAAAGGTCCTGGCAGATTTCCAGGTGGGAAAAATTGCCCCCAGGAATCGCTAAAAAGAATCAAAAAAGTATCTGATTCATCATGTTTGTCTTTGTCTTATGAAATATATATATATATATATATATATATATATATATATATATATATTAAAAAACATACCCACACTTTTTTGAATGGCTCCATCTTGTAAACTGATGTTTAGATTACCACGTAAGGTCCTGGCAGATTGAACGTGTCAAAGGTCCTGGCAGACTGCCAGTTGGAAAAAAAAAATGCACACATGAATCTATAGGAGGACTCGAAATTTGAAATGGTGGTGACACCTTGCTTGCAACGTAGTAGTTTATTACAATAATTACACTTAGATTTATCTTTGGGTTTTACAAAATATAGCCAAACTTTTGAGTGACTCCAACTTGCAAACTGATGTTTGGATTATCACCTAAGGTCCTTGCAGATTGCCAGGTGAAGGAAAAAAATGCACACAGGAATCGATAAGAGGAATCGAAATTTGAAATTTGAAATTTTAACAAGTATATGATTCTCCAGAATCGTAATCGATTTTCAAATCCCAAGTCTTGATGTGTCCCTAACCTTTACCCTGAGAGACGGTGGGACCAGTCAAGCAGGACTACAAGATCTGAGGGAGCCTAGTTGCAGGTCATGGAGTGATAAGAGCTTATGGTAGAATTCTTTGGGAAATTCATAGGCGTGCATCAGCGTTTTGATTCCGATCCGTGTGACTCCTGGAAGCCGGTACAGGAAGGACATCAGTGGGGTTGCGTGTCAGAACCTTTAACCTGCGTCAAAAAACAAGTCGCACAGTTGCATTTTTGGATCGTTTGCAGAAGCGAAACAGTAGCGAAGTAAATGTTTAAAAACTGCATCAGGACATCCTTTAAAGGGAAAAGTGGGACTCTGTATCTGTTCGGCAGACAGGGATTCATGAGCCAGTGTGGCCTAGAAATGATTATTTCGTTTTGAAAAGGGAAAAAAATAGCCTTGGCAATGATTCAGGCAGTTAGAGATAAATCATTTTTCTGTTGATCACACATTTTGTCTCTGTTATTTTGAATTGTTTTAGATTATTAAATAGTTTGTCTATTTATTTATTTATTTATTTATTCATTCATTCATCTTCTATCGCTTTATCCGCTCTTCCCTCGGGTCACGGGGAGCCAGTGCCTATCTCAGGCGTCTATGGGCATTAAGGCAGGATACACCCTGGATGGAATACCAACCATCGCAGGGCAAACACACACACACACACACACACACACATTCATACACTAGGGACAATTTTCCAAGGTGCCAATCAACCTACCGTGCATGTTTTTGGACCGGGAGGAAACCGGTGAACCCAGAGAAAAACCTCCTGAGGCACGGGGAGAACATGCACAAACTCTACACACACACGGCCGAGACGGGAATCGAACCCGGACCCTGGCGGTGTGAGGCGAACGTGCTAACCACTAAACCACCGTGCCCATTATTTATTTATTTATTTATTTATTCATTCTGAGAATTGTGAGGCAGGAAAATGCACAAATTTTCTTAAGATTTTAATTCTGATTCCGCGTATCGATTCCGATTCTTATCGATTCCCAGTTTCGAATCTAAGCAATGAATCAAGTGCAGACGTTTAGTCATGTTTGGTCATAACAACAATTTGCAACATATTAGTTTATTACAATAATTACACTTAGCTTTATCCAGGTTTCTACAAAATATAGACACACTTTTGACTGCTTCCCGCGGTCCACCTTGTAAACTGATGTTTAAATTACCACAAGGTCCTGGCAGATTCAATACGTGGAAGGTCCTGGAAGATTGCCTGGTGGGAAGAAAAAATGCACCCAGAAATCTATGAGAGGAATCGAAATGTATCCGATTGCAGAATCGGAATCGATTTTCGAATCCCAACCCTCCTTTAGACAAGTATTAATTGGTCTCTATAGAGAGTTGAACGATTTAAGCACAATCTACAATCACCGACCCTGATCTCCACTCTGTTCATTTCTCCTCAGGACAGCTAACATATCCATCCAAGAAAAAAAAAAAAAAGATAAATGTCATTGTGCAATCATGTCATTAGGTTGTATTAAGCTGCCAGTTATCTGATTGAGGTACAAGAGGCCATTTTTCATCCAGACCTTATATGTTCTCTAAATGAAGGGGAATATTTCCCTCGATGAAATGAAAAGCGTAGTGAAATCTGGAAAATTCTTCGGAGAGAAAACGTGAGATTTGATCTGTGCCTGGATTTCCAAGTCCTGGATGACCTTCACATCTTTGCCCTTTTAAAGTTCATTCATTCATGTTCTACCGCTATATCCGATCTTCCCTCGGGTCACGGGGAGCCTGTGTCTATCTCAGGCGTCTATGGGCATTAAGGCAGGATACACCCTGGATGGAATGCCAACCCATCGCAGGACACACACACACACATTCACACACACTAGGGACAATTTTCCAAGGTGCCAATCAACCTACCATGCATGTTTTTGGACCGGGGAGGAAACCGGAGAACCCGGAGAAAAACCCCCAGAGACACGGGGAGAACATGCAAACTCCACACACACACATGGCAGAGACGGGAATCAAACCCGGACCCTGGCGGTGTGAGGTGAACGTGCTAACCACTAAGCCACCGTGCCCCTCCTTTTAAAGTTTTTTTTTTTTTTGTTTCCACTGAACAGAACGAAATAAATAAATCTTTCCAGACGTTTTTTGGTGCGGCCGAATGAAATAAATGATTTCTTCCTTATTTTTTTTTTTCGTTCAAAGCGCAGGCCCAAATAAGTGATTACGCCTGACAGAACCCATTAAGGCACCCTGATGTGTCATAAGAGCTTTGCAAATTGTTACAGGAATTGAGTTCAAAAAAGGGGGGGTGGTGGTGGTGGGGGGGATAAAGGAACAAGTTCTCAGAACATCTCCCGGTTATATCCCAAGAAATACATAAAAACAAGTAAAAATCAACAAAAATATACGATCTGTGAGATATGAACGCTTTACTTAACAGCCCGTAGGTCTTTCTACCTCCTAGTCCCTCCCATCACATACAGTAGTCTATTGTGTGTTAGGGCATAAATAAATAACGATGATGTGTCCTTATCGTATGACATTCCGGCAATTGCGTTCTCCGGTGTCTTGTGTTGCCTCCGTCCCGTCCTCTCTTTCTCTCTCTCTCTCTCTTTCTCTTCAGGAAATGCTATAACGGAGAGCACAAGTCTTTTCTTGCCTGCTCAGCTTTTACCAAAACGCACCTCTGGCCTAAGCTGAAAAGGCACAATACTCATTCAATACGTCACCCAAGATGAATGGAGATATTGTTTGGAGAGTATTCTGCAATCGTCCGGGTACGTGTTATGAGTCACATGTAAACGTGTAAAAGCTTTTCAGCTTCAGAGGCGGACACTAGTAGCTTTTCTTTTCTTTTACTTTTCTTTACTATTTTTTTCAGCTGCATGTAATAAAACCAAGCACAGTAAAACGCTGGATAGGAAACAAGTGAAACACAAACTCATAAGGGTACTCATTCCAGTGCGACGATCCATATATATATATATATATATATATATATATATATATATATATATATATATATATATATATATATATATATATATATCTATATATATATAAATATTAAAAAAATAGTTTTCACATTGAATAAATGACTATGTTTCTAATGAAATGAGTTTATAATAATTAAACTAACTAAAACTAACTAATGAAATGAGTTTATATAATTAAAAGATGTTATAATTATATACATTTCTCTCTATAATTGTAAACAGGAGAAAGGAGGAGGTAAGTCAGTGACTCTAATATTTATATTACCACATAAGGTCCTGGCAGATCGGACATGTCAAAGGTCCTGGCAGATTGCCAGGTGGAAAAAAAAAATGCACCCAGCAATCGATATGAGGAATCGAAAGTTATCTTAATCTTTAGTATCCGATTCCAGAATCGGAAACGATTTTGCGATAAAATTTGCACTTCTTAATCATAGCTATTTTCAAATCCCAACCCTATATATAATGTAGTTCGATGTTTATCGTGAGAGTTATCCATTGAAACAAACATAAACAAAACAAACATCCTGCTTTTTTTCTTTCTTTCTTTCTTTTTTTTTTTTTTTAGGCTCCCAAGTTTCGTCCACACTAGTGTATGGCATATAAAGTGGGCACAGGCATCTTTTTTCATTTGATTCCTTTAGGGTTTCAACCCTCTCATATTGGTGATGTTGTGGTCTGAGCGACATGTCAAAATTACAGGGCAAGCGTCCGTGGCAGAACCTCTGCGGCGATGGGCCACTCGTGTTCTTACACAGCGGAGATCGCGAGAGAAAGCGAGAGAGAGAGAGAGAGAGAGAGAGAGAGAAAGAGAGAGAGAGAGAGAGGGTAAAAAAAATCGCAAGTGAACTGAAATCACAAGTGAAAAGGGAAAACAGTGAAAGGATACCACAGGCGACAGCCGTTGGTTCTCCTAGTGGAAACGTTAAACTGGGGAAAGCGGTTGAGCTGGTGCTGAGGTGTATTAATTCCAGCCTGAGCTGGTTTTGCAAGATGTGCGAGTGCGCCCGAGTCTACAACTGTCAGTGTGTGTAAATAATGCAAACTGCAGACTCAGGGAATCAGCGTAGGTCTTAAAGCAAACTGCCCTCCTCCCCTCCTTCCTTTTTTTGGGGTGGGGGTGGCCTTTGGGTCTCTTCTTTATTGCTCGGCCAAGCACAGCAACACTTTCCATCATCATCAAATATAATATCTTGTATAAAAAAAAAAAATATATATATATATATATATATATATATATATATATATATATATATATATATATATATATATATATTCATGTATGTTGTTGCATTTCCAGTTATTTGAAGTAGGTATATATATAGATATATATATATATATATATATATATATATATATATATATATATATACACACTCACTAAGATGATGATCATTCTTTTCCCTTGGCACTAAAGGACTCTTTAAAAGGCAGAGGATGTGTATCGTTAGTCAGTCATTGGCATTCGGAAAAATAAAATGAAAAAAGAAAAACCGATCTGTTTAAATAACTTAAATTCAGGACTTGTTTTGTTTCTTCTTTTTATCGTGAAGGAAGGATCCTTTGTCCTTGGCTCGGCTTTTACTACTGCGTGAAAAGGGGCGTGTTTAAGCTGTAGTCCTGGATCTACGGAGCCTATTTTTCCGTGACACACACGATTGTCCCCAGTTCTGTGAAACCCAGTTCAGAGCCACTTTATTCACAGATTCTCTGCGGGTCCGGTGACTCTTACCTTTCAGTGCTATGGAACGAATAAAATCTAAAAATAAACTACACTTCAATTACTACACCCATCTTCAGAAAAATCGATTTGTACTTTTAAACTAGAGTTTGGGAGATTAATCGTCATTATTGATTATTTCGAGTGTGCGTTTTATATCGATGTTGAAAATACGAAAATCGATTTTACGTTGGTTTGGCACAGCGAGCTTCTGCACGCTTTGACGAATCACAAGGTGGTGGCTCAGTGGTAAGGCATTGTCCTTGGACCAGAAGATTGCAGGTTCAAACCCCATGACCACCAAGCTGCCACTAGGGGGCAAGGCCCTCATCTTACCCCTCAATTGCTCAGTTGTAAGTCGCTCTGGATAAGGACGTCTGCCAAATGCTACAAATGTAAATGTTTCTAAAAGGGGCGCGGTTTCATCAGTCACATGGAAACGGTTCGGGTTTCAGACTTTCAACAAGCCAAAGCCCCGCTGTAACATTTGATTAAAAGTTTGTTGCACTTCCTGGTCAATGGCCATCTTGTTCCTTTCCCCATGTGGTGCACTTTCACTCCAGACTAGCTCACAAGTTTGCTGCTCCTGAGATTAACTCCTACCCTCGATCCCTGGATTCCTGTTCTGTCCTGCTCTGGATTTATGGTTTGGACATTGTTTTGGTTTTCTGTTTGTGTTTTTTGCCGGCTCTGGTTTTCCCTGCTTACCGTGCCTTGATTCTTTACTGGTTTTTGGCTACTGTTTGTTTGTGTCTCTGGCTACATTGCCCCGTTTGCCTGTTCTATGACCCTGGACTGTTGTTTTTTTTTTTTGGATTTAGTTTGTGTCATTTCCCTTTCTGTTCTTTCTGCCAGCCCTAATTAAAGAATGTATGCTTTTCTGACCCTGTTTATTTCCTGCCTGCTGACTCTGCCTTATTGAACGGGGAGGTGTGTGTGTGTGTGTGTGTGGTTCTGTGGGATAAACATGGCAACGGCAAACCCAAAACACCGACTACAAACAGGTCAAAATAGCCGACACATTTTCCCCCCACTGTATCCAAAATCATTGTCATTAAAGTGTACTCTACTTAAGTTCATTCATTCATATTCTACCGCTATATATGATCTTCCCTCGGGTCACCGGGCGCCTGTACCTATCTCAGGCGTCTATGAGCATTAAGGCAGGATACACCCTGGATGAAATGCCAACCCATCGCAGGACACACACACACATACACACACACATACACACTCACACACATTCATACACTAGGGTACATTCAGAGAACCCGGAGAAAAAACCCTGAGGCCCAGGAAGAACATGCAAACTCCACACACATGGCCGAGTCGGGAATCGAACCCAGACCCTGGCGGTGTGAGGCGAACGTGCTAACCACTAAGCCACCGTGCTCCCTATCCAAAATCAAATTTTGTCAAAAAGAAAAATCAATTTCTGACACATCACTCGTCTCTATTCTAAACAAATGAAGTGTAAAGTAAATCCCGCTGTTAGCGAGTGATGTTTCTCACCCAATGTACCAGTTACAGATCCAATTTGCTCTGCTTTACTTTCCGTTCACTATTCGGTCTGTCTCCCTTTTTTTTTTGCATACACTTTTATGCAGGATCAGACTCGGGATCATTCCTTAAATCAAACGATTGTTTCACAGAATGGGGGAAATGAAGCCTGGGCTTGTGAGACAAGTCTGTGCATTTGCTCATAGTATTGATGTTAATTTGCTGAGACGCTCTGGACATTTGAAAGCGACGCACTACAGTATGCGGCCTCGCCATGATGTCTTCATTTCATCATTTTTATATATTTATATAATTTATTTTATTATTATTTTTTTTTTTGCTTTGGATTTCCATCCACTCTCGCAGGCATCGACAGTCCTTTTCACACTCATTGTCACGTTTTGGGTGCAGGGCACAGTGCCATTCGGAATAAATAGAAGGAGGTGTTAAGAAAGAAAAAAAAGCGACAAATGGGCTCCCACACATGTGCACACACACACACACACACACACACACACACACACACACACACACACACGTCGTTTCTGAAGCACATGCTTCTCTCTCGCATGTCTGTAACACACAAGGCTCCCCGAGTGCTCTCCTTCTTTTAAACACATTCTAATTTGTCTAGTAAAAGTATTTATTTATTTGTTTGTTTGTTTGTTTTCACTTCGTTACATTTCATCCCAGGTCACTAGGGGCGTTTTTTTTTTTTTTTTTGTTTACTTGGGTATTGTGGCCCAAAAACAACAACGCTATTGTTACCTTTAGCAAGTTTGTTTACTTGTGTATGGTTCCGCAATGCGTTCGGTTATGACATGTATGAATGATTTTATTTGTCTAGTTAAAAAGTATTTATTTATTTATTTTTGTTTTACTGTTACATTTCATCCCGTGTCACTAGGGGCGGGGTTTTGAGACCAATGCTATTGTTACTTTTAGCTGATTTGTTTACTTGTGTATGGTTCCACAATCAGTTCGGTTATGAAATGTAGGAAGTATTTTATTATTTGTCTAGTAAAAACGCCATTTATTTATTTATTTGTTTGTTTATTTATTTATTTATATATATCGTTACATGTCATCCCGAGTCACTAGGGGCGGGGTTTTGCGACCTATGCTATTGTTACTTTTAGCTGGTTTGTTTACTTGTGTATGGTTCCACAGTCAGTTCGGTTATGACGTGTGGGAAATAT
Source organism: Kryptopterus vitreolus (assembly GCA_030449085.1). Classification (NCBI taxonomy): domain Eukaryota; kingdom Metazoa; phylum Chordata; class Actinopteri; order Siluriformes; family Siluridae; genus Kryptopterus; species Kryptopterus vitreolus. The sequence goes on along the minus strand of JACRUU010000027.1, from coordinate 7,913,714 downwards.
TGATTTATTTGTCTACTTAAAAGTTAATGTATTTATTTATTTTTATATCGTTGCATGGGTCACTAGGGGGCGCGGTTTTGCGACCCAAAAAAAAAATCCCGCTATTGTTACATTTAGCTAGTTTGTATAATTGTGTATCGCTCCACAATCAGCTGAATATGTTTCGACTCTTTGTCCTGTCAGGAATCTTTATCCCCGTCCACACCATTTACATTCTGAATGCTGCTTTAAAGGACCACTTGACAGGCTAACGACAATGGGAAAGCAAAACCGGGCATTAAAAAGCGTTTTAAATGTGGTTCTTTGACCAAGAAATACACAGAGTTGCGTTGTTCTTTTACACTCAATATTCACATTTATCATTGTGTACGTTTTACATTGTGTATAGCTGCTTATCACGGTTATAACAATGTTCGTTTACAGACAGGAAGATAACTGTTGCAGCTGCGTTGCAAATGTGATCCACACGGCACATTAGCGCATTTTGTTCTTCTTTCCCTGCTGTCTTATTGTTATTCTAGGGACTGGATGGTGTGTGTGTGTGTGTGTGTGTGTGTGTGTGTGTGTGGGAGGGGGTGCTGTTAAGGAGCATGAAAATGTCAGAGAGCAAATTGCCATGCCATGCCCTGCGTATTGGTCTGCGCTGACTCATTTAGCATGATCTTTTCATGGAAAGCTCACCGAAAAAGAGAAAGCACAAATATAAAAGGGGTAAAAAGAAACGCCATAGTAGCGTACAGCCACGATAGTGAGATTCGTTATTGCGGCTATGCGGTCGGAGCATAGCTATGAGGGTTTGTTAGCCACAGCACATGCACAGAGGCATTAGTGACTAGATTTAAACCTAGACGTTATATCCATATTTCACCCATATGCATTACCAGTAATAATAAGTACATTTGTGATGGTAGTTTAATAGAGAATGGAGAAGCTGCTCCAGTATTGCCCCTTAATTTCACAAAGTGCTATTTTTAGAGAGTCCTTTTGATTTTTTTCCTCCTTCTTCCAGCAGTGGTCAGTTCATGATGAAGTAAGAGATTGCTTTGTGGGGTTTTCTGGCAGCCAATCCCACTGACTGTTTTGGCCAGCACTTGCACAAACTCAAGAGCTGTCTGTAAAAATATAATCATCGCACAATAGGCTCATTGATCCGCTGTTGCTTGCTGCCTCGGAGTGACCTGGCTGATGAACCACTTGCCAAGAGATTCCAGTTTTTCGAGAACGAATCATAAAGAAAAAAAAAGTGCATCCAATCCAATGCTGTGCTTTTTGTCATTCAGCTGCTTTTATTTATTTTTGAATGTATACGGAGTACAGCTGCTGAAATAGATTTCCTTTACAGTGCGAGCGTTTGCATGTGTTTGTGCGTGCGGATCGGAAGCCATGTCGAAGTGCTTAGACGATCCTAGCAAGGAAGGCGTCGCTCAGCCGGAAGCGTACTAAAAGCTGAACGAACTCTACTTATAGACACTACAGACTGCACTTACGTTCATTATATAGCGCACGGAACAAACAAAAAGAACAAATGTGTAAAGAAACTGTGGCAGATAATTTCAGCATTGGCCTTTTCCTCAGCCGCGCTGGAATGAGGATATAAAGATGGAATATGAAAGAGACGTGTTTTATTAACAAAAAACCCCCAGCAACGAACATCTACTCTCGCTTCCGATATGTGCCCCAATTGTGCCCAATTGTTTGGATATATATATATATCCTCGGTGATACGTTTACGGTTTATATGGAAAGCAACCAAAACCGGAACACAATTCTTAAAGGAGCCACGTACCATATTTATATATTGAGAGAAATGTCTATCATTATAATATCTGTTACAGTTTGTGTATTAGAAACATGAAAAGTATTCATTTATGGTACATTGTAAAACGTTTGTTCATGGCAATTGTTCGATTAATCTCGAGTAAATATTTAAATTGAATGACAGCCCTGATTTATACTTATTCAAAAACGAGTTGAATATCGTGTGATATTTAATGACCTGAGCAGTGAAAAATGCGATTTTCGATAGAGATGGATGGATGGATGGATGGATGGATGGATGGATGGATGGATAATGGATGGATGGATGGATGGATGGATGGATGGATGGATGGATGGATGATAGATAGATAGATAGATAGATAGATAGATAGATCAGATAGATAGATAGATAGATAGATAGATAGATAGATAGATAGATAGATAGATAGATAGATAGATAGATAGATAGATAGATAGATAGATAGATAGATAGATAGATAGATAGATAGATAGATAGATAGATAGATAGATAGATAGATAGATAGATAGATGTTGTTATGAACAGACAGACAGACAGATAGATAGATATTGTTATGAACAGACAGACAGACAGACAGACAGACAGACAGACAGACAGACAGACAGATAGATAGATAGATAGATAGATAGATAGATAGATAGATAGATAGATAGATAGATAGATAGACAGATAGATAGATAGATAGATAGATAGATAGATAGATAGATAGATAGACAGATAGATAGATAGATAGATAGATAGATATAGATAGACATAGCTCGATATATAGATAGACAGATAGACAGATAGATAGATAAATAGATAGATAGATAGATAGATAGATAGATAGATAGATAGATAGATAGATAGATAGATAGATAGATAGATATTGTTATGAACAGACAGACAGATAGATAGATATTGTTATGAACAGACAGACAGACAGATCGATAGATATTGTTATGAACAGACAGACAGATAGATAGATATTGTTGTGGATAGATAGATAGATAGATATTGTTATGAACAGACAGACAGACAGATAGATATTGTTATGAACACACAGACAGACAGACAGACAGATAGATAGATAGATAGATAGATAGATAGATATTGTTATGAACAGACAGACAGACAGACAGACAGATAGATAGATAGATATTGTTATGAACACACAGACAGACAGATAGATAGATATTGTTATGAACAGACAGACAGATGAATAGAAGATTAGTGCACTGTTTCGATCGTCTCACTGGAACGAGTTTGTGTGTTTGTGTTGTTTTCCTGTAGAATAGACGCTCTGTATGAGTTGTATCAGATTTTGCTCCCCTCTGTATCTACAGAAAGTGGAGTCTAAACATTACAGCTTGTAAATCATTTCATTTTAACACTGTTACTAATAAAAAAAAGTGAAGGATTTTTTTAACTAGACACTTTTTTTCCCTCTCTGCTTTTTGTGCATATAAAACGACTCCTCACTCAGCCGCAAGATTGCCATCTTGAGTGCGCTTGTACTGGCACTAGAAAAGATGGCTCATTAAATTCTGACATGCATCTGCTATGCAAATGTCTCCAAATGAAGGCATGGCGGATCCTAATTGAATCTACACAACTCCATGGCAACGCGGCGTTCTAACGCGCGATAACCGACGGGTATTTACTATCGAAGGCTCTCGAACTAACACAGCGTTTGTCCTCGGACGCCGTGTCGTTAGCACCTTCGGTGGTGGACGGGATCCATTATGTGCAAATGAGTTCCACAATTTGCTAACACTTTTCTAAAAAAAAAAAGAAAAAAACGAGCGGGGGGTCAGATTATTGTTTCAACTCCCATTCACACGTCGTCGTTACTCGGGCAAATTGACGCTTGAACAATTGGAAAGGCGTGTGAAGTAACGGCTTTTAAAAGGCGACCCTGCTGCTTCCTTTACAGCCTGCGCTTTGCATACGTGTAGGTGCTGGTTAGCGGATTAGAGCGGCTATATGCATTTTTAAAAAAAGCTGATAGTCAGTATGGACCTGTAATGATCATGCATTCAGGGACTGAATTACGCCACTTAGAATCGAATTGAATAATGAAAATAATGCACTATTTAATTTAAAAGTAACGCTTTCGCCGCTTAAGCGCATTCTATACGTAATCTATCACAGATTAAATCCAATGCGTGGAACCTTTGCGTGCTTTTTCTTTTTCTTTCTTTTTTAAACCACTAAAGTGGGACTTTAGTGCATGTTCATGCATATTTATTGCTTTGTTACATTCACGTGTGCGTTCATTAATTAATTATAGTGTCTTTAAAGTATAATTACAGCGCGCTGCTGAGTGACTGACAAGCAATTCATGCGAACTATAAAAATATCCTTTAACAATACACTTAAGTGTCAATTAAATGTACTGCGACTAAACGTGTTTACGGTCCGTTAAAGGATTTCGGACATCGTACTAAGTTGGCTCACTAAGTTAAAGTGAGTTGTTGCGAATGAAAAAGCGCGATAAAAACGTCCTTGTTTAAAATGCATGTTTAAGTAAATTAGGCACTTAAACGGGGAATTGTGTTTGGAAATGTTGTCATTAAAGTGTACTCTACTTAAGCTCATTCATTCATCTTCTACCGCTTTATCCGATCTTCCCTCGGGTCACGGGGAGCCTGTGCCTATCTCAGGCGTCTATGGGCATTAAGGCAGGATACACCCTGGATGGAATGCCAACCCATCGCAGGGCACACACACTCACATTCACACACACATTCATACACTAGTGACAATTTTCCAAGGTGCCAATCAACCTACCGTGCATGTTTTTGGACCGGGAGGAAACCGGAGAACCCGGAGAAAAACCCCCTGAGGCGCGGGGAGAACATGAAAACTCCACACACACATGACCGAGACGGGAATCGAACCCGGACCCTGGCGGTGTGAGGCGAACGTGCTAACCACTAAGCCACCGTGTCCCTTCTACTTAAGTTTTTGAATTTAAATTATAATATTTTAAGTCTTTCAGTACAATTAAGCACACTTTCCACAAGGAGTCCGTTAACTTAAAACCAGTTTTACATTCTGACTAGATACACATTTTAATATGTACACACAATACTTTATATGGATTTGTCTTGTTAACGTTGTATTCCCTGAGGGAAGTGGTGGCTTTGTGCTTAAAGCATTGGGCTCTAGACTGGAAGGTCAGAGGCTCAAGTCCCAGCACGGCCAAACTGCCTCTAGTGTTTATACCCATTGTCATATGTTTATACTTTATACCGTTATATGTTTATACTTTATACCGCTTTTGTACAGACTCATGGTGCTCATTTAATCTATTACCTGTACTTTTTGGTTACTGTCACGTTCTACCTAGAATTTCCCTTGGGATCAATAAAGTCTCTCTAGTGGGCCCTCGAGCAAGGCCCTTAGTCTGCCAATTTCCGTAAATGTAGTCATTTGATGAAAAGTAAGTCATTTGAAGATCTTTTTTTTTGCCATACACTTTGAAATCAAGCTGGATGGAGCACTTCAAAGTCAGATACAATAGGTCTGTGTTTGTGTTTGTGTGTGTGTGTGTGTGTGTGTGTGTGTGTGTAATGAAATGACTCATATCAAGTCGAACAGGTTATGCCACTGCGAGATGGTGAGAAAGTATACAGGAACTCGTGAGGCAGGTTGAAGTCACTGCAATGGCACTAATGGGCAGGTCAGGACATGCTCAGCGTCAGGTGAAGCACCTGAACAACACACAGTATGGTGAAATACCAAGAGAAAGAGAGATAGAGAGCAAGAGAGAGAGAGAGAGAGAAAAAAAACGTTTCATATCGCTTGAATGAAATTGCTTTAAATGAAGAATTCTAGAATGATTAAAAAAACACGATACATGAAATTAGAATGTGTTTACGTCGACAGGGTCTTTGTTGGCTTGCGTTTCCTCTCCAAAAAACGCGAATAACGATTTTTTTTCCTCCATCGGAATTGAGATCACGATTCTCTCATTTTTTCAACAAAAAAATGATACTCAAATACAAAAACAGGACACTCAGTTAAAGTACAAAAATCTCACCAATAACTATTCAAAAAATAGCAATAACGTGGATCTTGAACACACGGAGGCTGTTTTATACTTGGAGTGTAAGCAACGTCGTAAGCATTTACACTCCTGCGTCGCTCCGCAGTGACTCTTCACAAACACTAGTTGGCGGTGGCGCGCTGTTTGAGTGCTCCAGCAACAATGGCGTCTTCCTGCAATGGCAGGAATTATGAACATCTTCGTCAAATGGGGATGAAGAATCGTAGGGGCCGCTTGGTGCAAAGCATGTCCACGCTTTGTTTCTTCACTTTAAAAATGGCGGTACGGAGGAATACGTACAGCGCCATGCAGGAAATACGCCGACGAGAGGACCAATCACAGACCTCGGGCTGACGTGACGTGTAGTTACTTTATTGGAGAGGTGCGCGTCAGGTTGCGGGGTAGGGTAGGCGTCGACACGTAGGATACGACGCAGAAGTAATACCCGGAAATGATTCAGCACTATTTATAAATGAGATCGCACATATGTATGTATCGAGATCGCGATTATTTTTTCACGATTAATCACGCAGCCCTACGGTATATTCATTCATCTTCTTCCGCTTTATCCAATCTTCCCTCGGGTCACGGGGATCCTCTGCCTATCTCAGGGGCATCCAGGCAGGATACACCCTGGATGGGGTGCCAACCCATCGCACACCACACACACTACACACACACACACACACACACACACACACACACACACACACACTCACACACACATTCATACACTAGGGACAATTTCTCCAAGGTGCCAATCAACCTACCGTGCATGTTTTTAGACCGGGGGGGGGACCAGAGAAAAACCCCCTGAGTCACAGGGAGAACTCCACACACACACACATGGTGGAGGTGGGAATCGAACCCCCAACCCTGTAGGTGTGAGGCGGACGTGATAACCAGTAAGCCACCGTGCCCCCCTCCCCTTCCCCCCTTTCATGGTACAGCAGTATAGAAAAGCCTAGAATCCCAAATAACTCTAGACATTGCGTTAAAAGCACAATAAAACACGTTTCAAACCCTACAAAATAACTGATGTGTTTATAACAGAGCGCATAGCAAATGTTTGAGCTGAGGAAATGTCATCACATCACGCCGCCCGCAAAATGCAAATGAGTTCCCCCCCTCCCCCATTTGATATATATTTGATGCCCTATTGCGAATTTTATATGGGGTTATGAGATCTACGGAATTACACAAATCCTTCTCGCGACTTTTATTGTGTATATTTGTTTTTTTTTTTTGCCCCTAGCTCATAGGTTTATAAAATATATCCCAAATAAATAAATAAATGTTTACATGTGGTTATACATAGACTTGTGATCGGAGACAGCCGTCCTGGACCCGGAAAAACAACATTTTTCTTTTAAAACAAAAAACAATGATTTATTGTGTTGGTAATTCAGTCCTCCACTACGTGGCCACGCCCGGAAAAAAACGTCGCACATTTAAACGGTTATTAACAATCCAATAAACAACCGCACGGAAAACCTTTTACCGCCATATGGCTTCGCGCATTTTTGTAAGTAACAAACTGGTTACACAGTAGATGGAAGTAAACAGATGACAGGCATGTCGGAGCTTGCTCTGTTTTCTAGGAGCTCCTCAGGGGAGTGACGAGTTCTCTTTGGAAATTGCAGAGTATGTCGCAATAAACTTGCTAAGACGGAGCCGGCGTTACGCCTCCAAGACGTGTTTTTTTTTTTTTTTTTTTTTTTTTATCTGTTTGATTTAATATCAATATGGCGGAAAAACAACAAAACAATTGTGTTCGAATCAATAAGTGCTTCTTTGTGGCGTTTTTTAAGACATAAGTCATTTATATGCCTGCAGCTTGCTGACAACGGGACGCCTACACGTTGCAAAAACACAAATCCTCCCTGATGATCGCTTTGGATATTGGGATGACAAAAGCAACGCCCACGTTAATGAGATTGACGCATTAAAATAAATAAATAAATAAAGATTTTCGGCAGGCCTGTTTGGAAAGGCTCGTTGAAAATGCGAACAGGATTAATGTGGGATGACGGGAACGTGTATAGGAGTTTAATGTGGGCATTGATTCAGTCTAGAAGGAGGCCACACCTAGTGGGTGGCTGTCTGCTAGACGGACTCAGAGGTGAAGCAGGTGTTGGTTCAATAACCGTCTATTCCTGCTTTCCCGATCTTAGAGCTTTTCATCACCGCTGCCCGGGAGCTCGTCAATCCGGTCGGTTATTAACAAGCCCAAAGATGACTGTGTGAGAAATTAGAAGAATGGAAAGAGGTTTTACTCTGGTGATTAAGTAAACACGGGCTTTTTAGATCGCGCCCAAAGCCGACGAAGCCTCTTTCTGAGCCAAAAGCAAAAACAAAAAGCATTGTTTGACCATTTGCTTGATCGTTTTCCCAGAGAAGGGACACATTTTCTCTTCTTTTTTTTTTCTTTTTTTCTTTCTTATTTTTTTTTTTTTTTTACACATGGGTCATTTCAAGTCGGCTTTATTGTCATTTCAACAATATACAGTGCAGTATTTTTTGCTCCTAGCTCGTAGGTTTATCCAACTTTGGATTTAAATAAAAAAAAATGTTAACATATGAACCGTGATTGGAGACAGCCGTGCTGGACCCGGACCAACCATTTTTTCTTTTTCCCTTTTTTGGAAAACCCGACCCGACCAACCTTTTTTCTTTTCCCAAAAAAAAAAAAAAAAAAAAAAAAGATTTATTGTGTTCCCAATGTAGTCTTACCCTGTGTGTCCACGCCCATAGACATCGCACATTTAACGGTTATTAACAATCAAATAAACAAACGAATAGAAATGTTTTACCTCCATATGGACACACGGGTCATTTGAAGTCGGCTTTATTGTCATTTTCAACAATATACAGTGCGGTATATAGTGAAGACAATAAGAGACAACATAAATTAACAACTAAAAATAGAAAAAAAAAGCTAGAGGAAAAAAGTGCAAATGTGCAACAACAAAAAAAAAAAACGGTGAAGACAAGACAATAAACAATTTATGAAAATAAATAATTTAATAATATAATGTGAAGAGTTTGAATAGGGGGGCACGGTGGTTTAGTGGTTAGAACGTTCGCCTCACACCGCCAGGGTCCGGGTTCGATTCCCGTCTCGGCCATGTGTGTGTGGAGTTTGCATGTTCTCCCCGTGCCTCAGGGGGTTTTTCTCCGGGTTCTCCGGTTTCCTCCTCCTCCCGGTCCCGGTCCAAAAACATGCACGGTAGGTTGATTGGAACCTTGGAAAATTGTCCCTAGTGTATGAATGTGAATGTGTGTGTGTGTGTGTGTCCTGCAATGAGTTGGCATTCCATCCAGGGTGTACCTTAATGCCCATAGATGCCTGAGATAGGCACAGGCTCCCCGTGACCCGAGGGAAGATCAAATATAGCGGTAGAAGATGAATGAATGAATGAATGAAGCCCAAAGCGCTCAAATCGCTAATGAAATGAAATGAAAACTCCTACAGCAACTCCTACTGTTAATTGTTGCATGAAAAAAGAGACAATAATAAGATTTTTTGGATTTCAATATACAGGTGATCCCGTACAGAGTAGCGTTACAAACACCGGCTCTCCTATGTCAGTCTTTTCATAAATTGTTTACCTGAGGTGCATTTTCCCACCGGATATCCAAAAGTGCAACTTTTCTTCGCACATTGCTGATCTACCGTAACAATGAAAGTGCGTTCCCAACACATTTCCGGGTTGGGTATCATTTTAATTTTAGCGATTCCGATTCTCATCAATTCCCAGTGTCGGGTCCAAACGGTGACCCAAACGCAGATGTTTACAGTCATTTTGGTCGTGACTCCTCGCTTGCAACATACTAGTTTATTACAATAATTACACGTTTTTACAAAGTCTAGGCACACTTTTGAGCGCTTCTCGCGGCTAATCTTGTAAACTGATGTTTAGATCAACACATAAGGTCCTGGCAGATTGGACTCATCGAAGGTCCTGGCAGATTGCCAGGTAAAGGAAAAAAAAATGCACCCAGGAATTGATAAGAGGAATTGAAATTTGAATTTTAGAACAAGTGTGCGTTTTCAGAATCGGAATGGATTTTGAAATTCCTAACCCTATTAGTGACACCTTAAACTTAATCAATATTGACAGAACACTGGGAACATGAACTACAGAGGAAAGGGGTTTTCTCACATGCAGGAGTTGTCTCCGAGATTAAAGTACTGTTTAACAGTACTTTAGTACAGCGAGCGAAAACCTAGAGACAAATTAACAACGCTGAGCACCACAGGCAAGGGGAAAAATTCTTTATGTGACTTGGCAACAATTATATGGATCTTTAAACATCTGTTTAGTTCATCCACGTTCGACAAAATCGTTACACAATTCACACGTTTTTACGGTTTTAGCTCGGGGTTTCTGAACTAGCCAACTAGCAAGAGTGTATATATATATATATATATATATATATATATATATATATATATATATATATATATATATATATATATATATATATATATATATATATATATATATCGTATATATGGATATAGATATATATCCGGTATACGGTCCAAAGTGGTTAGCAAATCACGGTATCACACCGCCATTGGCATCCGGGTTCGATTCCCGTCTCCTATTATGCATGTGTGTGTAGTTTGCATGTCATCCCCGTGCCTCGATCCGGGTTCTCCGGGCCAGTCCACGTGCCCGTAGGTGTTCCCCCCAGTCCAAAAACATGCCTAGTTAGGTTTGGCACCCGAAAAAAATGTCCCTAGTGTATGAATGTGTGTGAAAATTGAATGTATGTGTGTGTGCCCATGTGTGTGAATCCAGGGTGTATCCCTGAGACGCCTAGGCATTCCACAGGTATCCTCCCCGTGACCCGAGGAAGATCGGATATATATATATACGAGGAAGATGGATATATATATATATATATATATATGTATATATATATATATATATATATATATATATATTATATTTTTTTTTGTGTTCTTTTTTTGGTATTTTAACTTACATACTTTACATATGTTACATATAAATTTCCATTTTACAAAAGATAATCACCCCCCATCCCCCCCAACAATTAAAAAAATAAATCAATATATATAATAATAAATTATATATAAATATGAAAAAATTATATAAATTAATAAAAAATAAATAATATATCTTTTGATTCGACATATTAGCTACCATTTCTTTCAGCAAATATCCTGTGCACATATACTTTAGCATTTTAGAGAAATGAGTCGTTTCGCTTGAAGAATACATATATTTATAAATCCGAGTAAATATATGAGATGAAAGCAAGTTAAACGAAACTTATCTGTTTACAAAGTTTACAAATCTGCGTGTATGAATTGTCCATTTTCATTTTATTTACAAAACAATTAAAGTAAGATTTTTCGTGGTGAGTTTCACAGGGAGCAAAATATCACGTGCAAATTATGAATAAAGTCAGGCGTACCCGTTCTGATAAACAAGGCCTGTAATTATACTTAAATGACAATGCCTCCCAAGGAAGTCTTATGAGCTCTTGTAGCTACATTGTCTGTGCAAGATATTACATTGCCGTGATATGCAGTGACCTTTACAGCGATTATATTATATTACCAGATGAGCCGGTACACTAGTACGAGCTCCACTCAAATATACAACCAAAAGCGCAGTCGCAGTAAATGAAGAATATTTGTATTCATTGATATGAAATAAAATCTCGCTCTGTGACTTTTACAGCAGAGCTTAGAAGAGGGTTATTTTCATTATCAGGTAAAGGGAAAAAAAAGATTTATAAACGATATATTTTGCCGCAAAATGAAGTGCATTTTTCACTGCACAGGTCATTAAAGATCACACGATATTCAACTCGCTTTTTGTATAAGTATAAATTAGAGCCGTCTTTCGATTAAAATATTTCATTTCGAATAATCTCACGATCGCCATGCGTTAACTCGTAATCAATCGCATGTTTCCAATGTACCATAAATGAATACCGCAACGGATGTTATAATTATATGCATTTCTCTCAAATTCTCTCCCTTTAAATACAATGATTCATTCATTCATCTTCTAAATCTAAAGTCACCTCTACACCGCATCTACCTCAATCTTCTATTACCAACCGCTTTATCCGATCTTCCCTCGGATCACGGGGAGTCTGTGCCTATCTCAGGCGTCTATGGGCATTAAGGCAGGATACACCCTGGATGGAATGCCAACCCATCACAGGAAACACACACACACTCACACACATTCACATTCATACACTAGGGACAATTTTCCAAGGTGCCAATCAACCTACCGTGCATGGTTTTGGATTGAAAGGAAACCGGAGAACCCGGAGAAAAACCCCTTGAGATACGGGGAGAACATGCAAACTCCACACACACACATGGCCGAGACGGGAATCGAACCCGGACCCTGGCGGTGTGAGCCGAATGTGCTAACCATTAAGCCACCGTGCCCCTCCTTAAATAAATCATTCTTTTAATAGTAATTTCCTGTTATTGAATTAATTCCTTGTTCATTTCAGTGTTTACTTTTTTAGTGGTTGTTTTAAGTGTAAAATATGGGACGCCGCTCCTTTAAGAATTATGTTCCGCTTGCTTTTCCATATAAACTAGGTTATACGGAAGAAAAAGACAAATGCGCTTTATTCCGTAATACGGATTTTCGGAACGCGATGCGCTTGCGTAAGGTTCCATACGGTAATATACGCGAATATAGTGAGGAGCTCATACCTGTTGTGAATGCGCAGCTGGTAGGCAAATTTAGGAAGCGTGAGTGGATGCGCTAAAGTTCGTTCTTTTTGTTCTTTGTTGTTTTTTGTTTTCGTTCATTCGCCGACACATCGCAGAGTGAAGGAGCCGATCGCTCACTTAGTAATGTGAATAACGTGAATAACGCGTTAATAACTTTGACAGCCCTAATATATACGTACATTTCTTATGGTGAATGTTTGAAATCAATAATTGAAGAAAAATGAAATAATCCACAAAAAATACAGATTTTGTTCCTTTTTTCTTGCTTTTCCTGTGGGTGGTAAAGGGTTTCAGCATTCGTCTTCTTTTGTGTGTGTGTGTGTGTGTGTGTGTGTGCAAACATATCGAAGCTATGAATAGTTTCTCCCTGAACCTGGTGGAAACACAAGCTACATCTCTCGCGTCCTGAACGAGCGCCGCCTCTGAACCAGCGCCGGCTTCCTGCCAGTGTGAGTGACAGTAATTTCAATCCGAGATAAGGGTGCTTCCCACTCTTTCTCCTGCTCTCTGATCAATCGTAACGTTGTCTTATTTTGTCAGCTGCGCTCTAAGTGCAACGTGACTGCACCGAATTGACCTTGAACTCCACCGCAATCTCGGGCCCGGCCTTTAACTTTGTATTTTACTGTGTTCTTTTCTGTGTGCGTTAGATATCACATTGTAAAACATGTTGTGTTTAGGTGAGTAGCTACATTCATTATATCGCAACCCTTCGGGTGGCTGGCGGAACAGGAAACGCTACTACACGGCTGTATTTTAGCTTTTCCACATAAGCACCGAGTCCCATAAAGACATTCCCCTCCCGTCCCCCCCTGAACCAACCCCCACCTCGTTCTTTCTGTCTAAGCTCGCTTGTCATCAGCCCACCCAGCAAACCAATTTCAGAGAAGCAGTACCTTAGGGCCAGCTGGAAGATGAAGTGCTCAGGAAGCCCTGATGACTACTTACCTTTTCCCATTTCCAGACCTTTCATCAGGCCAGGGACCCAAAACCCAGCCGGCCTTTTTAGCCAGCTTTTGGATATTATATATTATTTATGGGACCGAAGTCTTTCGTCTTTTCTCTAGCCATCGAGCTCATACATTTTTCACTTAATAGAAAAAAAGCCTGTATCATGCATGTTCATAAATTCAATCAGAGAAGCTGTTAAGCAGCTCCGGTACACATTTCATTTTAGAGCGGGGGGGATTTTAGTCATTTCTTCGGCGCTTTTTGTCAGTCGGAGGACTCCTGTACAGAGCCGGGTGCGATATGTCATACAAATCGAATCGCAGATTTTTTTTAAACAAAATTTCACTTTGGATACTGTGGGGAAAATATGTGTCTGCTATTTGTACCTGTTTGTAGCCGGCGGTGTTTTTTGGGGTTTGCTGCTGTCATGTTTGTCACGGAGCGACACACACACACACACACACACACACACACACACACACACCTGTGGCTGTGTTTGAGGTGCTGGAATAAATTGCTGCTTCCTTTAGCTGCTACAACCTTTAGACACTTTTTACCAGGGGGCTTTGGCTTGTCAAAAAAAAAATCACAAAACACAAACGAAAACAAATCCAAATGAGGACGGGGTTCTGTGTTGTGTCTGGTTCCTCTCAAGGTTTCTTCCTGTTACCTTCTCATGGAGTTTTTCCTTGCACCGTGGCATCGGCAAAATGATTTTCATTTTCACACATTATAATGACGTATTATGTAAAGCTGCTTTGAGGGGACACGGTGGCTTAGTGGTTAGCACGTTCGCCTCACACCTCCTGGGTCGGGGTTCGATTTCCGTCTCGGCCATGTGTGTGTGGAGTTTGCATGTTCTCCCCGTGCCTCAGGGGGTTTTTCTCCTGGTTCTCCGGTTTCCTCCCCGGTCCAAAAATGTGCACGGTATGTTTATTGGCACCTTGGAAAATTGTCCCTAGTGTATGAATGTGTGTGTGTGTGTGTGTGCCCTGTGATGGGTTGGCATTCCATCCAGGGTGTATCCTGCCTTAATGCCCATAGACGCCTGAGATAGGCACAGACTCCCCGTGACCCGAGGGAAGATCTGATAAAGCGGTAGAAGATGAATGAATGAATGATGAATGAATGTAAAGCTGCTTTGAGACAATGACAATTGTAAAAAAAAATAATAGCTCTACAAATAAAATTAAATAAAAAAGTAAAACATTTCCATATGACTGACAAAAACACGCCCCCTCTTCGGATTGCTCTTCGAATTCGCCGCCATGTTGTATTTGGTCTTTCGCAAGTGTAATGCGGGCGGAACTACGGAAGCCCGCTGTGTCCAACCGAGGTGAAATCGTAAAATCGATTTCTGTATTTTTCACCATCGGCGAAAAACCATAAACCGGAATGAATCCATAACGACGATTGATCTCCCAGCTCTAGCCGATTCGTTGTGGACTGTCAGCGCGAACGTTTTTTAACAGGCAAGTGTTTATCCCCGTTTATTTAATTTAGCCGCTAATAGTGTGCAGGCTGAATAAGATGAACCGGATGAATGGATCTAGACGTAGAGCCATTTACACCTTTGGTGTGTTTCAGGTTTCAAACCTGTACTAAATGTGTTTGTCTGGTCCGATTCTCGTATTTGTGAAGGAGGATTGAAGTCATAGGCCGTTACAGTAGTGTATGCGCACATTTGTGTGTATGGGAAAGAATGAGCCGGAGTGAATGACTCACACATTGTGGTTGTGTGTGTGCGCGCATGTGTGCGTGTGTGTGTGTGTGTGTGTGTGTGTGTGGTTAAGTGAAGAGGAGGAGAGGTTTGGTACGCAGCTGGGTAGCACATGCATTAGTGAGTGAAAGGGTAGTTGAGCTGTGGCGAGCATTCCGAAGGTTGTGTGCAGGACCTGGATTGCTTCCCGAATCCCGCTGGCAGGATCCATTGTGGTTATGGTTATGGAAACGGTGCAGCCTAGTTGTCTTACAGTCGAATGCATAGAAACACGAGGAACTTTTTTCTTGCTTCTCTTCTTCGTGATCATGTTGATGCGTTTGAAATAAGAGTCGAAGCATGTGTGCAGTCCAAAAAAAAAAAAAAAAGAAAAGAAAAAGAAAAGAAAAGAAAAAGGCAATTCACTTCAGCAAATGTGTATGCGAAAGTCCTTTTCCAAAATGCCAAGTAGACGCATTTACAGCGGTGCATAGGTGGCCATTAAATTAAGTAGTGTTAGGTGTTCAAATGCTAGATGTCACTCTTCAAATGCCTTATTTAAAGTAGCCATTTTGTATATCCTTGTAAAATGGGCAAAATGTAGACTTTTTCAATTCTACAAGGATGTTTCGACAGGTACAGTTCATTCTTCAAGTAGACCAGGGTATGCACTAAGATAGGACTCGTTTCGCACGGCGTGTAAAAAAAAAAAAAAATTCCCGCTCCTGCATTCACGTGCGAATCGCCGATTCCCGACACGCCCTTTCACACCGTGACATCGCACCAGCCGTCCTACCCTCTGTCCCTCTTACAATTAGCCATGCTCTTTGATGCAAGTTTGTTTTATGTTCCTCTCCCTTCATTCTTTTAAGGCTAGTGCTATCAGAAGGACACATGGTGGGGGTTTGGCAAGGCTTTGAGGATTCCTCTCGTGACTTCTGGAATCTTTCTATTTGTTCTAGACATCATCTCGGGATCCTTCTTTGCACACATTACTCAGCGTAGTGCTTGCAAAAGTGAATGCAAGACGAAGCTTAGGTTCTAGGCTATAGGGTGGGTGGTATATATTAGATTTAAAAAAAAATATATATATATAGTATAGGATATATAAGTTAATATTCATTATTGTTAATGGTATTGGACAAAATAGCATTAGTTTATTTTCTAATTTTCTATTTAAAAGTTGACACAGTGTGCAAAATCGAATTTTATTTATGATGTGTTTTAGATTACATCTTCCACAACAAACCTTTTGTCTGGAATTTGGACTCGGGAAGCAGATGGGTCACATTTGCTATGCTTGACCATTCCTCGTGTTTTGCAGAGCTGAGGCTATATACGAAGGACACTCTCTCTTAAACACACACACACACACACACACACACACACAGATTCAGCCACGTGTTTTAAATTATGTCTTGACAGAATGCAGCAAAGACACAGGAATGATAATACCTGCATGAAAGAGATAAAACTTGTCATGCATTATCATACGCGACGATTCCTGGAAAGTGGTACCAAAGCATAACGAGGTCCTCGCATTTGCATTAGTGGCTCATACGCAGCGTTTCCAGTTCTTTTGTAAACAGGTTTTAGTGCCTGTGATTTACATTTCCCCTGGGTCTTGTTAGAAATGAGAGCAGCAGCTAAACAGTGAAATGACCAGATGTCTATATGTTTTATATGTGTCCTGGGTCAATCAGCTTTTATTCTTCATCATCATTGCAATTATTGACATCATATCTTATCATCTGATTTCTTTCTTCTTCTTTTTTTTAAATCATATTATCACTCCTTTCCTCCGTACAGCAAGTGCGTTTCCATGACCCTTCAAAATGTGCAAATTTAAACCGCGAATTGAAAATAAACCCAAAACAAAAACACACAAAAAAGTTTTTACGCTCGCATGAGGTGTTTTTGTTTTATTTAGACGATGCGAAAAAGGAATAAATTGCAAAACTGTAATGGAAACGTTTTTTTTTTTTCTCGCATTTCCAGGTCACATGATATTACCTTAGGCGTAATGCAAACAAGAGGCCTTGTTGCTCTGCAATTGCACTGCACAGCTCAAAAAAAGTGGACCCGTCCGTCCAGAAATTCTGAATCCACAGGTCCTCCGTGAAATTACCTCCCAGAACAAGCGCATAAGTACCGGGGGATCACCGCCTCGCCATTAATGCTTGTATAACCCATCTAAGTTTCCGATTAAAAAATAAAAATGCTACTATATAAGTAAGCCTGCCAATATCTGTCGACATTTTTTGACTGACATATCGTGACAGGACAAGTTTTAGTCGCATGATATGGTTAATAGAAACACCGTCATTTCGCAACGCGACATTTACAAAATATCGCAAATGTGTGTTTTGCGCAAATTTGTAACGGAAACGTGCCTAATGTTTGTTCAAGGGTATGTAATCCATTATGTAAGCTCCATCAGTAATGATATATATATATATATATATATATATATATATATAGATATATATATATATATATATATATATATATATATCGAGTAGGCTGTGTGCGAATGAATAATACAAATATTATTATATAGATTTCGTTCTGGAAACAGAGCTGCCTCACTGGAAAGTTTTATTGACATACGGCTCCGGATGATTTCCACAGGATATAATAATTGATTTCACTGTTTTTCAAGTTTTTCCAATTCACGAGGTCAGTTTGTTTGGGGTCAGAAGTCAAAATGTAGCCTATGGAAGTCCATTTGTAAGCTTTGTAAGACTGAACTACATCTCCATTTCATTTATGGCCGGTCGGATTTTTCCATAGTGACTTGCCCGACTAATCCCACCTTACATAAATATACTGACCGTTCACACACACACACACACACACACACACACACACACACACACACACACACACACACACACACACACACACACACACACACACACACACCTCCAACCATCTTTATGAGGACCCACCACAGGCCTTTAATTAATGCTATACCTTCACATAAATCTTTAGGTTTTGAAAAAAAAACGCTTTCTCATTATCACCAGTCGAATGTCCCTACAGGCTGCTAGATATTTTCTATTCTTGTCACCTACACACAAACACATACACAACATCATCTATCCTGCCTTATTCAGCAGGGCCACAGCTGTAATATTTATAAGTGTATTAATTATTCAGTGCATTCGTTCACTGCTGATGTTTTTTTTTTTTTTTTTTTTTTATTTATGCATGTGTTTTTTTTTGGGGGGGGGGTTTGTAGCGCCTGTAGTTACGGTGGCCTTTTGCCCCCGAGTCCTTAAAACCCCCCCAACCCCCCAACCCCCCCCCCCCCCACCCCCACCCCCCCCCCCCCCCCCCCCCCCGCTCATGTACATGTTCGCGTCCCTGTTCTTTCGGCAAATAACTATTTTCAGTTGCCAAGTTTTTCCCTGTCTAATCATTACCCATGTGTAGATTTTACAGACACGTTTTACAACCCCGCCCTGCTTCCGCCCCCAACCCCCCACCCCCTGCCCTGCCACCCCGCCACCGCCCCCCCCCTGGGGTAACAAAACATGATAGGTGGCTTTTTTTTTATCTAGTATCGATGATGAGGTCATTGGCTAATGGGGCAGGTGGTGACTGAGCGGTGTTTACTCTTCCTCTCTGTGCAACCGAAACCATGACAATGCCCTTGTTTATGTTCGTGTGTGTGTGTGTGTGTGTCAGTTTGCTTGCAGTCATTTTGTGTATAGTTGTTATGCACTGCTGACCTCCTATGGCTTTATTTTTGGCCTGAAATCGGCAGGTTTCTCCCCTGACCAAGGTCACGTATGGAGATCACAACGACAGCTAAGCCATGAGCCATGACGCTATTTTTAGACACAGTATTAAAGTTTAGAGGAATTCTATAATAAAATTATATACACAAACACAGGCCACAATATTTACACTTGCATTTATGACATGTCTGTAAAGGTCTGTTCATGATTCCCTCTATGTAGAGTAGAATCTCGGTTCCAAATGAAAGGAAGCAGCCCCATAGCATGATGCTGCCACCACCATGCTTTACTGTGGATATGTTGATATTTGTTGATATACATTATTCCGTCTATGTATAGAAGAATCTCGGTTCCAAATGAAGGGTAGCAGCCTCATAGCATGATGCTGCCACCAACATGCTTTACTCTGAATATGGTGTTCTTTGGTGAGTTTTTTTTTTTTAAATAAGAAAGGGCCCTTTACAAATATTACCTGTAAAACCCTATCTCAAATCTCAAATATGTGAAAAATGAAAAGATTTTTTATTCTGCTGCTACTGATAAAATTTCTTCTTGTTCATTTGTCGGATTTTCCTGGTCTGGTTAATGGCACCAATGTACCTCATTTATTCCCCACGTGTACATGTGTTTTGGTCCGTCCATTATTTAGGATGATTTTCTGCACCGTACTACTCATAAGTGCCTTTCCTTGTTGACCACAGTTTCAGGAGTCGGCTTTCAAGATACCTCGTCACATGTCCCAAAAAAAAAAACCGTGATTGCTTAATTCTGAGCTCATGACATGCGTCAATAAAAGCGTGTTTGTTCACTTGAATTTTGTCGGTTCCTCTTTGAACGTGAAAAAAAAAACCCTCGATCTGATACGGGTTCGTTTTTTTTAGGGGGATGGGTGGAGTTTTGTATGTAGAGAAGGTGTGTAAGAGCAATCTTGAAACATTCATGTCTCGACAAAGCAGATGGCAGGTAGTCTTGTACGATGTTGGTAAATAAGCAGTGGAGGGCAGAGGAGGAACGCCACGATGCTGGCCATCTGTTGCATCTCCTTTGACGAAATGTAAATATTTGCGGAAGGGGAAAGCAGTACATGCAGGTCTGTCTGTAAACCACAAACCGGGAAGGTATGCGTGTAACAGAGCTAGCGTTTAAAAGCGAACTCTATCATTTGTCAGATAAAAGAGCACAATGTGATGAATGCAGTAAATATTCTTCCACTAAAACCTGTAAATATATGTTGTCAGGCATTATATGACAACTATGTATAATCTATGTAGATTATATAATTTGGCAGATGCCATTATCCCTTACTTCATTTATACAACAGAGCAGCTGAGGGTTAAAAGACTGGTTCAGGGGCCCACCAGTGAAAGCTTCATCACGCCGGGATTTGAACCTCAACACCTCATACTCAAGGTCTCTGGCCGAATGTGGCCCGCCTTATCATTTTCTGTGGACAGCAAGAGCTCAAATGGTGTATCATTGTCTGAAAATAACGCTATGGCGCTTTAAAGCGTGCATTGACAATAAACTCCCACAATGCACACCACTACGTTACCCGCGAAGTGACGCAATCCCGCCACTAGAGTGCAGCGTACACCGAGGGCGATTTTATTTCTATCATTGCTATTGATGCAGATGGGAAAAAAGGGAAAGCGAAGACATGTTTGTGCTTCGAGGAGAAAAAGCTCTATGTGTTTTGTGTTACGAGGCGACGACGCTCATCAAACACTATATACCATATTATAGTTTCAACTGGCCCTTCGAGGAACACCATAATGCTGATGTGACCCCACGGTGAGAATGTGTGTGTGTGTGTATTCATTCATTCATCCTCTACTGCTATATCCCTCGGGTCACGGGGAGCCTGTGTCTATCTCAGGCGTCTATGGGCATTAAGGCAGGATACACCCTGGATGGAATGCCAACCCATCTCAGGGAACTCACACTCATATTCACACACTCACATTCATACCCTAGGGACAATTTCCCAAGGTGCCAATCAACCTATATGTTTTTGGACCGGGAGGAAACCGGCGAACCCGGAGAAAAACCCCCTGAGGCACGGGGAGAACATGCAAACTCCACACACACATGGCTGAGACGGGAATCGAACCACCAACCCTAGTGGTGTGAGGTATATATATATATATATATATATATATATATATATATATATATATATATATATATATATATATATATATTCATTCAGACATGAAGCATGTACACAATACAGATATATATATATATATATATATATATATATATATATATATATATATATATATGTGTATGTACACAATCTACAGTGGAATAACGAAATGTATTGCAACAGAGTTTCATGAGTTTTCACACTCATGTAATATGGCATTGAATATGTAAAAACTTTACATGATCTTAAACATGAGAGGCCTTTTGTTCTCAGTCTGATGATGCCTGTCTTTCCGGTAAAAGAATACCGTAGCGATACGTTGCAGTCTAGCAGTTGAGACATGCTAAAGATAAAGACATGATGCCATTTACACTGGTATAAGAACGAGCGTTGAATCTTGGTGATAACCTTGGTGAGTGTTCAGATCAGATTTGGAAGCAAACGGGGAAAACAAAACCCACACAGTCATGTAGAGGACAAAATATCACTCTAAAATCACACAAAGACTGACATGCAAATGACGGGGTTTTTTTCCCTCTTTAATTCCGGCGCTCTATTGTTAAGTCTTCTAAAAGGCATGTTGAAACCTGCGCGTGTCTTTCACAGAGGCAGGAGTTTTCCCTATTGTTTTCCTGACTGACCGCATTAGTGGCGGCTTTCACCGACTTTTGGTTGATACAACGAGGTGCCTTCGCTTCGCGCAATACGATCGTGGATCGAGTGAAGGATAACAAAATGCGCATTTTTTTTTTTTATTCCTGTTCTTTCCCCAGCCTACTTTCAAGTATAACAAACAAGTCATTTTGCGGTCCTCTAATGAGATGGGCAGTCAGAAGCCATTTTTGTTGTGGTTCACTAACACAGTCCCGAGGTTCTGTTCTGCTTGCACTGCAGCTTTCTCGGTGACTGCTGGGCTCTGTTTTCCGAGTGCGACACACTTTGACTTGTACATAGTTACAGGAATAAAGCTCGTTTCACCTCCGCAGCCGAGCGGAATTCATTTCATGGCGGTTAAAGATTTCCCACATTGTGCCAACTCCCTTATTATGACCTCATTTTATACGAACCGTTCTACTCGAAATGCAGGCACGGGAGAAAACTGTATGTTTTCATTTTGGATGAAAAGTAGCATCTACTTGTTACATGTACTTCATTATCATGTACTATATTAATCATTATTAATATAACCGCCAGGGTCCGGGTTCGATTCCCGTCTCGGCCATGTGTGTGTGGAGTTTGCATGTTCTCCCCGTGCCTCAGGAGGTTTTTCTCCGGGTTCTCCGGTTTCGGTCCAAAAACATGCACGGTAGGTTGATTGACACCTTGTAAAATTGTCCCTAGTGTATGAATGTGTGTGTGTGTGTGTGTGTGCCCTGTGATGGGTTGGGATTCCATCCAGGGTGTATCCTGCCTTAATGCCCATAGACGCCTGAGATAGACACAGGCTCCCCGTGACCCGAGGGAAGATCGGACATAGCGGTAGAAGATGAATGAATGAATGAATCATTATTGAACAAAATACGATGCAATGTTACCAATTTGACATTATCAGTTCGCACGTATGTTAAAACATTGCAAACGAAAACATTCCGTTATGGAATTTGGCAGACTTACAACTATTGCAATTATACAACCGTGGAGTTGGGAGGTTAAAGGCCTTGAACATTGTACTTCTGGGATTTGATCGCACAACCTTTTAAACAGAATTCTTGGAAAGTAATCCAAGGAAGCCCGTGTTTGGTGGTTATCCTGGTAGAACAGAGATGCCTAATAAGTGGGAAATTCTTAAAAAGAGAGAGAGCGAGCGAGAGAGAGAGAGAGAGAATCCAATCAGTAGTGAGTACTGGTGAGTGACTTAATATAGTTCGATAATATAATCAAGGTTCAAATCCAAGCTGCCAGTAGTGGGCCCTTGAGCAAGGCTCTTAACTGCTCAGTCGGCCCCAGCTATTAGTGTTGCACATACCGGTGCATAAACGGGGCGTTAGGAAGGCTCAAACCATGCACCGAAACATGCAGGTCATCCGTTACAATATTCATACATTCATTCATTCATCTTCTACCGCTTTATCTGATCTTCCCTCAGGTCATGGGAGCCTGTACCGTCAGGCGTCTATGGGCATTAAGGCAGGATACACCCTGAATGGAATGCCAGCCCATTGCAGGGCACACAAACACACTCACATTCACACACACATTCATACAATAGGGACAATTTTTCCAAGGTGCCAATCAACCTACCGTGCATGTTTTTGGACCGGGAGAAAACCGGAGAACCCGGAGAAAAACCCCCTGAGGCACGGGGAGATCATGCAAACTCCACACACACACATGGACGAGATGAGAATCGAACCCGGACCCTGGCGGTGTGAGGCGAACGTGCTAACCACTAAGCCACCGTGTCCCATGAACAAAACGTCAACAAAATGTACACACTCCGGAGTAAATGCAATGGGAATGATCTTGTTTTTTGTCAAAAAAAGGCGAAAAAAACATGATAAAGAAAAAAACATGATAAAAAAAAAACGATCAGTTGTGGATAATGTCACAGGCATTTTCTAGTATCAGTTGTAGCAGAGTGTGGATAATGGTGCACGGCAAACCCAAGGCTCCCAAGGCCTGCTGCTATTGTGAAGAGACTGACTTGCTTTTGGCGTAACATGTATAACGCTAGGCTTTATGACACTTCCATCCGATGCAGTTTTTGTGACACATGAGCCGGGCGAGACCAAAACGACACGGAGCGGCAAATGTTTTTGTAGAGTCGGTGAAGCGAACGGGAAACAAGACAGAACAGCCTGTTAGGATTCTGCGCAGCGTTACAGTGATCAGGGAGAGCGTGTTATGAAGGCATCATGACGCAGCAGGTACAGTTGTGTTTCCTAATCAGCATTTTTTGTTTTGACTGTGGTTTCCCAGTGAGAACAGTATCTGTAGAAGTTTTCTCCTCTTTCACAGCTTTCTTTCCCTTTCTGTTTCACACTGCAGTCTCTCTCTCTCTTTTTTTTAGTATTGTGTTTTGCAAGGGCCTCATCCAACCCTAAATGTGCCTCTGGAGGCCCGGGTTTCTTCTGCAACATAGACTTAGGGTGGTGGGGGTGGAGGGTTTGCTATGGGGATGGTGGGAGGGAGGGAGGGGGCTGGGTTGGTGTCTGTAGATGTTGTAATTATACCTTCTGTGGAACCCGGCATGGCAGGGCTGCTGTTGATTTGCTGCATTGCGCATGGAGTCTGAAGCAAGAAGGCAGTGTAGGAGTGAATCTGTTTGTTTTTTTTTTTCCCCCCCATTTCTTTCATTTTCTCACTGCCTCGCATCTCATGGGAAATTACAAATTGACACTGGATTCTTCTGCCACGGCGCGGGCTTTCTGATTCGCGTTAGGATTTATGACTCCCAGTCCGTGCGAGTTTTTGGAAGGGCTGTATAAAACGTAAATAAAAATACAAAAAACAGGAGGGAGACAGCGATTTACAAATCGCATCGGCCTTTTGTTTCCTTCGCCGACGGACACAAATGTGGTGGATATGCGGCACGTTAAGGGAAAGTTGCGATGGGACGACAAAGCATTGGAAAAGTAAACATTTTGCGACTTATTAGGTTCATTGGCAACACGATTTAAACTTTGTAGTGTCTTTTAATTAAAGTCATTTACAGAATTCGGCAGATGCCCTTATTCACGACTTACAACTGAGCAGTTGAGGGATAAGGGCCTTGCTCAAGGGGCCCACTAGTGGCAGCGTGGCGGTAGTGGGATTTGAACATGTGATCTTCCGGTCCACAGGACAACGACCTTAACCACTGAGCTCCCACCTCCCAAAACACTTCGTTTTACAAATTTCCGAATAACGTTCATCAATCTAAAATAGCGAAGGCGTATATGGTACGTAATATCTTTAATAGATTCTGAGAAGTCTCTGTGCACAAGGGGACGAGGGACAATATACATATATCCAGTGATCTTCTGGGAGCACAAGCAATGCTATAAACAAATACAAACGCCTTAAAAAAAAAAGAGGCCACACGTGAATATGATCTAGAAACACGGCCGCCTTCTCCGAGCCGAATCGCATTTTAAACTGTAGAAAGACAAGTTTACGCTTTCCAAGTGTTAGTTCGTAATATGAATTTGTTCGTAAGTCGTTAGCATGTCTCCTAACTGTTCGTAAGATATAAGCTATAAAACCGGTACTATACTGTGTTCCTGATTTGCTGCACTTAAGAAAAGTTCACACGTTTAAAATGAATAAATAGGATAAAATAATACAGTAATGTATACAGTTCATAATGCGGTGGTTAATACGTGTGTGGATGGTATTTACATGGGTATTACACTTGTTCGTTACGCTCTGTGTTCGTTAAGCTCCGTGACTAGCTAGCTTTTTCAAATACGAATAAATTTTACGTTGTCGACATGTTTTTTTTCGACATGTAGGGAGCATCTGTATTTTCAAAAACATGGACGAAACATTGTCCGGGCTAAAGAGGAGAGCGATAGTTTCGTCTTGCGCCTAGTCCAGCTCGCATCCCAGTGGTGCATTAGTGCCTACGGAATGGGCAACCTTTGACATTTGGAAAGACACTTTCGATACAGGTTTTTACAGAAACAAAAGCTTTTATTCCATGTCTTTTTTTTTTTCCCGGCAAGGCCTTGCATATTTCAGCAAGAACACGGCATCTATTACAACAGCATGGCTTCATAATGAAAGAATGCGAGAGCTGAACCGGCCCAGACCTTGAAACAGTTGAAACAAGTTTTGGCGGAAACTAACAAAATGTGACAAAATCGACCCTGGACCTTGTAAAGGAGGTTGAATCGTGTATCCGATACGACTGGGACAACATTCCTCTTCCTACCGGTCTCCTTAAAATTCCCAGATATACACCCACTGGCCAATTTATTAGGTACACCGTACTAGCACCGGGTTGGACCCCCCTTTTGCCTGTGGTTATAAATGGATGGACCTGGTCAGCAACAATACTCAGGTGGGCTGTGGTGTTGACAGGATGCTCAATTGGTACTAATGAGCCCAAAGTGTGCCAAGAAAATATCCCGCACACTTACAGCACCACCACCAGCCTGAACCGTTGATACAAGGCAGGGTGGATCCATGTTTTCACGTTGTTGATGCTAAATTTGATAAGCAGAAATCGAGACTTTTCCAATCGTTCTATTGTCCAATTTTGGTGAACCTGTGTGAATTGTAGCTAGAGTTTCCGGTTCTTAGCTGACAGGAGTGGCACCCGGTGTGATCTTCCGCTGCTGCTGTAGCACGTCCGCCCCAAGGTTCGACGTGTTGTTCGTTCAGAGATGCTCTTCTGCATAACTCGGTTGCAATAAGTGATTATTTTAGTTACTGTTGCCTTTCTATCAGCTCGAACAAGTCTGGCCATTCTCCTTTGACCTCTGGCATCAACAATGCATTTTTGCGCTCACAGAACTGCCTCTCACTGGATTTTTTCTCTTTTTCGCACCATTCTCTGAAAACCCTGGAGATGGTTGTGCGCGAAAATCCCAGTAAATCAGCAGTTTCTGAAATACTCAGACCAGCCCATCTGGCACCGACAACCAACAAAGTTACTTAAATCACATTTCTTTCCCATTCTGATGCTCGGTTTGAACAGCGGCAGATCATCTTGACCATGTCTACATGCCGAAATGCATTGAGTTGCTGCCACGTGATTTGGAGTTTGCATTAACGTGCGGGTGTACCTAATAAAGTGGCCATTGGGCGTATATCGATTATTGTTAAAAGACAAGCTGCACAAAATGACCTCGTTTTCTCCCTTTGTTTTCTGTGTTGTATTAAGAATAACATTTGGGTTTGGGCCAGATTCTTACACAATTACAATTAACCTAATTAGAAAAAATACAAACTATTTGTTTGTTAGCCATATTGGGCAAAATTAAACCTGCTTTCGGCCCAGAGTTAGACAAGGACACAGGTGTTCCTCTGGGTGATTCCAGATCAACAGATTCCGCACAGTCGAAGACCATTAATGTGATAGACTTTCCAATTCATTCCCACATGACTTGAGGCTCGAACATATCAGATTTACCGTCATGATTTATTCTTTTTTTTTGTATTACCTCAAAGGTCAGAATATCCATAACGACCGCTAACGGCATGCAGAGCGGCAGAATCGCGATCTGGCCTTGTAGCGTTCAAACCTTCGGACGGGCATTTTACAAGCGTTCAGAGTAAGAATTTGCCAGAATGTTCCTTTTAAACTTGGTGTCATGCAATGCAAAATAAATAAATAAATAAGGCCCTGAAATTTTGACTAGAAGAAGAACCTTTATTTGTCACATATACATTAGTGAAATTGTTTCTTCACACATCCCAGCTTGTTCTTGGAAGGGTCAGTTATTATACGGCGCCCCCTGGAGCCCAGTGGGTTAACGACCTCGAACCTTCCAATCAGTAGCCCAGCACCTTAACCACTGAGCTACCCCCCCCTCCCCCTTAGAGCCGGGTCGGGTTTATTGTTGCAGCGGTAATTGCAGATATTTTAGTTACTCGTTAATTATTTATTCATTCTTTTGTAAATATTTGATCTCTCTTACAACCGTAAGGCTTTAATGTCATCATTATCTAGAATCGATTTTGTTTGCAAATTTGTGCTTGTTGACATTTTTGACGAAGCCTCGTTGACACAAATAATCCCAGCATTTTTTTTTTTCGATAAATAAATAAGTCTGCGTTTTTAGGTGGGACGTCTCTCGCTCCCTAAATTGACCCTGTTCGCCTGCGTCCTTTACCTTCTCATATTGATTATCGCTGGATTCCTGAAGTGTCTGTGCGAAGGGGAAATGCAGATGAAACTCAAGTGAAGAGTGCTCGGAAAAGAGGCGAGAAAGAGAGAGAGAGAGAGAGAGAGAGAAAAAAAAGGAAATCTAAATGTTTATTTTTCTTCCCTCATGGCCAGTATCACATACCACATTCTCCAGCATCAGTTGAGGAAGGTCCCCCAGCCTTGAGCTGAACGTGCAAATATCCGTCATGGTATTTTCTCTTTTTATTAAAATAAATATTTGCTAGCGCAGGCGCCGCACACATTCCCGGTGAAATGCATAGGGATATTTGTGCTGGACGAAACGCAGTTTCACCCGCTCCGGCCACATCAACCGCTTATCCCGGGATTCGTTTACTCTCTGGCTTTTTGAGATCGGACTGAACAAAACTCTTCCCGTTTACTGGCTTTAACCCAAAGCTCGCCTTTTTTAACCAAAGTCTCTCTAAAAGGCCTTTTTTTAAAGCATTGGAAATACAAAAATCTACATAGGAAGGATTCTTAAGAATGGATTATCTCTCTTTTTGTGGGAAGCTCCATTGTGTGCTCTTTGTCTGCTCCGTGAGTGTGTGTCTGGGCGTGAGTGTGCGTCTGTGTTTTGGGATTCCGTGCAGGAAGCATTTGTACAACACCTGAAGGCATAGTGCAGTCAAGAAGTGATAAATCTCACCCGGGTCTCTTAGGATAACTCTTACACCACGAGCCAAAAGAGCTCGCAAACGTCCATCGCCCGGCCACCCCCCATCCCTCCAGTCGCCTACCCCCTCAGAAGTGTGTATGGGAGAGAAAACGTGACACACGCTAAGGAGAATGCTATAGTATTCGTACTCCGTGTCTCTTGTGGGAGTGAAGCGAGCGCGAGTGTCTCTTTTCTTTATTGAATGTGTCCATAATCTGTGTCTAAAATCAATTTTTGCATACAGTAATGAAAATGTCTTGATAATAAGTCGCTTTTTAGTAGAGCTGGGCCTCAGAAACGCCATATAAATTGAATCTACGATGTTTTTTTTTTAGAGACAAAATTTTCGATTTCGGACAAAGTGGGGGAAAATGTGTCCTCTATTTGTACCGGTGTTTTGGGTTCTGTCATGTTTACACAGATTGTGTTTGTACATTTGCAATATTTTACATTACATTTGCGATATTTAGCAGACGCCCTTATCCAGGGCGACGTACAAGAAGTGCTTTAGATCTCCATCTAAGGAAAAATTCATTCATGAAGGGTAAATACAAACTAATACAAATACAAACACCAGAGAGACGGTGGAACCAGGCAAGCAGTGCTAGACGCTCTGACGTAGGTGCCGTACGGGAGGTGATGAGCGTTTGTAAAACGCTGTTTTCTTTAGTTGCCCCAGACAATTTTTACTTTGGCTGTTGTTGAGCGTCTGAAATTGCTAAACCTGAAGCATTTCCCTACGACTGATGAAACGGCGCCCCCTGTTGAAAACGACCTCTTCGGATTCACATGTTGTATTTCGTAAGCGATATTGTATAATGTTCAACATCGACATAAACGAATGATAATAACGATTAATCGACCCCTAGTATGAACACGTCTTATAAAGCCCCGGAGAGGCATCACATCTTTTTCCAGTGAAAGAGTAGAGGTGAAAAAAATGGGCAGATCTCAGATAGTTCGAATGATGAAGGTGGGTGGAAGGGAATTGGGTGAAAATGGGATTTAATTGAGCAGAATGGAATATGCAGGATTAAACCGTTGAAGGGTTCTTTTGTCGGGAGCGCGAAACTATACCAACTATATATATATATATATATATATATATATATATATATATATATATATATATATATATATATATATATATCATTTAGGGTTGATTAAGTTAACACGATAATTCCAATTCGCTTTTTAACATTATCTTTTAAAACTTTTTATCTGCCGTTCTGCTCCTTCACTCAACGTTGCGTTGGCGAATGAACAGAACATGGACGAAAAAGAACGAATGACTAAGAAAAACTTCAGTCCGTGTTGTTCCCAGATAATTTCAGCATTGACCATTCCTCAGGCTTAGGGTCCGGGTTCGATTCCCATCTCGGCCATGTGTGTGTGGAGTTTGCATGTTCTCCCCGTGCCTCAGGGGGTTTTTCTCTGGATTCTCCGGTTTCCTCCCGGTCCAAAAACATGCACGGTAGGTTGATTGGCACCTTGGAAAATTGTCCCTAATGCCCATAGACGCCTGAGATAGGCACAGTCTCCCCGTGACCCGATGGAAGATCAGATAAAAGTGGTAGAAGATGAATGAATGAATGAATAAATGTTTAGATGGAATATAAAAGAGATTTGTTTTATTAACAAAATAAACAACAATGTGCATCCACCCACACTTCCTAAATTTCCCCGCCTACTAGCTACGCATTCACAACAGGTACGAGCTCCTCACTATATTAGCGTATGGAACCTAAATGTATCACTGGTTTATATGGAAAGCAACCAAAACTGGAACATACTTCTTAAAGGAGCCACGTACCATATTTCACAATTCATACAACGACTAAAAAAATACATATAAGCTACTATTAAAAGAACAATTAAAATATATAATAAATAATCATTCATTTTAATAACTCATTCTAATTATAACATGCTACAGTTAGTTAAATATTTGAATCTATTGACATCATTAATATCAACATGTTTGTTCGTCAACCAGAAGTACATCACTTTATAAACCTGTATATCAGAATCAGAAAAAGCTTTATTGCCAAGTAGTTTTACTTAGTTTTTGGTGACAGAATTGCACACTTTTAATGTGCGAAAAATAGTAATGCAATGAAAGGTTATTGCACATTTTTATGAGAAAAATAAATACATAAATAAATAACGTAAAGTAGAACATCGCGGTAATATGGTTATTTGCACAAATTTCTATTTTCTGTTTCTATTTTGGTAAGCAATGGCGTTTAAACATTCATCAGTACCAGTATCAAATAAGCAGGGTTGGGGGGGGGGGGGGGTGGGGGGGGGTGATCTGAACGAAAATGATCTGAACGAAATGAAAGGACTAGAAGAGCCTTTATTAATCACATATACATTACAGCACAGTGAAATTTTTTCGTCGCGTATCCCAGTTTGTTTGGAAGCGTGGGGTCAGAGCGCAGGGTCAGAGCGCAGGGTCAGTCATGACACATTTACATTTATGGCATTTGGCATATATCGCCCTTATCCCGAGCGACTTACAACTGAGCAATTGAAGGGTTAAGGGCCTTGCTCAATAGCCCACTAGTGGTAGCTTGGTGGTTGTCGGGTTTGAACCTGCGATCTGATACAGCGCCCCCTGGAGCACAGAGGGTTAAGGACCTTGCTCAAGGACCCAAGGGTGGCAGCTTGGCGATACCGGGTCTCGAACCCCCGACACTTCCGATCAGTAGCCCAGCACCTTAAACCACTGGGATACTCTCTTCCCTCTCCATACTCGTTTTCAATGATGCTGTTCATCGTTTAATCGGAGAAATATATCCTAGAGATGATGTTTTCTAAATGATAAGGGTAAACAGACTGCTAAGAGATAAATGAAGAATCCAAACAACTATAAAGCAAGTAAACACTGCCTACACACATATGCTTCTTTTTAATTGTATTTTAACATACATTAGTGGCCAAAGATTGACTTTGTGTCCACTAGCACTTTCTTGATGAGGTAATAATGAATTGTTAATCGTGTGTTTTGGACTCCGTTATGTATTGTGTATCATGTGAGAACGTATGGTTGTAGGGCGGATGATTTCGGCATGGTTACACTTACTCTGGAGTTTAATAGGTAATCTAATGTTGCTACAGGAGCGCTCAGAAGTGAAGTAATTAAAGTAGGTGAACTTGCGGGGGTGGTGTGGATGGCGTTGTTGGGTGTTTGGCTCGGAATTCCTTCGTTAATGGATTTTTACAGGGGAGCTGGGTGGGCTGCCTCCAAGCTTTTCCTCATTAGGAAGACAATAAACGTGTAGCGTAAGTGGTCTGTCTTGTAAATACCTCCATAAAAATATTGATAGACTATAGCCGCCACTGGAACACTCTCTCTTACCACCTACAGTAGGAGCGGAAGCGTGCGGATGCAAAGCATATGCAAAGAAGGAAGTGTTTTTGCAGGTAACGCATACGGGTTGTGTTGCGAATGCACTGCGGTGGTTAAAATAATACCGACACTAGCTGCTGTTTCGTTTACGTAATTTGCATACGTGAGCTTGTGACTTTCTACACTTTTGCTCTACGCTGAAGAGAATTGGATTTAAGTTTGAATTTGAGATCAGAACTTCATTCATTCATTCATTCATGTTCTACCGTTTTATCCGATCTTTCCTCGGGTCGCGGGGATACCTAGACCTATCCCAGGCATCTTTGAGCATCAAGGCAGGACACACACCCTGTATGGAATGCCGCCCATCACAAGGCACACACATATTCACACACTAGGGACAATTGGTGCCAATCAACCTACCATGCATGTTTTTGGACCCGGAAGGAAACCAGAGAACCCGGAGAAAAACCCCCTGAGGCACGGGGAGAACATGCAAACTCCACACACACACATGTCGAACCCCCAACCCTGGAGGCGTGAGGTGAACGTGCTAACCGCTAAGCCACCGCGCCCCTATATGAGTTTTATTTGTACGGCATATTTAACCCTGGACATGGTTTCCAAGCAGCTTTACAGTGGCAAGTAAATTATGAAGCTACATTTGAATGTTATAAGGTCCCACAGTGTTTCTGTCATCAGCTGTTATTGTTTTCACGGTCTATTTGTTGTAGAGCTGGACGATATTCTATATGAATTTAATCGCCAATTTTTTTGTGGGGATACAGTTGGGGATTTGGGGACAGTTTGCATACTCTATTTTGACCTGTTTTGACCGCATATGCCTCCCCATTCAATAACGTGGTTGTGTTTGAGATGCTGGAATAAATTATTCGTGCTTGTTGAACGTCTGAAGTCGCAAACCGGATTCTTCGAGGCTCTTAGGATTCGTCAGTGCGCACCGCCATGTTGTACTTTGTATTTGTACGATGTACCAAACCCGAGGTGAAACCGTATATTTTCGAATGAATCGATAATGACGCGTAGTCTCCCGCCTTTAATTAGCTCAGTGTCTGGTATGAACATCGTTCATTTCTCCTTTCTTTCCTTAGCTTCCAAATAGTTTCTACGTGACTGCAAAACTCAGTACAAGTGTACACATATATGGAAATATAAAAAAATAAACAAAAAGACAGAAAATGCTAAGTGAAAATATGCCCCGCCCCTACTATGCGTTCCAGCGCCCAGATTACACGGCGATTATTTTATTGGTTTGTACTCGTTTATTAAATGGATAAATCTAAAGGAAAGATGTGACTTAAATGCATACATGTCTCTTTGTATTCCGTTGCAGTGGGAAATGGACAGTCCGTGCAGATGGACAACGAGGTATCTGGCTTTGTGGGTACCACCGTGGAGCTGGGCTGCCTCTTCATCAACAGCAAACCCCCGGTGAAGATTTCCCAGGTCACTTGGCAGAAGTCCTTCAATGGCACCAAGCAGAACGTGGCAATTGCCAACCCGGCGCTCGGCGTCTCCGTGCTGCCTGCTTTTAAAGACCGCGTTTGGTTCAAGCACCTGTCGGGGCAGACCAATCCCTCACTCGAGGACACCACGATTGTTTTCAGCAACCTGCGTCTCTCGGACGAGGCCGCCTACATCTGCGAGTACACCACCTTCCCGGCAGGCAACAGGGAAAGCATGGCCAACCTTACCGTCTACGGTAACGCATATTTAACCTCTTTCAGAATTTTATATTATATATTAATTTATTAATTATTATTAATTAATTTCTTTCAGTATCTTATGCAGTAATATAGCTGGACCATTCATTATTGGCATCCTGATTGGAAAATGATTGGAAAACGTGTTTTTTTTAATTTGTTAAGCTAAATGACTTGTCTAATTGTATATTTGGGTGTATGGTGTCCTCAAAATGCTGTAACTTGCAACTAAGAGTTAAGGGTCAGTTGCTCAACTGCCCACTAGTGGTTGTTTGGTGGTAGTGCGATTCAAACCTGCAATCTTCTGGTCCAAAGACCAATGCCTTAACCACTGACCTAGCACCTCCTAAACCTCCTTTGGCCATTTGGACAAATCTTTAACCAGTGTTGGGGAGTGACTAGTTACATTTAACGGCGTTACGTGATTTAATTACAAAATAAAAGTAACAGTAATGCGGAAGAAAAAAACCCATCAACAATTTGATTCTGAAGCAGCTCAGTTTCGAAAATATATCCCCCTTTTTCTGAGCGCCACCTAGTGGACAAATGAAAGTAATCAAATGCAATGGGTAACTTTTATAAAGTAATTGAAAAGTTAAACTGCTTATTAAATTTTGAATGGGCTCATTTGTAATCTGTAACCTATTATATTTCTGAAGTAACCTTCCCAACATCGTCTTTAAACCGTCTTGCTTACTTTGCATGGGGAGAAATGCACGTCTCGTTATTATAACACAGGTGGTTTTAAACTATTGCCCTCAAATTGGATATGGACGTTTTTATCTCCATTGCCTTGATCATAATAGTCACTTTTGTGTCGTTTGTTATGCGTATTCTCTAATTCTCTCCGTGTTAACGAATGACTCAATGAATTTGACTCGGCGAATCAGAAAATAATGAGTGAATAAGAGTAATTTAAATGGAGCTTTTAAATATACTTCAAATAAATTACGTATCTTTTTAATTCAGTGGCATGTTAGCTAATTAATCACAAGAACTTTTTTTTCCCATACTCTTTAATAAGGACACATATTCTACACAGATTTTTCTCATTGTCTATTGTGTATTTTATAAAATCCCAAGAATGTTACCTCGTCTCGTACCTATTTACATTACTTATTACTTATAACTTAAGTTATTTGTAAGATTTGACTTTTTTATTTGTTATGAAGTTAATAAGTATGGAGGGGGCATGGTGGTTTAGTGGTTAGCACGTTCGCCTCACACCGCCAGGGTCCGGGTTCGATTCCCGTCTCGGCCATGTGTGTGTGGAGCTTGCATGTTCTCCCCGTGTCTCAGGAGGTTTTTCTCCGGGTTCTCCGGTTTCCCCCCGGTCCAAAAACATGCACGGTAGGTTGATTGGCACCTTGGAAAATTGTCCCTAGTGTATGAATGTGTGTGTGAATGTGAGTGTGTGTGTCCTGCGATGGGTTGGCAATCCATCCAGGGTGTATCCTGCCTTAATGCCCATAGACGCCTGAGATTGGCACAGACTCCCCGTGACCCGAGGGAAGCTCAGATAAAGCGGTAGAAGATGAATGAATGAATAAGTATGGATGGATTTTCAGCCCCCGAAAATGGCGTTTTTCGTTTTTTTGGCTGAAAGAAAAGAAAAAGACAGAAACTGAAAATGCCCTGTGTTATGCGTCCAGAGTACACTGGGGTTATTTTATTAGTTTGTAGTGTTTCCAAGTCAGCTTAATTATGTTTCACCAAATCCAAAAAGTCTAATATTGAAAATTAACAATCATGCGAAAAATATTTTAAAATATTATTTTAAAATAAGACTGTAAGGGCGCCTATGAATTTTCTACCAAATAGTTTTTCCTGTGTATTATTTACTAGTAATCTACAAGGTGAATGCAATTATACAATGTATTGCATTTATAAATAAAATACAGCATTTTATTCTATCGCAGTATTTACGATTTATTTATTTCTTTTGTCCGTCTATGGTTCAGATGCTCTGGGAGAAATGTCCTTTATATGCTTGATTGATCCCAATGCTTGTGTTCAAAAGTCAGTATGGCCGAGTTGGGGGTCTTTCTCTTATAAGAAGCAGCCATTCACTTATTTGAACACACACACACACACATGCACAAATGCACACATAAGATAATGGCTGAATTTAATTAAAAGATAGCTTTTCCTAAAAAGAGCAAGATAAAAAAAAGAGTGTGTTTGTAAGGGAATGAAAGAAAGAAAGAGAAGAAAAATGACTGGGGTTTGTGGAAAGATTGTGTAGGACCTGTGAAAGAAAGAAAGAAAAAACACACACACACAAAAAAGTAATTAGTAATGAAATGTTGGTGTGTTTTTCATCAGGCTTGTCAAAAGGAAACAATTTTCTGAAGTAGTGCTCTTTTGCCAGCACGTCTCTTCAGTTACAACCTCTAATTTGAGGATGCCGGAGCCAGGGCTCGGAGTGCCAGCGCTCGACCTCACCTTGTTGGAATATCTCCGCATGCTTACACTCGCAAGTGATGGCCTCTCGTCACCTCTGGCTGATAGGAGGGGTTTTTTTTGTATTCGGATAGAGTGCTAATTAACCGCCGTTAGAAGAAGTCGGATTAGATTACGCTAGGTGTTTATCTGCAGTTAGGAAGCGGATTGATTTGAAGTAGTGCAATGGAGCCGGTAAAGATCCTTTATATGGTTCATTCATTCATTCATTCACTCATCTTCTACCGCTTTATCCGATCTTCCCTCGGGTCACGGGGAGTCTGTGCCTATCTCAGGCGTCTATGGGCATTAAGGCAGGATACACCCTGGATGGAATGCCAACTCATCGCAGGGCACACATACACTCACACACACACACACATTCAACACTAGTGACAATTTTCCAAGGTGCCAATCAATCTACCGTGCATGTTTTTGGACCAGGAGGAAACCGGAGAACACGGAGAAAAACCCCCTGAGACACGGGGAGAAAATGCAAACTCCACACACACATGGTCAAGACGGAGATCGAACCCGGATCCTGGCGGTGTGAGGCGAATGTGCTAACCACTAAGCCACCGTGCCCCTCCTTTATAAGGTTGATATATATAAATATATTTACTAAAATGTTCAAATTCGGGCACGGTGGCTTAGTGGCACATATGTCTCACACCGCCAGGATCCGGGTTTAATTCCCGTCTCCGCCATGTGTGTGTGTGGAGTTTGCATGTTCTCCCCGTGCCTCAGGGGGTTTTTTTTCCTCCCGGCCCAAAAACATGCACGGAAGGTTGATTAGCACCTTGGAAAATTGTTCCGTGTGTGTGAATGTGTGTGTGTGTGTGTGTGTGTGTGTGTGTTTGTGCCCTGCGATGGATGCATTTCATCCAAGGTGTTTCCTGCCATAATACCCATAGACGCCTGAGATAGACACAAACTCCCAGTGACCCGAGGGAAGATCGGATTAAGCGGTAGAAGATGAATGAATGAATGAATGAATGAAAAGTAAGAGTATGGATAAGAGTTAAAGTTAAAAGTATAAAGGATGGTCTGTGAGGCAGATATGGCAGTGTTAAAGTGCCAGTTTATGCAAATGTGCAATATTTGTCCTTGTTTTAAAGTGAACTTGTGCAAGTGTTTGTCCAGCGTAACGCTGATATTGTCCAGCGTAAAATGAGTGTTCGTGCAATGTTGTGCAGGTGAGAGGAAAAAGTCTAAAGTTCCGGTACTAGGTGTTTCCTGCTTTCAGGTTTATATGTGTATTATTTATTATTCTTGTTTACTAGCACGGCCCATGACGCACATGACCCTTACGACTCCCATCATCATCGCTCGGGCCCAGAAGCACAAGATGAGTGTCGCGACATGTCTGTCAGCGAACGGAAAGCCGCCTAGTGTGATCAAGTGGGATACCAAGCTAAAGGGCGAAGCCACCTTTCAGGAGACGCGCAACCCCAACGGCACCGTCACGACACGCAGCAACTACGTCATCGTGCCCAGCCGCGAGAGCCACCGGCAGAAGCTCACGTGCATCGTCACTTACAACAACGAGCACATCAGCGACAGCGTCATCCTCAACGTTCAATGTAAGGAAAACGACTTCCTGCAGGAAACACCTTTACAAGTATATTTCACATATTTGCATAAAGTATAGGCATATCAGATATATATATATATATATATATATATATATATATATATATATATATATATATATATATATATAATATATAGTTGGG
The DNA here is from genome assembly GCA_030449085.1 of Kryptopterus vitreolus. NCBI lineage: Eukaryota > Metazoa > Chordata > Actinopteri > Siluriformes > Siluridae > Kryptopterus > Kryptopterus vitreolus. Next base: position 7,875,864 of record JACRUU010000027.1, on the reverse strand, counting down.
GTCAGAGTATAGGGTCACATAGGGCTAAGGGCCTTGCTCAAGGACCCAAGAGTGGCAGCTTGGGATACTGGGGATACGATATATATATATATATATATATATATATATATATGTCATACTTTCTTTTTTAGCCTTCAAGCCATCATAAATTTTATATATATATATATATATAATACAATTTTTTTTTTAGCCATCAAGCCATCGTATATTATATATATATAAAAACTTTAATGATTGTCTCAGCTCTCTTTATCAAATGGCCCAGAAAGGATCGTTGACCTCCTTTTTCTAAACCAACACACAGACTTTATACAGTGATTGTTCATCCTTGACTATTAAAACGACTTTAACGCATTTCTAAATGAAGAATGGAACGAGGAACTGATACTTTGTTTTCTTACAGATGAACCTGAAGTAAAGATTGAGGGCTTCGATGGAAACTGGTACCTGAATCGTCAGGATGTGAAACTCACCTGCGATGCAGATGCGAATCCCCCCGTCACTGGCTATCACTGGAAACTGTGAGTGTCGATTTCACTTCTCAGTCAGCCAGGTGCTGCTTGAAAGTTTGCGTACCCCTTGGACCGTTCAGATGTTTCTGCTAGTTGAAATCGATTTTCCTGTTTTAATCATCACCTGCTTTTTGGAAAAAGAAGAGCCTTTCATTTGTCACATTACAGCACGGTGCGGTGAAATTCTTTTCTTCGCATATCCCAGCTTGTTGTTGGTAGCTGGGGGTCAGAGCGCAGGGTCAGCCATGATACGGCCGCCCCCTGGAGCACAGACGGTTAAAGGTCTTGCTCAAGGACCCAAGGGTGGCAGCTTGGCGATGCCGGAGCACGAACCCGGATCTTCCGATAACCAGCCCAGCGCCTTAGACCACTGAGCTACACCTCCTCCCTCAACATTTAATTTTTGTCAATTAAAGTCATATGAAAAATGAAAGTAGCCAAAAAGAACGACATGAAAGATTGAACTATTGTATGTCAAGTCACTTTCGTTTCTAAAGCTCTTTATTTTTATAGCGCATGGTGGTGGAAATATGGAGATCCGAGGCTGCTTTTTGAGGCTGCCTCCGGGTCCAGGTCGACTCTGTATTATTCAGGGTAAACTTGAATTCTCAGACAAAGTTTTGAAGTCTTGAAGAGAATCTCCTGCCATCAGTCAGTGAGCTGAACAAATCAATAGAAGAAAATCAGCAGAAAAGTATGAACAGCTCAAGGGGTTTGCATATATATATATATATATATATATATATATATATATATATATATATATATATGTTTGTGTGTGTGTGTAGACACGGCATTCTTTCATCCGTAAGAACGGGGCGATAAGTATTTTATGCGGGTCATGAGCATGAGGGGGGAAAAAAATGCGGAATCGACATAAAAGTTGTGATGAATCAGCACTGCGGCATCGGCGATTGGAGTTAAACCTATTTTGCCTTAGATGTTATCATCTTTACTTGGAATAACAAATGAGGTATGTAAATAGACTCCCTTGTTGCTTCTGTAACAAAGAGCCTTATGCATAATGCAAATATTAGCACAATGAAATGCATTTCCGGGTGGGATTATTTTGCAACGCTGTGCTTGCTGGACTGTAAGGCAGGGTAGTGTTAAATTGGGGTGAGGTAGAGATGGAATGGAAGAGAAAAGGGGAGAGATGAAGTATAGAGATAGAAGGAAAAAAAAAAATATATATATATATATATATACGACAGAAAAGAGTAGGAGGGAAGGGGACGGTTGGGTTAGGAAGACATCGTTCGAGGAAGGGAAGGATTGAACGAGGGTGAGATTTTAACAGGGGAAGAGACTGCACTGTGGTGCTGATGGATTGGAGAGGACAGTCACTGTAGCAATGCACAGCACATACCAGATGTGTTGTGAAGCTCCCCCCCCCCGGAGCTGCTTTGTGGAGGTCAACTGGGGCATGCTATGGAGCATGTACACACATGTACATACATGGAAGATCCTGCGTACATACTAGGGCTGTCAAAGCCAACGCATTATTAAAGCAAATTCCCTTTATGGGCAGTAATTTTATTAACGTGCAATTAACTGAACGACACCTGGACAACATAGAACAAAAAAAGAACAAAGAAACTTCAGCGCATTTACTCACGCTTTTCTAAATTAACCCCGAATTACGCCTACTAGCTATGAGCTCCTCAATATATTAGCGTATATTAGCGTATGGAAACCTACGCAAGCGCATCGCATTCCCAAATCCGTATTACGGAGGTATTTTTATTTTGTGAATGCAACGCGTTTCCGTATATCCTAAACGTATCACCAGTTTATATGGAAAAGCAACCGGAACAGAATTCTTAAAGGAGCCACGTCCCATATTTTACAATGAAAACAACCACTAAACAAAGTAACATTGAAATGAACAAGAAGTGAATATTAAAAGAATAATTTCCAGAGAAAAATAAATATGAAATAAAACTTAATTTTACAAAAAAGGGAGAGATTTTGAGAGCATGTAATTATGACCTCTGGAACATGAAAAGTATTCATTTATGTTACGTTGAAAATGTGCGGCTTATTAATTACTTAATCGCGCGCCAAAAGTTTTTATATCTGGCCAAAACGAACAAATCCTGCTAATGCAATAAAAAAGGATAAGGGATAATATGAATGCGTCCTGTTAAAACCGATGTGTAATGTTATCCAGGGCTGAAAGCATGCCCGTTCAAGACCTTTGCATTCTGTTTAGGCCGTTCCTCTCCGTTCAGTAAGTGGAATACGGCTAATGATTACAAGGTGCACAGTAGGAGCACTGCAAACGTCTTCGTTCGTCCAGACCCTAAAGTTCTCTCGTCGGCTTTACAACCGAATGCTTCCACTCACAAATCGGAAGGCTGGTGGGCATCTGGGAGGAGCAGTGGATGCTGGGTTTGTGCAAACAAGCCTTGAGGAGATATTGTTATTATCTAATGTTTTAAGGCGGATCAGGGGGGCCATATGGTATTCCCAAGGCCTAAGGAATAACAGCGAACCATGTCTAGACCGATGCACGGCATACATGTATAATATAATGCCGTTGTGCCATTAAGCGGTCTGCGGGAGACTACACTTTTTTCTTTTTTCTTTTTTCCCTAGCTTCCTGGAGGCATGTGGAACTATGGCTCTATAGACACATCTGGTTTAGTGGGAACATGTGACAGTTTTGATAGATGACTGTTCACACCTTATGTGTCTCTTCAGTGAAAGTGTTTAGATTAGCGGTAAACTAGGCTTGCGAGTTCAGTTCCTAGCCGCACCACACTTCAACTCCTGGGCCCCTCGGCAAGGCCCCTGAACCGTATCAGCTCTTTAGCTGTACGAATCAGATAAATGTAGAAATGATAGCCTGCCAAATGCTGTAAATTGTCATTATTGCAAAATGTCTTTTCTAATCAATCAAAACAAATATGTCAGTTCATAGCAAAAGAGTATAAACTGTCCGTATATGAGAAATGTATAAATAATCCCCATGTCTATATAAACTCTGATTAAGGTGTGTCTGTATTATGCATTAACTCGTGTCTGGAGATCTATTTATGTACCTTTTTGACCTTCGGATAGCTTGGAAATATCTTTTATAGATTGGTGACATGATGAAGATATCATGTTTCATATTCTAAACTGAAATCTACGAAATATAAGCTGATGTCTAGATAATGTCTTGTTTTTTTGCCATGAAAGATAGAAAGTCTTTTTAAAAAAATCTCATTGCACATTAGAATGTACATCTTAAAGGAGGGAAATTGTCCTTGTTCAGTCTGGGTGAGTAAATATGAACTCTTTTTGAGCGGAATTTCACTAAAAATAAGATTTAAAGAGCAAGAATAAAGAGAATGTTGAAATAGACTGTTATGTTCATTTTAAGACTAATACTGGCACAAAAAATGATATCAAGAGTCTTAAGAAAGATCTTATAAACTTGTGTTAATAAAACTGAGTAAGGAGGTCGGAGTTCAGTCAGAGGTACGAGTTCAGTGGTTAAGGCTTCTGTACCAGAAGATCGCAGGTTCAAATCCCAGCACCAAGCTGCCACTAGTAGGATTAAAAAGCTTGAATCTGGGCTTTTTTTGGTCTGGATCTAGTAGAAGGCACGGTGGCTTAGTGGTTAGCACGTTCGCATCACACTGCCAGGGTCCGGGTTCGATTCCCTTCTCGGCCATATTTGTGTGTGGAGTTTGCGGGTTCTCCGGTTTCCCTCCGGTCCAAAAACATGCACGGTAGGTTGATTGGCACCTTGGAAAATTGTCCCTAGTGTATGAATGTGTGTGTGTGTGTGTGTCCTGCGATGGGTTGGTATTCCATCCAGGGTGTATCCTGCCTTAATGACCATAGACGCCTGAGATAGGCACAGACTCCCCGCGACCCGAGGGAAGATCGGATAAAGCGGTAGAAGATGAATGAATTATATTAATGCTAGTTTTATGAATTCTTACAAGTGCATTTTGCTTCCCCCGTTGGCAGATTTTTAGTAACTATATATAAGCCAATCTTGTTTGCTTTCAAGGAGGCCTTTTTTGCAGTATAACAGATGCATGATCAAGTCTATTTATCTCCTCTACTCAGTATTTACATTATTCGGAATAGCCTTTTGGTTAACAAATAAATACAAGGATTTGCATGTGAAACTGGATTCACTGCTTACACATAAACAAGTTTTGTGTCAAGTGCTCACAAAGACTCGATGATGTCATGTGTAAAAGTTACGTGTTGTTTGTTCGAAGGCCCCGGATTTTGAAACGGCCTGAAAACTTCCCTTGTTTCCTTTTCTCTTGATCGACAGGTCGAACGGATCTTTGCCGAAAAACGTGGAAATCAGAAACAACACTCTGATCTTCAGGGGGCCCGTGACGCACGACATCAGGGGCACATACATATGCGATGCCACCAACAGCATCGGCACCCGCTCCGGCCTAGTAGAGGTCAATGTGACAGGTACGTCAACGGTTGCGAAGGAATGGAGTAGGCATGAGTCCGGGGGAGGGGGACGGGGGACTGCAATCTGTAATCTAGACTTGCGCAATCAGAGCACACATCTGGGGTGAAAAGTTTATTTGAAAGTCAGGCCTAAAAGTGACCTTTTGCCTTGTATAAAAAGAACCACTTTTTTTTCCTGCCTCGATCCCATGTAATGCCAATCCTCAGGCTTTAAAAAAGGTCAGGCAAGCGTTTATAATAGAGTTATAATGAGGATAATACTATAATACTATTATACTATTAAATGAGTACAGGAATTGCACAATACACAAATGAAAATACTACTTCACAGACGCCCAAGTTGGAGACGTGCCAGGTTGAGTGAATGTGCAGAAAGGCAAATCATTGTAGCCTTTGCTTATACATAAAACATAGACACAAACACAGACGAGGTAGACAAAACATCATGTAACATCTTTTCTCTCAGGTGCTCTTTGGCTTTCATCTTGCACAAACGTTTGGCTCTTTTAGACAATGCATTATTATAAAATTAGCCAGACTGATTTTTATTTGCATTATATAGTTGAATTAAAGTTGGTATCTTTTTTAACACAGTTGTTTTTGAGCATACGGACACGAGTGCATGCCGAGCGATTGCGTCGCACTCTTTCTCTTTTTGCATGAGTCTTGGTATCGGGGCCGTTTCCTCTATGCGTGCGTTCTCATTTTTCATCCTTGCAAAATGCTATCTTTGCTTGCCATGTGAAAGTGATGACTATGTTTTCCTTGCATTGCATCTGTGTGTGTGTGTGTGTGTGCAGGCTGCTGCCTTTCTGGTGGCTCAAACTAATATCTGAGCATGGAGAATATATGATACTCTATGTGATCTTTCTATGCGATATGGGGTCATGTGACCTGCTACCTTGGATAACGCTCATCCCTTGCTCTTTCCCGACATGATTACGGTGTTAATGGAGCTCTGGCAAATTTCGCCACTAACGTAATGGGGACATTATCTGTAAGTGCATTGAGTAGTTTTGCTGAACGAGAAGGGGTTTTTTCGGCCGTTAATTTGTTCGGTTCCTGCACGCAGCCGACGAATTAAGCAAATAGCTTCCTCGGTTAATAATTTATGGGGTTATGGAGGCGCACGTGCTGAGGAAAATCTCAACCCCACAGGACTGTAAGTACTGATTAGGACAGGGTGGAGGGACGGCGTATCCCAAGATTCACCCCAACAACAACCTCCAAATTTCTTCTGTCCAACCTCTGTTTCACATGGTTATGGGTCAGTGGTCAGTCCATTTTGTTCATATCTTGGGAGTATCATTGGCTGCATCTTCTC
>JACRUU010000027.1:7794588-7867088 GCA_030449085.1 Kryptopterus vitreolus | reverse complement strand
ATTTTTAGTTGGACCAAGATCGGGGCTCTGGCTAGATCGTTCAAAAACATAGATTTTTCTGTTAAAGTCATTCCTTTTTTTTATTCGGCTGTTTGCTTTTTATTCGGCTGTTTGCTCTGTTTGCTGTTTGCTTTCATTGTTGTGTTGAAGGGTTAAAATCCCTTTTCATCTTCAACTTAATACCGGATTACCTGGAGGATTTGGACTGAAGTCGGCCCCTAATTTGTAACTATTCATGTTTCATGATGCTCTCAATACAGTGGTGTATTTGTGGTGTATTTTTCTTGCTACATACGTACTACATACCTACATACATGCTTACATACTTCATATACACATGCATACATACATACATAACATATGTATACAATACATGTCAATGTGTTTTATTATGGTAGCCCAGATATTTGATCACAAAAACGAAGCTATCAGACCTTCCTGCAGATTGTTTAATAGTGCTGTATGTCTCTTCTCTTTGTGTACATTTTGGAAGCATTTCCTGTTTTTAGCGAAGTTTTAGTGCGACGCTCCATTTTCTTCCTTATTGTTGACGATGGCCTTTATGGTGCTCCGTGGTACATTTACTTTAATGTTGTGGAAAATCTTTTTCTACCTCCTTTCCTAATCTGTTCCTTCCAAACAAGTGAAATACCATGTGTGTTTTCAAAGTTCTTTGCAGACCATCACTTCATCAGTCCTTACTTACTTATAAACCAGGCATAACGTTATGAGCAGTGAAGCGAATAACACTGATGGTATCTTCACCACGGAACCTGTTAGTGATGTGGGATATTATTAGCCTTCAAGTGAGCATTTTGCCCTCAGATTTCCTGCGACAGAAGCAAGAAAAATGGGCAAGCATAAAGGATTTGAGTTTGATTTTGGCCAAAATTGCGACGTCTGATCATCAACAGAAATGCCACTGTAAGTCATATCGCTGTAGAAGTGAACCGCGTGTTGTCTCAATTTATTTACAATCATAAAACTTATTTATGTGTGTTTTTGATTTCAAGTACTATAATTGAACTATTCACGCCTCCAATAGGATCTATGGTACGTGTCAAATATGCATCAACTATTATTGGATTAATACATACATTAAATTGGCTGTGTTCAGGCTGGAAGCAAGTTGATGCGATTAATACTGTTAATGCTTGATGTGTCAGGACGTTTTATGGCATTAAAAGGGGGGGGGTAATAAATTAGACAATATTAGGCAAGTGGTTTTAATGTTAATGCCTCATTGGTGGTCAGAATTTACATTTCATACTAACTGTAGAAACTGTCAATGGCAAAAACGTTCCAATTTTAACAATGGATGTGCATTTCGATGTAATCATATCCATTATGTCTAAGTGGCTTTCTTTCTAAATTGATAGTTTGTCCACTTTACAGAACATATGGACAAAGAAAAAAAACACAGTATAGCCCTTTAATCTTTAATTTCCACTTGTTGTTTAAGGATAACTCGTTGTTTAACTCGTAGATTACTTTTTTTTCCTCCGGACTGAATTGCTCAATAAAAGCTGTGAATGTATTTGGATGTGAAGCAACATGTCCTCGGAATGTAGGGAGTAGCCTGGAGTAGCAAAGACAACACTCTCAAGAACGATCCATGGAGCGAAATCAACGTGAAATATAGGTTTTTAACGAGATTAAAATAAGTTGAAGGACTGGAAAACACCTGCGAATTAAAAATACGCAGTGACACCCTTGGAATTTTCACACATCTGATTAGGCTTGACTCGTGTTAATGTTTCACAAAGCCATGTTCCAGAGATGACAAATTATTACAGACTATTAGAGAGCGTTTACTTTTGACTTCAACAATGTGTTTTAGTTATGAGATTCCAATACTAAACATGTCATATATGTGTGTGTGTGTGTGTGCTTGTGTGTGCTTGTGTGTGTGTGTGTTTGCAAAACTTACAATGTGGGGACATCCACATACATATACATATATGTGTTCCCATTTTTTTATGGTCTGGTCTAGAATTAAATGTTCTAGACAAAAGGCACTTTAGGATCGACATCTGAAATAATATGCACAAAAACAGCATAAAAACAAGGTCTCTATGCAGAACAAACATTATATAAATATATATATGTGTGTGTGTGTGTGTGTGTGTGTGTGTGTGTGTGTGTGTGTGTGTGTGTGTGTGTGTGTGTGTGTTCACAAAACTTACAATGTGGGGACATCAACTGGAATACACACCGATAATGGATAATGTGGGTACCTGTGTGAATATGGGGACCTATAATCGAGTCCTCACAATATTAACCATTGGATCATGTCTAACTCCTTGAGCTGAACACACCCTTAATATCTCCTTAGTCCCCATATATATATATATATATATACATATATGTATATATATATATATATATATATATATATATATATATATATATATATATATATATATATATATATATATATATATATATATATATATATATAAAATACCTTGTTTTTATGCTGTTTTTGTGCATATTATTTCAGATGTAGATACAGAAGTGCCTTTTGTCTAGAACATTTCATTCTTGACCAGACCATAATATAAAATATAAATATAAAATATTGTGTTTCTTCATCTTTGGGCTTCGTTCTGCACTATGACCTATATTCTGATTCTGATCCATTTTTTAATCAGTAAATACCAAATCTACAGAGATGAACAGAATATTAAGGGCGTGAAAAGCAGCGATGTGTGCTGAGTGACAGGCACGTCTGTCCGACATTATTTCCCTTCTACGCTTTTTACACATCAAAATACATATTGATTGTCTATTACAGTGTGACTTTTTTTTCTTTCTTTTTCTTTTTTTTTTTTTACCAAACCGGAATGATGTAAAGCTCATGGTGTCCCGATGTGGTTAACCGTCGATGTGGATTTCCACAGCAAGACCAGAGGCTGTAATTAAATGACAAGGAGAGTGAGAGATTCATGTATATGTTGCTTGATGCGCCGCTTTCTTGTGGGAAGAGATCTACGGGCTTGTTTGCATCTTAGCAACAAAATGCAAAGGATTTACTCCGATTCTCCCTCAAGTATATCTTTAATGCCATGAGAAACCTCTGGTGTATTGGTAGTCTTGCTGTTGGCGGTGCTGAAATAAGTCGGCTTGTACTGGCACTGCCAGCAGTAATTATATCCTTTTCGTTTGCTATGGGTTTTGCTGTGGGATGAATGCATGTCTGTTTGCAGACAAAAAAAAGGCATTAAAGTCTTTAAGCTTTACATAATATGGACCACGCTTGTTCTTTTCCCCTTCAGTGCAAATAAATGCAATTGCAGCTCAAGATATAGACACACACACACACGGTGTGCGGTACTGTTCTCCATAGAGTGCTTTACACAGCCAGCAGGCTCGCTAGTGTGTGTTTGTGTATTTGATGATATTACCGCTGCCATTAGGACATGGGTTGATGTGTTGTGATTTAACGTGGCACCGGGGACTTTGGCAAAGCAATTTGCCAATGAAAGGGGGAGGATGGGGGTTCGAGTGGGGGGGGGGTGATTTGAGGGGCGGTTGAGAATGGGCTGAGCTGCTTGCCTCTGGGAGGGCTGGCTAAGGTGGCAGACATCTGTTTACGCTTTCCCGAATGAGCAATTGCTCATTCCACCGTGTGTGGAAATGAAGTTAAGATCGAGAGAGAAATAGAGATAGAGTGAGGGAGAGAGAAAGAGAGCAAGAAAGAGAGGCAGAGGAGAGAAGAAGAAAATGTCAACCACAAATAAAAGGGAACATCAGGATTATAAATAAATAACAGGATTTGTGTAACTGAAAGAAATGTCTAAGTGTGCCTGTTATTGGAATTCTTTCGGGCCGATGGGATAAAACAGAACCCAGAAGAGTGAGAGGAGGGAGAGAGAGAGAAATGGACGGATCCAGTGAGGAGAGATCGGGAATGTGGGCGAGAAACTCAACGTGAAGCCTGCTGAGGAAGTCTGAGGTCTCCAGAATAGGAGCTACATTTTATTTGCACACAAACACTGGCAATTTGAACATATTTGTTATTCCTGGTCTGTTTTCGATTATTTCAAACAGACCCACAGTGCAATAAAAAGCTATTGCCACACAACCTACTGGGCAACTGCTATTCTCAGTGGAGTTCTTTAAGCAGAGCATCTTGGAGATTTAATATGAATATCCGTTTTAATCTTAATGAGCTTTAATTATATGACACAATCTATAAACCGAGATTAGTCAACTGTTATTTTACTACTGTTGATATATATATATATATATATATATATATATATATATACACACACACACACACAAATATATATATATATATATATATATATATACACACACACACACACACACAACATATAATATATATATATATATATATATATATATATATACATACACACACACACACACAAAATATATATATATATATATATATATATATATATATATATATATATATACACATATATACTTTTCATGTTTCTATTACTCTAACTGTAACAGATGTTATAATTATATACTTATATATAAATATATAATATATATTATATACTTATATAATATATGATATATAATGATATACTTATATGCTTAATCTCCAAATCTCTCCCTTTAATAAAATGATTGATTATTTACTATTTATTTTACTCTGGAAATTATTCTTTTAATATTAATTCCTTGTTTTCAAAGAATTGCAATGTCACTTTGTTTAGTGGTTGTTTTAACTGTAAAATATAGGACGAGGCTCCTTTAAGAATTCTGTTCCGGTTGCTTTTCCATACAAACTGGTGATACGTTTAGGTTACATTGCATTCACAAAAGAAAAATGAGCTTTATTATGTAATACGGATTTGGGAATGCGATGCCCTTGCATAAGGTTCCATACGGTAATATACGCTAATATAGTGAGGAGATCATACCTGTTGTGAATGCGCAGCTAGTAGGTGTAATTTGGGGAAATTTAGGAAGTGTGAGTGGATGAAGTTTCTTTATTCATTTGTTATATGAATAACAAATGCACACAAGCACACACACAGACACACACACACACATATTAGGGCTGTCAAAGTTAACTCATTAATAACATAATAATAATAGTGAAAATACTTTTCTCTACTACTTTTCTAAATAATGGAAACAGAGGCAGGATACCAATTAAAAGAAGTCCTGATTTTATTCATTAAATTTAATGTAAGACTAGTAGCTCATCGCTGTGCGCAGGTGCGATAACATCTGTCTCCCTCGTTTACGGCAAAGTCCCAAGGGGAGAGAAAAAAAAGAAACACTGATACACACTGATATAATGAACACAGCCCCCATCTTGAGCTATCCCAATAAATTACACCCCAAAAGTCTTTTACATTAACAAATAACAACGTGCACACACTTCCTCTTCGGTATACGCCTACTAGCTGCTCTTGTCATAACAGGTATGTGCTATATTACCTTATGTGAGTATATGGCAACACGTTATAGCAGGGGTCACCAACGTGGTGCCCGCAGTCGCCCACAAGGACCACATGAGTAGCTCTCAGGCCTGTTCTAAAAACTCATCAGTAAGATGCATCTAAAATGTTAGTTAACTCATTGTAAACTCACAATAGTTAACTCACAATACTTATTGTGAGAAATCATCAGTGTCATTAATTATAATATATAACATATATAATAATATATAATAATGCAAATGTGTTATTTCAGAAGAGTGTGTCAAACTGGTAGCCCTTTGTATGAATGTATCCATATGTATCCATGAAGTAGCTCTCAGGTTCAAAAAGGTTGGTGGCCCCTGGTTTATAGCAACCAGAACTGGAACACAATTCTTAAAGGAGCCACGTACCATATTTAACAATTAAAGTAACCACTAAGAAATTAATTAATTAGCAAGCAATTCATAGTAAAAGAATAATTTCCAGATGAAAGAAATGTTTATAAAAGGGAGAGTTTTTGAGTGAAATGTATATATTTATAACATCCGTTGCAATAAATTCGAATATTAAAAAGACGAAAAGTATTCATTTATGGTACATTGAGATCGTGCGAATATTCACGATTTAATATTTTAATCTGTTGACTGATTCTAGATCTGTTATTCTAGATCTCATATGTGTGTGTGTGGTAGCAAACTTTTAAGGATAATTGGATTACTTTCGTACTAGGAATTGCAAGAAATACAGTACACACACTCATAACACACTCACCACTACACTTTGTCTTGCCATAGTGTTATTGGCAGAACTATCAATTACAATCTAATCTTGCAAGCACCCACAAAGCCCTAAGGCTTCGGCGTGTAATCACGATGCAAATTCATAAGAAATGTTTGAGCGGTACAATTCCTGCTTTGCTGCTTCATTCTGAACGGTGTTACACATCAGACTGCACACAAACCAAGCACTGTCGTTCCTATTGCATTATTCATAACCCCCCCCCCCCCACCCCCCCCCCCCCCCCCCCCCCCCCCCCCCCCCCCCCCCCCCCCCCTCGCAGCCCTGGCTTACAACATTAAACTCTCTTTATTAAAAAATAAAAATAAAAAATGCACCTCCACAATATAAAAAGAAACGGTGCAAGCCATTCGTTCTGGGCCTTGGAGCACAGCGGTATCCCATGAGACTCAGTGGGGCAGCACCTGGGCAACATTTAGTAGGGTTTATGGAGTGTGTAGCCAGGAAGGATTCCCTATGTAGGAAGTAGCTGGTAGCAGTTTTCTCATAGAAACTTCCCCTCATTCTCTCCCCCCTCCCCCCCTTTCCTCACATTACGGCAGCCGTGTCTCTGGAGAGGAATGGAGGGTGAGATGGCCGAATTAGTAGAGAAATAGAGTGACAGTGTGTTTTGTATTGAGTCAAAAAAAAGCACTTGCTGCAAATAGACCTGAGAAAGACAGAGGCGAGAGACTGCGTTAATGCATTACATCCATCCGTCTCTCGGCGCAAGAACGAAATGTTCAGACAGAGGGTTTCCTTAAAGAGTTCGGGACGGAGAATCTTTTCTAGATGGAGATTTTGCCGCAGCCCCATGCCCCCTAGAGTGTGTTTAAGTAGGTCAGTCTATAACCCCCAGAATCGCTGTAGCAGTAATGATTCACTCATCAGGATGCTAGGGAGAAAAAAAGAAATCATCTTCTCCATCTTTTTTTTTTTCTTCCTTCTTCTCCTCCTATCTCTTTTCACCTTCAATTCCATGTGATTCTTTTGTTTTCTGCATTACTCACTTCCTTGGGGAAAAAAAAACATAGATGCATAGCACCCCCAGAAGAGATCTGATGGTTCCCCACGGGTGAAGACACAAGTTCAGGTTACGGCTTTGCTGGATGTCACGTACACATGATGTCGTCTTCACTTCAGACCTCCATTGACTTTCAGAACGATTCCCCTACACGGTGAAGGAACGAATGCCGCGTAGGTCAGAGCGATTTCTGCATTTTCCGTTGAAATGCGCGCTGGGAAAAAATTGAAGGAGAGGAAATAGGATGAGGAGGTTATTCCTTATCTTGTTGATGGTGCACATTTCTGCCCCTCTTTGACCGTATCTATATTTTCATTTCTCTCCCTCTCTCCTCCGCCTCCTCAAAACTCATTTCTCCCCTATGGCTAAGGTTAAGGACTTATAGGACTGCTATGAAAAGTGTAGAATGGAATAGTCTTTATTTGTCACATATACATTACAGCGCAGTGAAATTCTTTGAAGCTGGCGTTAGAGCGCAGACGGTTAAGGGCCTTGTTCATGGCACCCAAGAGCGGCAGTTTGGCAATACCCCCGACCTTCCGATCAGTAGCCCAGCGCTACACTGCCTTAAACACTGAGCTACACTGCCTTAAACACTGCTCTAAACTGCCTTAAACACTGAGCTACACTGCCTTAAACACTGAGATACACTGCTATAAACATTGCTCTAAACTGCCTTAAACACTGAGCTACACTGCATTAAACACTGAGCTGCACTGCCTTAAACACGGCTCTACACTGCCTTAAACACTGCTCTACACTGCCTTAAACACTGAGCTACACTGCCTTAAACACTGCTCTACACTGCCTTAAACACTGCTCTACACTGCCTTAAACACTGCCTTAAACACTCTACACTGCCTTAAACACTGAGCTACACTGCCTTAAACACTGCTCTACACTGCCTTAAACACTGAGCTGCACTGCCTTAAACACTGCTCTACACTGCCTTAAACACTGAGCTACACTGCATTAAACACTGCTCTACACTGCCTTAAACACTGAGCTACACTGCATTAAACACTGAGATACACTGCATTAAACACTGAGCTACACTGCTTTAAACACTGAGCTACACTTCTTTAAACACTGTGCTACACTGCTTTAAACACTGAACTACACTGCTTTAAACACTAAACACTGAGCTACACTGCTTTAAACACTGCTTTAAACACTGCTACACTGCTTTAAACACTGCTACACTTCTTTAAAACTACACTGCTTTAAACACTACACTACACTGCTTTAAACACTGAGACTGCTTTAAACACTGCTCTACACTGCTTTAAACACTGAACTACACTGCTTTAAACACTGAACTACACTGCTTTAAACACTGAACTACACTGCTTTAAACACTGAACTACACTGCTTTAAACACTGAACTACACTGCTTAAACACTAAACACTGACTGCACTACACTGCTTTAAACACTGAACTACACTGCTTTAAACACTACACTACACTGCTTTAAACACTGCTTCTGAACACACTTTACTACACTGCTAAACAGCTACACTGCTTTAAACACTACACTACACTGCTTAAACACTAAACACTGCTTTAAACACACTACACTGCTTTAAACACTGCTATAAACACTGCTTTAAACACTACACTGCTTTAAACACTGAACTACACTGCTTTAAACACTGTGCTACACTGCTTTAAACACTACACTACACTGCTTTAAACACTGAAGCTACACTGCTTTAAACACTACACTACACTGCTTTAAACACTGACAGCTACACTGCTTTAAACACTGCTCTACACTACTGCTTTAAACACTGCTACACTGCTTTAAACACTGAGCTACACTGCTTTAAACACTGAGCTACACTGCTTTAAACACTGAGCTACACTACACTGCTTTAAACACTGTGCTACACTGCTTTAAACACTACACTACACTGCTTAAACACTAAACACTGCTAAACACTAAACACTGCTTTAAACACACTACACTGCTTTAAACACTGCTTTAAACACTGCTACACTGCTTTAAACACTGAACTACACTGCTTTAAACACTGCTTTAACACAGCTACACTGCTTTAAACACTGAGCTACACTGCTTTAAACACTGAGCTACACTGCTTTAAACACTGCTACACTGCTACACTGCTACACTTCTTTAAACACTGTGCTACACTGCTTTAAATACTGTGCTACACTGCTTTAAACACTGAACTATAAACACTGCTTTAAACACTGAACTACACTGCTATAAACACTACACTACACTGCTTTAAACACTGAACTACACTGCTTTAAACACTACACTACACTGCTTTAAACACTACACTACACTGCTATAAACACTGCTCTACACTACTTTAAACACTGAACTACACTGCTTAAACACTAACTACACTGCTTTAAACACTGCACTGTTTGCTTTAACACTACACTACACTGCTTTAAACACTGAACTACACTGCTTTAAACACACTACACTGCTTTAAACACTGAGCTACACTTCTTTAAACACTGTGCTACACTGCTTTAAACACTACACTACACTGCTTTAAACACTGACTGACTACACTGCTTTAAACACTGCTCTACACTCTACACTGCTATAAACACTGCTCTACACTACTTTAAACACTGCTCTACACTACTTTAAACACTGAACTACACTGCTTTAAACACTACACTACACTGCTTTAAACACTACACTACACTGCTTTAAACACTGACTGCTTTAAACTGCTTTACACTACACTGCTTAAACACTTTAAACACTGCTTAAACACTGCTACTAAACACTGCTCTACACTGCTTTAAACACTGAACTACACTGCTTTAAACACTACACTACACTGCTTTAAACACTGTGCTACACTGCTTTAAACACTGTGCTACACTGCTTTAAACACTGAACTACACTGCTTTAAACACTGTGCTACACTGCTTTAAACACTGTGCTACACTGCTTTAAACACTGCTGCTACACTGCTTTAAACACTGAACTACACTGCTTTAAACACTACACTACACTGCTTTAAACACTGAACTACACTGCTATAAACACTACACTACACTTCTTTAAACACTGAACTACACTGCTTTAAACACTACACTACACTGCTATACACACTACACTACACTGCTTTAAACACTGAACTACACTGCTATAAACACTACACTACACTGCTTTAAACACTGAGCTACACTGCTTTAAACACTACACTACACTGCTATACACACTACACTACACTGCTTTAAACACTGAACTACACTGCTTTAAACACTGCTACACTGCTATTTTAAACACTACACTACACTGCTTTAAACACTGTGCTACACTGCTTTAAACACTACACTACACTGCTTTAAACACTGTGCTGCACTGCTTTAAACACTGCCTTAAACACTGTGCTACACTGCTATAAACACTGCGCTACACTGCTTTAAACTCTGAGCTCTAATTCTGAGTGGTGTACCGCATTAGACTGCACACAAACGTAAACCTAGTCCTAACCCTGACCTCCTTGTATGCATTAATGTCCAAATTCTTACACTTGATGTCCCTCAAAATGTGCTGTACATAGAATAGAACAGGATAGAAGAGTCGAGGCATCTCTAAACCTGTGGCAGTAATCCACTACTTTCCCTGGACATGAAGGCAACATTTCAAACTTGCAGTAAAAAGCAGTTCTAAAGCAGTAGTCAGTTAAAGCAGAAAATGGATATAGGTTTAGGAAAATCCAGTAACGAATAAATCGTAGTCCGTTTATAACCCTGAATTAGAAGCTTGGTTTTGTTTCTTGAAGGCACGTAACGTTACTACATAAGACATGCGGCGCAGATCCTGAACAGATCCAACACATCTGTTTTGAATTTGATGTGTGCGGAGGGGGGAAAAAAAACCACGCACATCTTAGTGCGTTCATATTCGCTTTACCGTTTTCAGCCTTTTCCCAAAACAAGCGTCACTTTTCTCATCGGTAAAATAACCGAACAATCCGTGAAAAATCTAAAAAAAACGTTAAAACCAATGCATTTTTTTTCATTTGCTTGGTTCAGTTTGCTGAAATACTTCGGCTCGATCCGCATCCAAACCGCATCGGGACAGACATCGCTGATTTATGTTGTGCTAGTCAACGGTAAGCAGACGCTTAGCATACAGCATGCCGACGAATTGACTCTTAGATTAATATATTGTTTTGAATAAAAAAATAAATGTTTTTTAGATGCTCGATAAACATACAGTAATCATTCATTCATTCATTCATCTTCCATCGCTTTATCCGATCTTCCCTCGGGTCACGGGGAGCCTGTGCCTATCTCAGTCGTCTATGGTCATTAAGGCAGGATACACCCTGGATGGAATGCCGACCCATCGCCGGGCACACACACACACTCACACAATCTCATACACTATGGACAATTTTCTAAGGTGCCAATCAACCTACCGTGCATGTTTTTGGACCGGGGAGGAAACCGGAGAACCCGGAGAAAAACCCCCTGCGGCACGGGGAGAACATGCACAAACTCCACACACACATGTCCAAGACGGGAATCGAACCCGGATCCTGGAGGTGTGAGGCGATCGTGCTAACCACTAAGCCACCGTGCCCCTAACATACAGTAATGTTAAGCTACATAACAAACGAATGCAGCGTTCTTTTAAAAGGCCTGTATTGTGTTTTTGAGTTGATTTTGTCAAATTTTTTTCCTTGCATTGTGAGATTTGTGATCCGTGTAGCCGGTGCACCTAAAGAGAACACAATGTACGAGCCAAAAATGTATTTTATATAAAAAAAATTAAGTTAAAAAAGAAAGATATTTGTATCAATAGAGAAATGAAGTCTTTTTTTTTTTAAATGGACACCTATTAACCTTACAATGACCTATTTAGTCCTCACCACTGAGGCAGGCTGATTATCGCAGGCACACTCGCAGGCACTCGCTGAATAGCTTTGTCTTTTGTTTTTGCAAACATTACTGAAGCGGCTGACAGGCAGCTTTTAGTCGAGTTTTATCTCCCTGCTGACAGACAAGCCATATCTCTTCCGCCACCCCACCCCCCTTTCTTTCGCCCCTCTCCCATGTTCCCCAACCCTCCACGATGGCAAAGGATCATCTTCTAGACATGCTACTCTCCACTTGTGCTACAAATCAGAGCCAGCCTTTCGCATTTCAATAATGAATCTGTGACATCATCAAAGCAATTAAGACTACTCATTCCGAGGAAGGCAGGAAACGGTTTAGAATTTCAAACATTCTTACCCCCACCCCCCCCCCCCCCCGCCCCACACACCACACACACACCTTTTATTTATTTATGCCCAAGGCCATATTTGAAGTTCAGAAATCCAGTATTTGAAATATGACAGAAGTCATAGAAGCTCTATGGGCCAGTCATGGCAAGTTAGGGAGGTATTTTGGTGCAGTTGCTTCAGCAAGTTTAAACAAACACAAACAGCAAATGGGACAATCATAAGAGAAAAAAATGCTTTTTTGGGGGGGAAATCATTTTGCGATTTAATTCGACAATTCTTGGAGTCGTAGCGAAGGCTACAGATGTTTGGGTTACAGATGTTTGCGGAATATATGCATCAGGTATGCACCAGAGGAATTTAAGGGCTGGGATCCAAAAACAATTCCGGACCCAAACTGGAAAATGGAATTAGAATTAAACCCCAAAACCTTTTATTTATTTATTTATTTTTTTCGGCTTAAAAGTACACAAAGTACGGTCTGCAGAAGCAAAGTGGGCCAGGTCTGTGCAGAAGCACTAAAACGCTTTCATAGACTTCAAATCCATCGAACAACATTGCAATGAAAGGATCGATCTGATTTTGGATTGTGTTGTGACACCTCACTTGCATTATATTAGTTTATTACAATAATTACACTCATCTTAGTCTTCGTTTTTTAGAAAGTGTAGCCCCACTTTTGAGCTCTTCCTGTCGTCGGTCTCAGAAACTGATGCTTAGATTATCACATAAAGTCCTGGCAGATTGGGTGCTTGGAAGGTCCTGGCAGATTGGGTGCTTGTAAGGTCCTGGAAGATTGGGTGCTTGGAAGGTCCTGGCGATTGGGTGCTTGGAAGGTCCTGGAAGATTGGGTGCTTGGAAGGTCCTGGCAGATTGTGTGCTTGGAAGGTCCTGTCAGATTGGGTACATGGAAGGTCCTGGCAGATTGGGTGCATGGAAGGTCCTGGCAGATTGGGTGCTTGGAAGGTCCTGGCAGATTGGGTGCTTGTAAGGTCTTGGAAGATTGGGTGCTTGGAAGGTCCTGGCAGATTGGGTGCTTGGAAGGTCTTGGAAGATTGGGTGCTTGGAAGGTCCTGGCAGATTGGGTGCTATTGGGTGGAGGCTTGGAGGTCCTGGCAGATTGCTTGGGTGCTTGGAAGGTCCTGGCAGATTGTGTGCTGGAAGGTCCTGCAGATTGGGTACATGGAAGGTCCTGGCAGATTGGGTGCATGGAAGGTCTGGCAGATTGGTGTGGAATGGAAGGCAGATTGGGTGCTTGGAAGGTCCTGGAAGATTGGGTTCCTTTTACCTGTTAATCGATAAAAGGAATCGAAATGTATATTTTATAATAAGTATCCGATTCTTAATCATAAGTATCCGATTCAAGAATCGGAATCGTTTTATCGGTTCCCGACCCTAACATGCTGAGTTATCTGTGCTCATTCACACTTATCGCCTTTCCACAAATCCCTACAGCCGCTGTTTCAAAGTCTTACTGAAAGCCTGGCAGAGGAGTGGTTATAACAGCAATATGACTGTACATGAATGGTTAGTCAGTGTGAGAGAAACACATATACCATCGAGATCTTTCAAATGTCCACGCATTGTTTTTCTCTTCAGTGTCCAACCTCATTGTCCTTCATCACATCTAGTCCTTTGCTTTTCTACACTCTTGACACTTCTTTTTTTTTTATATTGGTGCAAGCAACACTGCCCCCTTGTGCGCATAATGAGGTTATTATACGCCTATCTCGCTCTACACACGGTCCAAAATAATGATCCTGCAAGAGACGCAATTATTGTTTACTGTGTGCTTTGAATCGCCGAAAAGTCCTTTTAAATATGTTCCTGCGCTGCCGAGTCGTGACCGAAAGCCCACCCTGGGCACATGAGGAAAAATCCTACTGTGTCTCCCCTCATTTAGCCATGAATTCACTAAATGAAAGATGAAAAGATTTTTAATGATTTAAAAAAAAAGGAAAAAAAAGAAGTGTGCACATGCAAATGGATGGGTACGAAAAAAAAAAAAGGTGATGATGAAACGAAACCTTTCCTTTCGTTCTCTCTCTCTCTTCCTGTCTTTCTCACTAGCCAGGGGTGACCTCTGTTTGCTCTCTTAGTCATGGAGGTAATCAAGCGCCTTATTATTTCTAATCTCATTAGGGGCCAGATTAATCCGACACTGGCCGGCAGTTATGCATCCACACACACACACACACACACACACACACACACACACACACACACACACACACACATACACGCAAGTAGGGGGGGGGGGGGGGGGCGGGGTGAAAAAGAAGGGCAAGATGATCAACAGTTTCAACATTGAGAGGTGGAATAATTCCAAGACTTACAGAGACCTACTTGATCCCTACGTTTCAAAGTGACAGGGAAAAATATTTGTGTTTTCTAATGCAATCATTTTGTTTACATGACAAACAGTAGTTTTTTTGTATTAAGGCCATCTTATGTGTAAAGAATAGTATGTTCTATATATTTATCCTTTATAGCACTGTACTGGGAACAAACCCATAATTATAGTATGCAAATCCTGTTTTTTCTGCAATTTGTTTACGTGTGTATTGCGAACAAACACCGTACGAACTTTCGCCGATACGAACCGAACTGTGCGCAAATTTGTTCGGATTCGCTAAAAACACACCGCTAGCTAGTCACGAACGCAGGACGTAGCGAACATGTGTAAATACCCATGTACCTCCTCCTCCTCCCACCATCCACACATCTATTAACCACCACATTCCATTTCTTACTGTATAAATTACTGTGTTTATTCATTTTAAATGTATTACTGTTATACTGTTATGTATTTGTAACATAAGTAATCTAGCATTTTAATAGCTTAAAGCGTAGCTTAACTGATCTTAAGCTTTTAATAGCTTTAATAGCTCTTACCAGCAGGAGACATGCGTAGTCAACTTACGAACAAATTCATACGTGGAACGGTCTTAGGGTGTGGAACTCGGTCTTAGGGTGCGGAACGCCTGTATCGACCTGTTATTCGTCACAAATGTTGCGTGCTAATTTATGATTTTGGATCCGTTGATGTGTGAATACACTCATGCCTGACTTGAATTCATCACCGGATTCACTGCAGAAGCAGTAACGATTGCATATCCGTCCGTTCGCATCAAAACTCATTCTGGTGGATTTACATGTTTTTTTTTTATTGTGTGTGTTGAAAGAAAGCTAACCTGGTTATGTAAATGTTAATAAACCTGCATTTCTTCTTTGCTGTTTGCTAATTAATAACACTGAAATTGTCCTCGTTATTTATTTAGTTTTATTTGTTATAAACATTTTCAGCAGACGAATAGAACAATTGCAAAAGCGCTCGTTTCTTTTGCGATGTTCATTTTTGTGTTGACGTGTAATCGTGATGTGTAAGGCAGCGGACCAGTAAGTAACCAGTATGTTCGTTTTGCTGTAATGTTGCTGCAAAAATGACATGTTGCACAGGTTTTTAAAATATATTTATTTATTTATTTGTTTGGTTTTTTTTCACATTATATAGAAAGTGTGGATTATTTATAGAAATTTATTGGAAATGGGAGCGAATATGACATGCTTTTAGGGTTGAGTTTAATTTTATCGACTCTGATTCTTATCGATTCCCAGTTTCGGTTTCAAACCAAGCGCAGATGTTTGCTGTGACACCTCGCTTGCAACATATTCGTTTATTACAATAATTACACTTGGCTTTGCTTTCTCGTTTTTTTTTTTACAAAGCGCAGCCACACTTCTTATAAACTGATGTTTAGATTACCACATAAGGTCCTGGCAGATTGGGTGCTTGGAAGGTCCTGGCAGATTGACAGGTGGGAAAAAAAATGCAAGCAATAATCGATAAGAGGAATCGAAATGTATATTTTATAACAAGTATCTTAATTACTCTTTAATTAATTGACTTAATTTACTCTTACGTACTCTACATAAGCCCAAATGTACAATGACGCGAGATGACCTCTAGGATGAGCGTGTACAAAAAATGAGCGTGACCTCTAGGATGAGCGTGTATGTACACTTGTAAAGAGTTTCATTCCTTGCTAATTAAAGCACTGTATAACTGGTACATTAGTCACATTACCCAGGAAAAAAAAAACGTAAAGAATAAATCTTTTCTATAAATTGCAGCCATATCAAACCTTCAATCCTCTGCCGCGATTCCTTTGACATCGCCTCGTGGATTAGTCACCGCGGAAAGAGTGAAAGAACATACGTATACTAATGAAAAGGCTTTTGCCCTTGCAGTTGTACTTGTGTAGAGGATGCAACTGGTCTAAAACCGGCCTGTATATTGAGTGCTATGCTAATGCATGTGGATATGCATGTGGGCTACGAGGGTGCGGTGGTGGGGCAGAGAGACCCCTTGTCGTGTTTTTGTTTTTTTTCCCTCCCCTTGGCTTACCCTTTCCCCTTTTCCCTTCCCTCCAAAAAAAAAAGAGCACGTGCACTCCTTCCCACCTGAGCACTGACACACTTCCCTTCCATCTGTCTTTTCCTACCCAGAACTTCCCAGCCATAAGGATCAAGGCAAACACCAGACGCAATCCGGTTCCAGCGCCGCGATATGGGGTGGTTTGGGAGGCCTAGTTGTACTGATCGTTGGTGTAGCGTTGCTCGTCTTCTTCCTGCGTCGCCGGCAGCGCACCTTCAAGGGCGACTACAACACCAAAAAGCACGTCTTCGGTAACGGCTACAGTAAGGCGGGCTCTGCGCCTCCGCACCCAAACGTGCCCAAGAACCTGCAGTACCCGGACGACTCGGACGACGAAAAGAAGGCCACGCAAATCGGGGCGCCGGTGGGCTTCGAGGGCACGGAACACGATTTCGACGGGAACTCGGAAGACATCAAGAGACCCTATTTCACCGTGGACGAAGGCGAGAGCCACGACTATGACGAGAGGACTCTAGCCTTCCAATATGAGCCCGAGTCCGAGATCGCCGACGACATGGTATCCCAAACTGACGGCTCTGTCATTTCAAAGAAAGAGTGGTACGTGTAGCGTAACAACAACAACAACAACAACAACAACAGCAGCAGCAACATCAACGACAACAACAAAATACCTGCTCTCACCTGCATTCTACCACACCCCATTCATTTCCATCACTAGACGCCTTTTATCCATCCTGGTCTTCATCCCATCCCTTCACCCAGCAACCTCTGCCCCCCCCATCACAGCACATTTAATTGAAAAAATAAATAAATAAACAAACAAAAAAATATTTGCTTGCAGCGTTGACAAATCAACAACACAATTTAACCTCGTACAGCAGTGAAAAGAGTGACGCGCCAATCATCACTGACTCCTAAAGCTGTACAGGCCAGTTGCTTGAAACTTCGAAGCTGCATTATTATTATTATTATTATTATTATCATGAAAATCATTTCTTTCATTTTGTTGACGTTGCTATCAATGTATTAACTGTATTAAAACTTTGTAATGAACGAGTTCTTGTGAAAAGCATACACTGGATGTATTATATTTTTCAATGTTGTTTTAATCTCAGTACATTTGGGTTTTTTTTTTTCATATATACGATATGGTTTTTTTTATGGATTTTTGTTTTTGGGTGACGGTTTTTCTGAGGTTGTGTATAAGTAGATTATTAGTGCGATCGATTGCTTCAGACGGCCGTTTTATATTTTAAAGAAGAAAGCACATGAATTTTTCCAAAGACATGCATGGCAGATGAATTCGTAGCCTTGGTTTGCGGCTCGCATGGCTTGGCATCAAAAAAAACAAAAAAAAAAAAAAAAAAAACGTGTGCCTTACTCAGGCAGATAGAGATACAGTGGTGGCGTCTCACCTCAAGCCTGGTTGACAGGGCTTTTACAAAGGAGTGTGATATCACGCAGTCCCACCCCTCCATTACTTATTGTCTGCCGACATTATTGGGAATTACGATATTTTCACACTTTGTCAATGTCCGTTTCATGATGTCAGGCTAGGAGTATATAAATATACAATGGACCTTTAAGACCTGTTTTTGTTTGTTTGTTTTTTCGTGGTTCTGTGGTAATTTGACGATGATGGAATGTTTCACACTGTAGATATCGAAAACGAGGGCGTAATATGTCCGGTAAAGAAAAGAAAAAAAAAAAGAATATGTTTGATGATAAATCGTCCTAAACGTCCCTGCACATGAAAATCGTGCGTTAAAATCTTTCTTCCTTTTTTTCTTTTTTTTAAATACGATTGCAGCAAACAAGGCAATGGCAAATATCCTGACCCTATAGAAATCCCGCAGCGCAGCATACCTCTGGAAAACATCGAATGTGTTAGTGGGGTATTTCTTTGTGTGTGTGTGTGTGTGTGTTTGTTTGTTTGTTTTTTACCGCACCACGTTTCGTACAATTACAGAGAATTATTGTTGGTGAAATATCAAATAAAATCAACAACAAATATTATCATGAAAAACTCGTCAATCAACAAAAAGACAAGACGAACAAGTGCATATGGGTGTTATTGTAACGTATGTCGTTTTTTTCTTCTACATGTGTGTGTGTGTGTGTGTGTGTGTGTGTGGATGCGCTTGTTTTTATCATTCTTTTTATGTCTTCAGCAATCGCTTCTGTTCAATATGGCAGTAGAATGCATTCCAGGGTGATGGGACCTTGGTTTTTTTTTTTTTTTTTTTTTTTGGATCATCCTGTAAATTGAATGCATTCTGCTGCCATATGGAACAAAAAAGAATGCTGAAGA
Source organism: Kryptopterus vitreolus (assembly GCA_030449085.1). Taxonomy (NCBI): domain Eukaryota; kingdom Metazoa; phylum Chordata; class Actinopteri; order Siluriformes; family Siluridae; genus Kryptopterus; species Kryptopterus vitreolus. The sequence goes on along the minus strand of JACRUU010000027.1, from coordinate 7,847,928 downwards.
CATAAAAAAAAAAACATAAAAAAAACAAGTGCCATCCAGGGTGATGGGATGTTGTTGTTGTTTTGGATAGTCCTGTAAGTTGTTGTGTTTTTGTTTTCTTAGTCTTTTTTATAGTCACCCAACATCAGTCCAAAACTCTTCGACTGTCACTATCAATCAGACTGGCATTTTTTGTAAGATATCGGAACCATAAATAATGGCCCCTTCCTGGAAAAGCAGAGTGTGCAATATTCAAACCATTTGTCGAAACTACACATTACACACTACACACTAATTGGGGTTATTTTGGGCGGTAACGCCTAGTTGTGTTTGTTAGTTGTTTTCTTCTCAAATAATTAACGTTGAAAAATATCTTACTTGTTAAAAAAAAAACAAAAAAAAAACCTATTATCTATGTATTCTGTAATAGTGGTACAGAATCCATTTAAACATTACTCCATTTTCCTCATGCGGTAAAGTGTAAAGGGGAATGTTTTTGCTTTTCAAATGATGTAATTGTTAATAATCCACACTTTGGGAATAACTGGAAATCAGGAAGGAATGATCCCAGCTGTGGATAATAAGATTATTGTTTCGTAGCATTAACGACAAGTTAATGTTCCTCCATAGCACAAGCATGCCTTATTATGAAAATATTGATGTTTTTTTTTTTCTCTTTTTTTTTTCGTTCTTGGCAAAAGATGTGCAGATCACATTCCTAGATACAAACAAGACCGATCTGCTCACACGGATATTTTTTAAAATCATTTCAGCCACAAAAAATTAAAAATATACAAATATGCGGTGAGCTTGAACGTTGCAACGAATACACTGAACAAAACAGAATACATGTTATAAGCATGTGGAAGCCCAGTGTGCATCGAATATACGATACAGTCATTGTGAAAATTACTGTGTGATTCCATTATGCTCCATATGAAGCAAACGACCATCCGTGCATTCAAACTCGCTCATATCAATAACCACAAACTGCTCCCTCCTATAAAGTTTTGATGGTCCCAGGATGCCTTTCACTTGAAGCACTTGAATGGCTGAAATGGTCAGAAATAAGAAACATTTCCCTAAATGTGTTTGTATAAGGATCATAAGTCATCTTGTTTTTCAGATGGTTCTACAAATCACCCATGTCCACTCCAAGGCCTGATTTATTTTATTTTTTTCTATTGTAAATACAACACACGACATTTGTGGAGAAAACACCTGTCATGAAACCTTGTCAATGAACCCTTTTACGAAACAAAGAGATCAGACGTGGCTCATAATTAGTAAACATGTTTACGCTGTTGTGGGAATTTCTCAATTCTTTTAAACGTAATGGGATTGATGTAAAGATATTCACACATAGATATATATAGATATATATAACAATTTGTATATAACTGCCAAAAAAATCAACAAAAAATACAAATAAAAGGTCCCCATGCAGTCATGTGAATGTATGTCTGTTTGCCGAGGTGGATTATTGTTCACATGTTGACCCAGTGAAGTAACCTGTATTTGCTTCGAAAATATTAAATGATTTTGTTGTTGAATGGTATTTTGTCCCAGATTTCTGACTTCGTGACAAAACTTTTTTTTGTGTATAATTTAATACATTTGCTCTCCTCATTTAAAAAAATCCTTGTTATAAAGAAATAGGTACCAAAATCAGCCTTTTTTATTAAAATAACAGTAAGAGTGTCGGGTGTATATTGGACGTTGCGTGCATAAAAAGTACCAATTATTTGCTTGAGTTAGACAGTAAAGTGGGAAGAGACCTTGTTTTGGAAACATACTGTGATTTCAATTATTCCCATGAGTCATGCTGGGGGTTTTCCTACCCAACGCATCTTCAAGCATTAAATGTCAGGCAACTAATAACAGTTTTCTTTGTCAAAAAAAAAAGAAAAACGCATGAAGCTTGTGCAATGAAACAGTACAGTTTCAGCAACAACATATAGATACTATATATATATATCTATATATATATATATATATATATATATATATATATATATATATATATATATATATATATATATATTTATATAATATATATAAAACAAATAATCCACTAAGGTCGAATAAAAAGATCTTTAAAAACATCCATTAAAAAATAATGTATATGTCTACATTATACTCTACATTATTATACACATTATGTCTCCATTCTACGATACAGAAAACACTTTGTATTCAGGTGGAATGATTTCTCATCAAGAACATTTTACCATAATTTATTAACCCTCAAACCCACATTAGACCTTCATAGAACCTGTCCTTCAACACATGCCTCTTTGTACCCATGGCAGACCAGCGCTTTGTACCCATGGCAGACCAGCGCTATATACTGTAACTATAAGACAGTATATAGTGTTTGATGAGCGACGTCGCCTCATCACACAAAACACATGTATTCGCTTTCACATTTTCTTTGGAAGGTGCATCTTTAGCTTCCTGGACACTTTTGGATCATTTGTAGAAAATTCCGCGTGTTGGAAAAATCTCCCTCGGTAAACGCCGATGTGGGATACAGTGCACTCTAGTGGCAGGTATACGGTATACCGTCACTTCGCGGGTAACATAGTCGCATACATAGCGTTGGCAAGGTTACTTTGGAAATTTAATAGATTGCGGATTACAAAGGACCCTATTCAAAATGTAATAAGTAGTGTAACTTTACAATGACTTTCGAAATGTAAAGTAACTGATTACATTTGATTGCTTTTTGATTACTTTCATTTGTCCACTAGGGGGCGCTTTAAGTTAACGTGCTAAAGAAAAAAAATTTAATCGGTTCTATTATTCAAAATAAACCTGCAGCAGATCATGCCGTCGTCTATAGCACTGATCTTTACATGAAATTGTTTAGACGGAACCCTGTTTGTAATCTTTAACATTTTCATAAGTAACTGTAATTTAATAACACATTTTTTCTCAGTAACTGTTACGAATTACTGTCACATTTATTCGGTAGTTAAATTACGTAACACCGTTACATGTATGTAGTTCCTCCCCAACACTGCGTGTGCATTATGGGAGATATGGTTTATTGTCAATGCACGCTTCAAAGCATGTATTGACATGAACAGTAATTAAATATCAACTATATCCCCAAAGGGATATAAAAGCCAATCAGATCTTTAGTTTGGCACATCATGAAACGTCACACTCAATATGTCAGAATACAACAAAAAAAAAAACGGCGAGTCCCTGCTGGTACACCGGCACCATCTGTAGCTGTAGTTTGAAAAGATAAAAATAAATAAATAAATAAATAAAAATGAACCGAGCAGCAGGCGAGGAAGAAACAGGTTCTCTGCAGCATTACAAACGCCGTCGCACCGGAAAGCCTGGTCTAAACACATTGCACCACCTGTGGTTTGTATCTGACAGTTCTTTGATGCACAGAGACCTCGCTAACCTTCTTCTGTCTAAATATTAACTGGATTTTTCCAGGCTGTATTCTCAAGGTGTCTTCTTAGAGAAGTCATCTTAGAGGCGTTATAAAACATGCATACCAGACAGATGTCCTGATCTGACACGTGGCTGTGCTCCAGGTCACACACAGAATGTCAACCGCCCAAATAAGTCTCGTAATGCCTGTCGACGTTTACTCGGTGCAATGCCCCCCGGTGAACGGACATGACAATAGAGTTGTTTCGGACGTGGAAATGTTGAATCATGTAATATGCTCACTGCCTGTCAGTCAGGCATCATGATCTTAAGCTGGTTTAGTGCATGTTTTAATGACAGATGTACCAGGCCGGGATGTATTTGGTGCAGCAGTCGTGTTGTACAGGGATTGGTAGATTTCTTTGGTATGCAAATGGTACAGGGGAGAGACTTGCGAGACCCTCTGACCAATCGATGGTTAAAAACACTTCATTTAATACCCTGTGTTACTCATCAAACCAGACCTGTGGGGCCGGGCGACTATTTCTTCTTGAAACAATTCATCAGAACAATCAATACCAAGCAAGTGGAAGGTTTTCTCATTTGGCCTTATCTTATCTTTCCCCTTCCCTTGCAAAGTAAATGAGTGCCAATGAGTTCCACCAAGAAGACACCGTGCTACATTTACAACATTTTGGCAGCCCCCCTTATCCAGATTGAGGGTTCATTGTTAAGGACCTTGCTCAAGGGCCCACTAGTGGCAGCTTGGTAGGTGGTGGTAAGGTTTGAACCTGTGATCTTCAGGTCAAGAAACAAACACCTTAACCACTGAGATACCACCTCCCTAATACTAGTGCTAGTAGGAGGTATTATTGGGCAGCATCTGCACACTTTTGGAAAATCCCATTCAGAAGTCAGTGAGGTACCTCATTTTGTCCAGAAATGAATTTCCAGCCCATCAACAATTCAAGAAAGAAGTTCATCTACAAATGTAAGTAAAACCTTTTTTTAAAATAATTTTTTTAAGAGTAATTGTAGATTGTCGTAGGTTGATTGCCTGTTGCTAAAAGTGTTGATCTTACACAACAGTATTTCATGTAAATAGCTTGAGTGATTAATTAATATCTATATGGAGTTAATGGGCATTTGCTAAACAGTGGTCATATTTGGTGGGGCACGGTGGCTTAGTGGTTAGCACGTTCGCCTCACACCGCCAGGATCCGGGTTCGATTCCCGTCTCGGTCATGTGTGTGTGGAGTTTGCATGTTCTCCCTGTGCCTCAGGGGGTTTTTCTCCGAGTTCTCCGGTTTCCCCCCGGTCTAAAAACATGCATGATAGGTTGATTGGCACCTTGGAAAATTTGTCCCTAGTGTGTGAATGTGTGTGTGTGTGCCCTGCGATGGGTTGGCATTCCATCCAGGGTGTATCCTGCCTTAATGCCCATAGACGCCTGAGATAGGCACAGGCTCCCTGTGACCCGATGGAAGATCAGATAAAGCGGTAGAAGATGAATGAATGAATGGTCATATTTGAAATGTACTGAGGTGGAAATGGTTCGATTTGGCATTTTATTACAATTACCGTGTTGTAGATTAAAAGACACTATTATACCGACTTATCTCATTTCCAGAAATGACCTCTGAACCCTTTATGAATATAAATAGCATAATAGCCGCGGGTAAGCAAATTAAAAACAGAGGAGCTTTAAACAGTAGGAGACTTTTTTAAATGAGAAATATGACATCCTTTTACCTGTCAGGGAATAATTCAGCTAATAAAACTGATACAAAATAAATCTCGTTAAATTCTGTACGTGCGTCATTTATTATAATAGCACGGTCATAAGAAGAGCTCATTTTGTCTTGTTCATCAATAATGAGAAATTGAACCTAATTCATAGCACATTCCTGCGATCATTTCTCCACAGGTTGTCTTCATGAACCAAAGCAAGCGGGGGACGGGGGGAGGGGCTGTCAAAGATTCATCCCATCCGAACGACATCCCATTGTAGATCATTCCTCAGATCGCTCCTCGTCTTCACCAACTTCTGTCGCAAGCTTTGGAGGATTCAGGTCCATATGGCCATATCCTGAGGCCATGCTGAAGAAAGGGCTTAAAAGGCAGAAGTGGAATTGTACAGGTGACCAAGCTTAAGGGGAATCACAAAGAAAGATTCAGAGCACTGAAGCCTTCATAGTGGAAATTGACTCCTTCATCGGTACACTTGTTATAAGAATGGAGCCATTGACTGGTAAAATGAAATGAAATAATGCAACCTTGGTCATATTTTGTGTGTGACTTGAGATATGGATTTAAGAATGAACCCCAGCTCGGCCTATAACACATCCTATAATACCACATCTATAAACTAGGGGATATAGTGCCTGACTAAGTATTACAATTCATGTTCTTCACCTCTTATGCTAAATAAAGATCTGTACCAGCACTTATCATTAACATATATCAAATGTATTTATTACAGATATAGGTGTGCATATATATAAGCCCTCTTGAGGAACCCAACCTAGGAAGATTCTATACATTCATATTTTTGACATTGCAAGTATATAACATAAAAATGGTAAACATTTCAGATCTTGGAAGCCTTAGTGGATGTTAACTTTTGTTTACTTGAGGCACCTGTAGTACAAATAAAGTGTTGTTCTCATCTCCCGAGAACCACCGAGGCGTTTCAAGAAGTTCTCTTCGTAGACACGGACATATCTGAGGTTCTGCACTTCAGGCTTTATAGCCCTATAGTTGGATGATTGTGTTTAACAGTGTTTAAGGGTGTATATCTTTAAGTTTGTAGCCTAGCAAACCAGTGTTAATTTATTCATAGATATGGAATTCATAGAATTTATTCTACGTCGCGCTGGTGGGCGTCTGCTCAATGCTGTAAATGTAAATATGGAAGCTGCACTGTCACCTATAACATGTGTCATTATTCCTGCCATAGCTTGGAATGAGGATACTCGTCACATAGATCCAGGATACTCCACAGTTACATCTTGAAGCTTCTTGTGCTTAAAAATAGTAATAATTTAACCACCAAATTAAGTTATTCATTCATTTCAGCTTTTGCAGAGTATTTCTGTTTGCTGACTGCATCTGTAGCAGCAGTTATCGCAGGTCTGTTGAAACTAAAGTGTGTTCAGCATCCACCCTTGGCAGAACCCCAAAGCTTCCACCTCTCTCTCTCTCTCTCTCTCTCTCTCTCTCTATCTCTCAGTAGCATTTAAACATCACAAAATGCTTCTAGGGTAGTACTATAGATAGTACTATTTGTACTATCAACGCCCTGGATAAGGGCGTCTGCTAAATGCTGTACATGTAAATGTAAATGAATTATTACCAATATGTTCATCATTATGTCAACATTGCATGTTCCTTCACAGGTTATAGGCAGTATTTACAATACACGTTCTGAAAATACATATTACAAATACAAAATATGATTTTGTAATTTGTATTTGATTGATGTGTTTATATATTTTGCATTTAAAACAAAATCAATCATAAAAACGCACCCCCTGATTGGTGCCTGCGCAGTAGTTTGCCGGCATACTCAGCAACATGGTGAGAGCCGAAGAAAAGTGGCAGCTTTCAAATACTGTCCAATGCTTGATAAATAAATATTTGGATTGCTGAATATTAATTAAAGTAGCTGTTTAATAGGATCATGATTGTGCCGAACATTGCATGCCCGACACATAATATATTATTATATTTATGATTAACAATCAAATGATTAATTATTTGGAAACTATACAAATATTTATGAATCCAGGTTCCATCAGTTGTCTTATAAACAACTTATGTTTGTCGTTGAGTCAGTGTTGCTGATACAAAGTCGGCCCTTCGTTACCAAACACCATGTAAATAAATGAGGATATAATGATTTTAATTGCAAACTGTTAAATGTTAAACAGTTGGTGACTTTCGAATGGTAGCTCATTGGTTAAGACCTTTGGACCAGAAGATTGCAAGATTGAAGGTTCAAATCCCACCACTCCTATTAGTGGGCCCTTGAGCAAGGCCCTTAACCCTCAATTGCTAAGTTGTAAGAATGGATAAGGGCTTCTGCCCAATGGTGTAAATGTAAATGAACCTTCTGGGAGATCACAGAGATATGAATATCTGATCTACCTATTTCAGATTAGATATACAGTGGTACCTCGGTGTGCGTCACTCTCAGTGTTCGTTGGATTTGGCGTCGCTTAACGTCGTGTTCACCTGGAGGGCCCTCTAGAGGAACGAGCTAATTTCTTCCCTGATCATGACCGGAGACAAATGGGATAATTACGTTCGGTTAACGTCGGATTCAGTCAAAGTCGCTTTCTGAAGGACAAATTAACGATGTACACCGAGGTATTACTGTATTTCCATATTGTTTAGAAAATCTAACATATATCAACTGGGTCTGTGTAATGCTGAGTCATGCTGACCTGTAAAGCTATTCCTTAATATGTCTAAATAACAAAAACACAGTATTTTATTTTGATACATGGTGAGGTTTCTGTATTGTGTAGTTTATTTTCGATACACTTCATATTAAGCCATTTGGTATTTTTATTTTCAAAGACATTTTGATATATCTTTGCCCAACCCTGTGCTTTATCAAGTAACAAACAGCTGTGCTAAAATCAACAAGTCTTCCTTTGTATCCTCCAAAAGGAATAGTTTTCTTACGGCATTTGGCAGACGCTCTTATCCAGAGCGACTTACAACCGAGCAATTGAGTATTAAGGGCTTTCCTCAAGGGCCCACTAGTGGCAGCTTGGTGGTGGTGGGATTTGGACTTGAGATCTTCCGGTCCACACTCCGATGCCTTAACCACTGACCTCCCACGTCCCTTCGTCTCAGTGTTCGAACCTATTTACACTGGAGAAAGTCTGGCATAGTATGAAGTACAAAAGGTGACAGTGCAGCCTCAACATTTACATTTACAGCATGTAGCAGGCGCCTTCCACAGCGACGTACAAAACGTGTTTTGAGTCTGTCTGTGAATAAATTAACACTGGTTTTCCATGCTAACACCCTTCAACACTGGTAGCTTTAATCCTACTATAGGGCTAGGAAGCCTGAAGGGCTAAACCTCACATAAGACCGTGTCTCCGAAGTTCTTGGGAGATGAGAACAACACTTTCTTTATACTACAGATGCCTTTAGTAAACAAAAGTTAGAAAGATCTACAAAGATCTGACATTTTTAACATTTTTGTTTTCCAATATAGGGTTTTATGTGTACTTGCAATGTCAAACACATGAATGTATAGAAACTTTGTAATATACCAGAAGTACAGAGTGTCCTATTTCAACCATAGTGCGTTGAGCAAATAGAAGGGCAGGTTAGCTCAGAAGGTAATTGTGATTGAAGATGTGCATGTGTGTGTGTGTGTGTGTGTGTGTGTGTGTGTGTGTGTGTGTGTGTGTGTGTGTGTGTGGACACACACACAAGTACAATTCTCTAATAATAGCGACCTACATTATAAACTGTTCTTCTTCGCATTCAACTATAGCAGGCTATACATAATGCAAAAAATATGTTTTTTTTTTGTTGTTTTTTTTTTAAGAAGTGTACAATTTTTCCATGAACATATTAGGTTCTGGAAGAGAATATGAGATGCATAGCATGCTGTTGTGTTTGGAAGTCCAGCTCAGTACACCAGTGGCTAGGCCTAACCACATTATTGTATTTAGTTAAACTGGGGATTTTTTCTCCTTTTTGACTCCTGTGTGTGTGTGTGTGTGTGTGTGTGTGTGTGTGTGTGTGTGTGTGTGTGTGTGTTTGCATGCACAAAAAAAACCTTGAAACCGTTTGTTTATGTTTTAGCAACAGATTAAAAAAAAAAATTCTGTTAATGTGTTTATTTTAATAAGAATATCTTCCATTCACAGACTGAAATATAACTCTTCAGTAGCAATGAAACCTTACCTCCTTTCTCATTTATATAAACATTACAAATATTTGATGTGTATTTTTACAGGCTACTCGAATTATTGTGAAAACGTAACTATGCACGTTCGGTTTTATTTAAATATATGCGAATATATGGAAGCAGAGGTGATTTATGAATGACAAAATGATCTGTGTGACATATTTTACCCTTAGTATAAAAATAAATCTCGAGAAAATGTATTGTACCTCCCGTATAAACATTTACAAAAGGAACTTTTTTTTTTTCTTTTCTTTCTTTTTTTTTTATTAATAAAAAAAAAGTTCTGGAATTTTTCAAACAGCACTAATGGGATTTACAGATTTTTCCTCTGCTATAAAACCTGTGCCTGTAAAAGGCATGCTCCTTTCTCCAGATTCACCCCTACATTCAGTCCATGTTTGCAAAATAAGTCTCCAATTCAGCTTTTTTTTAGGCTTAACTTTGTATAAAAAGTAGATCACGACAAAATTAGATAATTGATAGTACAAATAGTCGGACTCAGTCTATCTAAATCCGTCTATCTGAATCCGTCTATCTGAATCTTATCTATAGTACTATAGCACTATAGTACTACACTAGTAGCATTGCGATGTGTGTGTGTATATATATATATATATATATATATATATATATATATATATATAGATATATATATATATCTATATATATATATATAGATATACACACACACAGTTTTGGGGTGTAACTAGTTAGATGTAATGGTGGTACGTAATAGTAGCTCTGCTATTATATTATATATATATATATATATATATATATATATATATATATATATATATATATATATATATATATATATATATATATATAATAGCAGAGCTGGAAAGTAACGAATTACATTTACTTGCATTACTTTAACTGAGTAGTCTTTTGTGTACTTCTACTTTTAAAAGTAAAAAGTACCCCCCCCCCCCCCCCCCCCCCCCCCCCAGTTACCACTGCAATGATTGATTAAACGCTCTAAACTCACAGGAATGATGGAGACGGATAACATAGATGTCAGTGATGTCAAAACCCCTGGCCATATTTAAGCAACCTCTTTGATTTCAAGTGCAGGAAAGGGTAAGTAATTAATGGGGACAACCCTCCAGCCCCCCATCCCTGGTCAAAGGGTAACTTTTATTCTGAGTAAATTTTTAATGAGCTACTTTTTACTTCTACTTCTACTTTTCATGGAAGTAACAGTACTTTCGTACAAAAATGTGTTACTTTTTCCACCTCAGTCTAATACAGGGGTGGGCAATTATATTTTCCAAAGGGCCACATGAGAAACCTGAGGTGTGTTCGTGGGCCGAACCAACAATAACGTTGAACGTAACTTATGTTCAATATGAATTTTTTCCTCTTGTAAAGAGTGTTAAATATCATCATGTTCATTAGGCTACCCGCTATCCTTAAGAATAAGGATATTCTATTTAAGGAAAAGAAACAACAAAAAAATGGCTGTATTTTTCCTTCATTTTTAACACTGAGCATACTCCAACAACGTCAGCGTTGCTGTGTGGTTATACATTCTTCTCGTGCGGCAAAGAAGCCGAAGCAGTTCAGTGGGCCGGATTAAAAGGACCAAGGGGCCGGATGTGGCCCCCGGGCCGTAGTTTGCCCACCCCTGGTCTAATAGTATGATGAATATATATTTGCTATACACATCAGAGTCTTTAAGATGAACTTCCAGATTTGAGGAGACTTTAATATCTGTTGCAGAGACCAATATTTTCTTAAACTTGATAAATATTAAAATATTCAAATTATTTTATGCACGGATTATTCACCCAGCTGTTAACAATGAGAACAAGTGTCCATATATTTGTATTTCTAATTGCACAAATAAATTGTTCTTGCAGTAGAGATTACAAAAAAAAAATACTTTGTATTATTACTTTTAGCCAGGAAAATAACATTTTATTCTTGGTAATAAATGTTTTCTTTTCCGTCTGTGTCTGAATCTTCTTTCTAATTCCATGTAGTTTCTCATGACAGCCTCTTGGGCATTTCAGTCCAGCAGATCGTTTTGCTTTATTATTAATTTGCTTAGCCAACATTACCATTACATACTCTGTAGATCAACACTAATAAAAATTGGAATATACTGTATCTGTATGACATTATCCATAAATTTTTATCACCCCCAGACGTTTCTCATAAATGTTTATATCATTGGTGGGTGCCTTAGGTTACATCGATATATTACAAGCATCCAATATTCCAGTCTTATAAACAGTGGACAAATTCAGGCCATATAGAGTATAGGCTTTGAATAAACCAATTTAGAAGGCAGATCCAGAATTATTGTGCGTTCCAACCTCTAACCGCAGAGCGAATAGGAAGACATATCTAGCATATTTTGCTGTTTATATTATCCCGACAGGAAATGAGTACATTTAGTGAAGTATAAAAGTCTGGCTGGTTTGGAAAAACCTCAATTGCACATAGATATCCAGACCATTTGTCTTGGGTGCAGTTACGGGTGCGAGTGGCAGTTTCTCTACGCAGTCCACACATATGTGGCTTCCCAGGTTTGTCCTCTGGTTTTCATTGACGCAAAACAGGAAGACGGTTCGGGGGCAAAAGAGACGGTCGATAATCGTGCATGCACTCAAATGAAGTGCGACCCGTGGAGTGAAGAGTTCTGTAAATAAACTTCCCATGAAAAGAAATGACTCCAGGCGTATTTACATTGTAGGTTCTAAGGATTGCAGTCCGAGTTGAAAGGATGAATCGTTTCATGTATAAGACAGGAAGGTCCAAAGGTTCTAAGTAAAAACGTCTGCTCGACCGTCATGAAGAGTGTCCTCAGTGCCCTTGCTACAGTCAGGCTCTGCTCTGCCGCTTTCATGTGTAAGAGCAGATTTCTGTGAGCAGTAAAATTGGCCGAGATTATCCCAAGCTGTGGACTGGCCAAAACATTTACAAGACTTTATACACCATCACGGCTAAGAGGAAGTCAGTGCGAGGGGGGGTTTGTCCTTAGAATGTCATTAATAATTTACTGTAACCTATGACAGGCTTTGCAACTGAGCAAGATGGTTTCTGACAGGTACCTTTATAGTGGGATTTCATACAGTCAGGACAAAGCATCAAGAGCATGTCGATCCATATCTATGTTTAAAAGATAAATCTAGTGAATCCAAGGCTGATCAGACAGGAGTTTCAGTGTGTTTGATGCCAGTGGGCAAATGAAGGGGGTTCATTATTCCCCTTCCCAGCAGAAGGCCACCTAGAGTAGAGTTTATTTGTCACTTATACATAACAGCACAGTGAAATTCTTTCTTCTCATATCCCAGCTTGTGTGGAAGTTTATTGTTAAGGGTCTTGCTCAAGGACCAGGGCTCGGACCCCTGACCTTACGATCAGTAGCCTAGCGCCTTAAACCACTGAGCTACCCCCTCCCACCTGGACCTTGCAGGGAGCTTCACCAAAGGATAATATTCAGCATCTTAAGTAATACCTTGTGGGCACGGTGGCTTAGTGGTTAGCACATTCGCCTCACACCTGCAGGGTCTGGGTTCGTGCCTCAGGGGTTTTTTCTCCGGGTTCTCCGGTTTCCCCCCTGGTCCAAAAACATGCACGATAGGTTGATTGTCCCTAGTGAATATGTGTGTGTGTGTGTGTGTGTGTGTCCTGCGATGGGTTGGCATTCCATCCAGGGTGTATCCTGCCTTAATACCCATAGACGCCTGAGATAGGTACAGGCTTCCCGTGACCCGAGGGAAGATAGGATATAGCAGTAGATGATGAATGAATGAATGAATGAATGAATGAAAGTATTACCTTCAAGATTCTACAAGCATCTCCGGTATCTCTGGAAAACACCACTTTGTATAAATTTACAGAATTTTCAAGCACAGTGATTCTTTTGTCAAAATCCACGCAATCTGAAGGATGCTTCTTATTTCCAAGGCACAAATTATTGGTAAAGTCCAACCACAAAATAGCCAGGTCTCATTTGCCTTCTTGCACCCCTCAGATTAGATAGGCGACAGTGATTATGCGTTTAATGCACCCAGACTACCAGTCAAGTCCTGCAATGTCCCAGATCATGGAGTGTTACTGTCATGTCTCCTGAGCACTTCCGGGACCACGCCCACTTGGAACCTAGGCACGATTCTGTATATAAGGGACTCCTAAAGCAGTCCTCTCTTGCCGGAGGTTAACAGGTTGCCTCAAGACTCTCTAGCTCTACTTTTTTGGATCTGTAGACTCCTGCTTATCGCCTGGATACCCCAGACCCCTGGTTCAGCCCGTCTCCTTAATCTTACCCAGTAAGTCTCCTTCTCTGCCTTGGATGCTTTTCACACTGCACTATAACAGTTACTCTGTCAATAAGGTATCCTGGAAGTGTTGGCCAATTTCTGCTTTGGAGCATGTGAGGTTTCTGGAGCACAAAAACAAATGCATTTCTTGTCTCTTTCCCTGCTGCAGTTACTGTGGTTCAGGGGAATACACTCCTTCCACCCTGCGTTACAAAGTATTGCTAGCTGTTATTGTGCCTTGCAATGTCTCAGATCCCGTCCTATTCTTGTTTGATATCTTTTATGACAAACATTACCTAATTAGATTATGATTATACATATTGAACATAGTCTCTGCTCTACCTCAAACCTGCCTGTGGTTTCAAGGACCTTTTCACATCCTCGTCAAAATGTTTCCACTTATTCTCCTTGCTGGTTGCAGGCCACTTAAACCATAGGTGTGCTGATTGCCTGCTCTCAAGCACTTGTGACGTTTGGAGATTGCCTGTCTGGTTGTTTACAGCGTGCGGTAGTACAAGTGGCAGAAGACTAAGCAAACTCAGCACAGGGGAGGATCCAAATACAGTTATCTTAGACCTCAGGGTAGAATGTCCTTAGAGATTCATTTCAGCCATTACGCCCAGCTTCTCCATCAAACTGGTAAATAGCAGTTACTCATGAAGTCTCCTGTTACTTTAGGAATCCTTAGGGATGTCAAAATGTCGAAATACATCTGTAATCTTTAACATTTTGCAGTTTAAAAAAGAAGTACACAGAGTAATAGAACTGGCTGTCAAACACTATAATCATAGTCTGGGCTAGAGATTTGGGTTGGCTGGTGATAAATTTAACCGCTAGATCAGAATCAGAATAAGAAATAGCTTTATTACCAAGTATGTTTACACACACAAGGAATTTGACACGGCGGCTTCCAGTGCAGAAGAAAGTACAGACATAAATGGAATAATGATAAAACAAGACTGACATTAAATAATAAAGCACTGTATATGAGGGGTGGGGATGTGAACAGAATGTACAGGTATGTTAGTTACAAGTGTGTATTTTACAATTGTGCCATTCAGGATCTGTGTATAAATAATGTGTAAATTATAATGTCTCAGTTATGATGGGCCTTATGTTCATTCATTCATTCATCCACCGCTTTATCTGATCTTCCCTCGGGTCACGGGGAGTCTGTGTCTATCTGAGGTGTCTATGGGCATTATGGCAGGATACACACTGGATGGAATGCCAACCCATTGCAGGGCACAGGGCACACACACACACACACACACACACACACACACACACATTCATACACTAGGGACAATTTTCCATGTTGCCAATCAACCTACCGTGCATGTTTTTGGACCCGGAGGAAACCGGAGAACCCGGAGAAAAAACCCCTGAGGCACGGGGAGAACATGCAAACTCCACACACACATGGCCGAGACTGGAATCGAACCCGGACCCTGGTGGTGTGAGGTGAATGTGCTAAGCACTAAGACACTGTGACCCCTTTTTATTGCTGGGGCTGTTCTGGCGCTTCCCAGAAGGTAACAGTTGGAAGAGAGAGTGGCTGGGTATGTGGGATCCAGACAGATCTTCTTAGCCATTTTCCTCACTCTTGAGGTGTGAAGATCTTCTCGGTTGGGCAGAGGGGCACCAAAAATCCTCTCGGCGGTCCTGACTGTACACTGTAGATTCTTGAGCTCTGATTCGGGAGCCTATCCAAACCAGACAGGACAGACTCAATAATGGCGAGTAAAACTGTAGCTGCTGTGGCAGGTTAAATTTACCCAGTTGGCAGAGGAAGTACAGCCTCTGCTGGGCTTTTTTAGTTATGGAGTCAATGTGAATGTCTTCAGGTCCTGAGATATGGTGATACAAGATCATTGGGAACAAGATCATTGTACTATAGGTAAAGGAACATGTTTTGCTCCATAAAGGTTTCTGAGAAATATGAAACATGACAAGATGAACTTATGGATATCAGTAAGTATATGTGTAACAGAACAGACTGTCCAAACAGGAGATACAGTTCAAAGAGTTTATTTGTTATTGCATGGGAGAACAGGGAGCGGAGAGAACTTAAGGGCACTAGGAGAGATTGGGGTTTTGGAGAGGAAAAGAAGGAGTGCATGGGCGCAAAGGAGTGGAAACAGGATCGACAAGATCTTGGGATTACCCCGGAGGAACAGTGGGAGCAGGATATGCAGAGCAGGAGTGGAGACTCGGAAACAAAACAGAGGCTTAGTGCACACTATATAATACAACGAATCATCAATAGGATTAGGTAGAGTCCATATCGAGTGTTGTGGGGAGAGTGCTTATGTAGGGAGCCTGAGTGGAGGTGTAATTAGAAGCAGGTGAAGGTAATCAGGATTAGGGGGAGAACGTTGAACGTTGTGATTGGGAAAAGAAGAAGATACAGCGGATGTTGTGGGTTTCGCAAATGAATCTGCTCGAGGGAAAGGGGGACCGACATGCCCCTTTTTCTTTCCTCACCTGACAGATCATGCACTCTCTTACTGGGTTCGAATTTGGAGTGATCTGGGATGGGAGGGAATGGACATGCCCTTTCTACTTCCTGCCATATCCAGTGCTTTCTCACCGGGCTTAGATGCATGCATTTGGTAGTTTCTCCCTCCCACCTCGACAGGAAGCTTGCAGAACTCCTCCTCTCTGCCTCCCAGGAGGGAGATGTGGAACTTGGAACTGTTGGGTCTGTGGGAAGTGGCATCCTATGTGGTGCCACCTGGACTCCTACATATGATATCCCTACAGTAGTGGCTCAGGACCTTGGGATCTTCCCACTGGAGAAACTCGCTCCAAGGCACATGGACAAAGGCACAAACTCGATCAAGGCACATGGCCAGTCATAGACAGTGTTGTTGCTTCTCGTTGTCCAATGCTAATGAAGGAAGCCTCCTTCACAGGTTCAGGGCGGTCATGATTGGCTGCTCTACACAAGGTCTTGTGACAGTCCAGATATCTCATGGCACATCAGAGATGCTGACCATGCCTTTTGTAATGAAGCATATCTGCCAGACCTGAAGCCAGTGAGTTCTGGGAACTCCACCATCATCAGAGCCATGGAAGCTGGGGCCCCTTAGGGGGTGCAGCCCCTAGCTTCTGGCCTCTCAACCTAGGTTGTAGAAACCATTCAGCCCATTCCAGAACTTCCTCATGCTGCAAATGGCACCTGTTACCTGCATGGTGCAAAACACACCGCTTGGACTCCGAGTTAACTGCCCGGTCACCTCAGTGGAGTCCATACACATACGGGTCCTCTGTTCTCCCTGCACCTTTCGGCGTCACACTTAAATTGAATTGTGGAGTCTTTTGCGGCTTTCTCTTTTGAATGTCCTCCAGAATATTGTGACTCTGCCAGCTGTTACACCCCTCTGACCTTTCTCAGGTTATGCCTGATAATACCTCTCCTGGCTCCTTGGTCCTTCACCCTAGGTGTGCCAATATACACTAGGAATGGACTCTCATTCCCATGCGTTACCAAAGCAGCTCGAGTTCCTCAAAGGGAATATCTCTGGGTTACGAATGTGCTTCCACTTTAATGTGTGCTACCATCTGCTACTGTATATCGTTTAGGACCCTCTGTAAGGTGTCATTGACTATCAAGGATTTCTTGTTTAGTTTTTTGTGAGTTTATTTGATGCATGAAGTGCTCGCTCCTTAACATTCATTCATTCATCATCTACCCCTTTATCCGATCTTCCCTCGGGTCACGGGGGAGCCTGTGCCTATCTCAGGCATCTATGGGCATTAAGGCAGGATACACCCTGGATGGAATGCCAACCCATCGCAGGGCACACACACACACACACACATTCATACACTAGGGACAATTTTCCAAGGTGCCAATCAACCTACCGTGCATGTTTTTGGACCGGGGGGAAACCGGAGAACCCGGAGAAAAACACCCTGGCACGGGGAGAACATTCAAACTCCACACACACATGACCGAGATGGGAATCGAACCCGGATCCTGGTGGTGTGCGGCAAACGTGCTAACCACTACGCCACCGTGCCCCGCTCCTTAACAGAGAACACTTTTTTTTTACGTGTTTCCATTTGCTTTATTTTAAAATTCTCAATAAACTTGTATTTATGGTTTGACTGTTTTGACTCTGAATACTTTCTAACATTTAATGGTTTGGCTGCAATTCTGAATAGTTGGATTGTCATCTTATTATAACTCTCAAGTGCCCTGTTATACAAACTAGACTCAGGAAACTAAATATGCGGCCATAATTTTGTATTGGCATTTGTTTCAAGAAACATATTAAATCCATCCTCCTAAATATTTGTCTTGGTTATTGTGAAAGTTTTCGCTAAATTTAACAATACAGACATTTAATCTCTACAGATCATGAATTGTACTACAGAAATGTCAACAACAATATGAAAACTAATTTGTTCTAAATAAACACCCATAGATCCGTAGATTATCCTGTTTCTATCACTGGAGCAGACAGACGCACAAAATCTCAAAATGTGTTGCCACAGAAAACTTGATGCCTGCCCTTTTCATCCCAGCGTTTTCACTGTTTGTGTGTTGTATCTGGGTCTTGCATTAAGGGCATGAAAAAAACCCTAGACAATTTAGTTATACAATGAAATTGCCCCCCCCATGCTCTTTCCAATACTCTTTTCCACACCAGTGTTTCTCATCTTAAAAATCTGATTCTGGTTAATTGTACTGCACATGTTTATTTAAGAGACACCAGAGAAATTAAAACAATTCACATTTCCAGTCTGTAGGTTTTCAAACCCTAACCGTATATTTCTATTGAGAGCACAGCCACATCAACACTTTACAAAAGGGTTTGCACGCTTCGGAAGGTTGGTTATTGTAACTTTTATTTTTTCAAGTATTTTAGGTATATTATATTTTATATATTTTTTCTACATAATTGTATTGTAAGGGACACTGTGGCGTAGTGGTTAGCATGTTTGCCTCACACCGCCAGGGTTCGGGTTCGATTCCCGTCTCGGCCATGTGTGTGTGGATTTTGCATGTTCTCCGGGTGCCTAAGGGGGTTTTTCTCCGGTTTCTCTGGTTTCCCCCAGTCAAAAAACATGCATAGTAGGTGATTGGCAAATCCCTAGTTTATGAATGTGTATGTGTGATTGTGTGTGTGTGTGTGTGTGTGCCCTGCCCTGCAATGGGTTGGCATTCCATCCAGGGTGTATCCTACCTTAATGTCCATAGACGCCTGAGATAGGCACAGGCTCCCCGTGACCCGAGGGAAGATCAGATATAGCGGTAGAAGATGAATGAATGAATTGTATTCTAATTTCACAATGAGAATTTATATATATATATATATATATATATATATATATATATATATATATATATATATATATATATATATATATATCCATATGTTTTTTTGTAAATGTTGTTCAACGAAATCCATGAATTTATAAGGTCATTATTTATAATTTATATTTATAAGAGTCATTAAAAAAGCCATTAAATTTTTCCCAAATGAAAAGGTGTATCTTGAATTCCCATACTAAATAATAAACACTAACTTTACTAATACTATACTATTATACTATGAATTAGTATAGTATAGCATGTCTTTATTATATTCACTAACACTATAAAAAAGATTTATGCCTCTTTTGTACATCTTAACATAACATGTATAAGTTACAATCCTGATCCATTGTGTGTTGTGTTGTTGTGTTTGTGTTATATGTTGTTTTGTGTTTGTGTTGATGGCCTATATGTGGTTGAAAGACATAAAAACCTCTTGACTTCATACTTATTATACATATTTTAATTATATACTCACTGTAAATGGCATTAAAATGTTTTGGATATATTGCATATACATGTTTTTTTCTGGGATTTCACTACAGACACTCTTTAAAAGATGAACACTGATAGACTTTAATGTTAAGTTTTGTGTTGCTGCCATGCATTATATAGAATTTTACATTTTCTAGGTTTGGTAAGATACATAACTTAAAATTAAATGTTAAAAAATCTGCCTATGCTTTTGCTCCATACAAGACGACAAGCACTTTACAAAATCTTCTCGGGATGAGTTTCCATCTGCCCATTTTATGCCACGTACTGGAAAAGTCAGCAACAGCTGCTGCAATGTTTAGCACTTTACACCAGTCTGCCACCCCAACACACTCCACCCCACCCCACCTCACCCCACGTACATACTGCCAAATAATCTAACAGCTGCAAAAATTGGATTAGAGGCGTATACTTGTTTTTCTCAAGCAAAGACTGTGACCTTTATTGTCATATTATTTGCGAATTCTTTTTAACATTTATTTTTGAAATATGATGTGAATCTCCATTCAGATGAAATTTGATCAATCACATGGAATCTTTAATTAGAGCTATTAGAGCAAGTGTGGTAAATGTTGGTTAATAAGTGAATATGTGTATTTCTGGCGCTCAAGTACATTCATTATGTGGAAAACTAGCAACTTACTTTCACAGACCTGAGGTAAATTAAGCCCAGGGGTGGACGGACCATCTGGAGGATAATAAGATTCGTGTACTTCATAATCCGTCTAATATAGCAAATTGAGTTTGGGCTGTGAATTTCTGCAATTTACACTGACAGTCAAATTTATTTCCGAGGATAAAAAAAGGGAATAAAAGAACAGGAGATTCTGCAAAAGATGTAATGATGTCCTCACTCATCCCCCCCCCCCAAAGAAAAGAATCCACTGAACTCTGCAGACATTGTCGAAATGATTTTTAATGTCGCATGATGATGAAATATCATTCAGAAATGACTTCATGTTCAAGCTTGAGTACTAACATTAAGTATCAGCTAAATAACTTTAGTCTGTTTAGTGTGTTATAGTGTGTTTATATTTATAGTGTGTTATAGTGTGTTTATATTTTGCCTTATTTGTTTTATTACTACGAGGCATTGAATATTGGCAGTGGTGGACAAAGTACTTAATTTAGGTAAAAAATACAAATTGTATTCTATATACGGATTTTACATTTTTATTTGAATAGTCCCTACTTTTGCACGTACTTAGATCTAGAACAAAAATTATATTGTTATAATTCATAAAATTCTGTGTTCAGAGCTTCTGCACTTTTGTTTAAACTCTTGGTTTTATAAATAGCCCCTTATTAAATAAATTTTTTATCCAAGATCTAAGATAGCCAGACTAATTTAGCCAAACTTCTGGTTAAATTTAAACTCGTACTTTGTTCTATTGCGACATAACAGTTTGGCTTTATAATATTTCCCCCCTCGTGTGTATATATATTCATTCATTCATTCATCTTCAAGCGCTTTATCCGATCTTCCCTCGGGTCATGGGGAGCCTGTGCCTATCTCAGGCGTCTATGGACATTAAAGGAGGATACACCGTGGATGGAATGCCAACCCATCACATGGCACACACACACTCACAATCACACACACATTCATAAACTAGGGATTTGCCAATGCCAATTTGCCAATCACACACTCATTCATACACTAGGGACAATTTTCCAAGGTTGCCAATCAACCTACCGTGCATGTTTTTGGATCGTGGAGGAAACCGGAGAACATGGCCGGGACGGGAATCGAACCCGGACCGTGGCGGTGTGAGGCAAACGTGCTAGCCACTAAGCCATTGTGCCCCCCTTGTGTGTGTGTATGTGTGTATATATATATATATATATATATATATATATATATATATATATATATATATATATATATATATATATATATATATATATATATATATATATATATATATATATATATAATTAGCTACATTTTTACATATTATAAAGCCAAACTCTTATGTCTCAATAGAATAAGGTACGAGTTTAAATTTAGCCAGAAGTTTTCGTGATGAATAGGTTGCTAGTGGTTACCATGGTGATCATCGGAATTGACGGACAATATGTCGAGCTTTTGAAGATGATTGCTGAATTGCTTAGTCATGCCAAAATACCTGTTGGTGAATGAACAAAGATGTCTACCATTTTTCTAAACCGTGAGTAAGTATTTGCATTATGATTTTCAATGCTGTCTGGATTTTTCTCAAGTCGTCCTTTGAAGTGCTTCATTGTATTACACATAACATCGATTTCGGCGCAATTTTGTGGTCTACGGTGTGCTGCAGGAATAGAAAATGGATGCGTGTTGCTCCATGATAAGGTTTTATTTTAGTTTAATATACTTATATGCTGGGGGATCACGGTGGACATTCGCCTCACACCTCCAGGATTGGGGGTTCGATTCCTGCCTCCGCCATGTGTGTGTGTGGAGTTTACATGTTCTTCCCGTGCCTCAGGGGGTTTTTTTCTTCTTTTTCTCTGGGTTCTCCGGTTTCCTCCCCCCGGTCCCCAAAACATGCACGGTAGGTTGATTGGCACCTTGGAAAATTGTCCCTAGTGTGTGTGTGTGTGCCTTGCGATGGGTTGGCATTCCATACAGGGTGTGTCCTGTCTTGATGCCCCAAGACGCCTGAGATGGGCACGGGTTCCCCGCAACCTGAGAGAGAAGCTGGATAAAGTGGTAGAAGTTGAACGAACGAATGAATGAAATATTCCCATGCCCTCGCTTCACTTTTCTATACCCCTCCCCCTCCCTTTCTCTCTCTGTAGATAAACCACTGGCTCAGGGACCACCAGGAGGTGTTCTTGGCATTCTGGGAGTAGTGGTTGTATTTGGCTTGATTGTAGGTGTCATGGTCACCATCTGCATGGTGTACAAGCGAGGACAGAAGACCCAAAGTGACACTGATAACGATCTGTAAGTATGAATGAACTACCGTGGAAAAATACAAAAATGGTTATAAAGGTGATAAATAAGGTAACTGCTTTAGTAGCGGTTCTTTAACCTTGCTAAAACAGATGGCTCCTGTAGAATATTCCGGAAGGGAAAAACAACAAACAGTCAGTGGTTGGGAAAGTGATGTCTGTGATGGATAGCAGCTGTGCACGCTAATGCGTTTGGCCATTTTCAACACCTGCTGGAGGTTCATTTGAATGGAGGCTGAGCAGTCATTTTAAAATTCTGCACCCAGGGGGATACAGCGCCCCCTGGAGAACAGAGGGTCAGCTTGGCAGCTTGGCGATACCAGGGCTCGAATCCCTCAAGCTTCCAATTAGTAGCCTAGCGCCTTCATCACTGGGATACCTTCTACCCTCCTCCCTCATTGCATCCATGTAATGAGGTGTGCAGGGGGAAAACAAATTTGCCATTTTAACTTTTGACAAGATGAAAAAAGCGACTTAATGAGCAATGGACATACTGCCTTTCTCTTCAAGTCTTCTCTTTGTTCCCCTTTGTACACAGCAGCATTATGGCTGATGGCTGTTTTGCTCAAACTTTAAGATTGGCCCCTTGTCAGTAACAAAAAAAGAAAACGGATATCTAATGCTTTATTTTAACCCAGGAAACACTAAAATCTATGTAGGCTAACAGAAAAATAAACGTTCACCAGCGATGCTGGATTGTTTCTGTTCTACAGTAGCTTGAATTAATTTACACACAGATAGTTATACATTCTTTTTGTACAAGTTTATATTTTGTGCATATTTGATCGCACATATTGTAAATATTATCAGGTACAGATTTTATTACAAAAGATGCTGCATGTCACAAAAAATCTTTTAAATAGATTTCAACACATTTCAGAACGCATTGTTGTGTGTTTGAGTGTATGCACATTTTGGGAAAGCATGTGATGCGGTGGTGAGTGAATTAAAGTATTGATGGTTGTCGGAATTTGCCCCTCAATGACATCAGTGACAATGTACTTATCCATGCGTACCCCTCGTCTCACTAATAAAATTGTCACAGGAATGTGATATTGAAGGAAGATCGTCTCAAGATTACCTATGTAACCCCGGTTCCGTGATGGAAAAGGACCCTGCATAAGTAACGCTTTGGGAACGCTTCAGCGTGATATGCTCTGAACATGTGTGAAATCTCATCCATCTTTTATAGCAGATAGAGTGGGGTTACCGTAGAGGACATCTCGACCAGGAAGGATAAAAGCACATAAGACGGAACAGCTTTGAAAATGGAAGTAAGCACCACTGGGATGCATGCAATTGGACCTAGTGCCACAGCGTCTCGTTCCCTCTCGGAACCAGGGTTACATACGTAACCTGGAGATGTTCCCTTTCAGGAACTTGTTCTGCATCGGTAACACATTGGGAATGAAAGTCCAAGACCAGTTCCTGCTTAGTGTGAATCGGCACAACTGGATCTGAGCATCAAAAGGTCAGAGGGGACGCTACACCCTGGCTCGAGTGTGCTTTGTCCCTGAAAGCAGATATGAAGAACAATGGCATCCACGATCCATGTGCTTAGCTTGTACAGAACCGTAGCCTACAAAGAGCCAGTTCGAGGAGAAGCATAATGCACCTATATAATAAGCATGTGGCCGAACAGAGGATTTCACCTTCTACAATGGGCCAAAAGAAGGTAGCATTAGGGACCCTAACACAATGGCCTCAACCTCTGGGTGGCATGGACAAAATTTGTCCTCTGCTATATAGACTCACGATACAACCTTTTGGTGAACTATTCCTGATGGTCGACCGGGCAGATAACTGGGCCCAAGCGGTTCGTTTGCACCAAGCAGGTAACAGGTCCCATTTCACGGCATATGACCCCCTCATGAAGGGAGTTTTGGAGTGGGGGGGTTGGTTTCCACAACCTCATTTGTGAAAGCAGTCACTAGGGTAGGGCAGTCTTGAGGGTAGAGACCCCAGAACTCCCAGGCTTTAGGTCTGGCAGTAATGCATGGGCCACACCTCCAAATGTTGTTTTCTTCGTGAAATGATAACGGCCTGTATACAATGATGCAAGACTGAGTAGCAAGTTAGCAAGAGCATCATATTGTGAACAAGCAAATTATTCGCCTAGTAGGATCCACATTCAGTGGTGGGACCAGTACCCTCATGCAGTCCAGTTCTCACTGCAAAGGAGATTTGATTTGCTGGTTACTGTTTAAATGTTTTCAATGTGCAGTGACTCTGTTATATTGATGATTTTTCCATCATCTTTTAACCTACGAACATTCGATAATATCCAGAGCAGACGTTTTGAATATGATCCTCTGTGACAGGCAGATCTACACCCTCCAGGCTCTCACTGAGAGAACAGGCCCCATGCCACTATATAGTAGTTCTGGAATAAACATGAATTGTAACCAGTATAACGGTTCCCAAAACAAAAAAATGCTGGACAACATCCAGCTGCTAATATAGGATGTTGTGCCATAATAAATGTTGTGCCATGAGAGATGGGGTCAAATTAGCATGCTCCTACACACACACACCCTCCCAAAGGGGCATGCCCGTCTCCATTTCCTCTGCCAGATTTGTTTGTGAACCCCACAACATCATCCACCACTTTGCCTCGGCCAAAGCAGGAGCGGACTTGCGAAGACCGTTACCATAGCTGGCTTGCTCAAGGGCTGTCAAGAAAGCTAAGAGATCACATAAGTATCCTACCCTGTTAATGAAACGAGGGCAAGGAGGGACACACAACCTTTTTTTTTACTAAAGATTATCTTAATAAAGACAGAAAACAGACAAACAAATCACATAGAAACATATAGCACTTACTGAACACATTGGTTGACGCAGGTTCCGACACGAACCATGTCCACATTATACTCCTGCTAATAACACGTTCCTCGTCCTGCATCATAAAAATGTTCACTGTAGATGCAAATGAGAACCAATAAGTCCATCAAATAAAGTAACTGTTACTTCGAAAAAGGATATTAAATTGATTCAAATGATGTGGCTAATGTGTTTACATTTTTAACCTTCAAAGGAACCAAATATTAAATACTTATTATTATTTATTATTATAATAAAATATTATTAATATTTATCATCATATAGTTTTAGGGGCATGGTGGCTTAGTGGTTAGCACGTTCGCCTCACACCGCCAGGGTCCGGGTTCGATTCCTGTCTCGGCCATGTGTGTGTGGAGTTTGCATGTTCTCCCCGTGCCTCAGGGGGTTTTTCTCCGGGTTCTCCGGTTTCCTCCCCCGGTCCAAAAACATGCAATGTAGGTTGATTGGCACCTTGGAAAATTGTCCCTAGTGTATGAATGTGAGTGTGTGTGTGTGCCCTGCTATGCGTTGGCATTCCATTCAGGGTGTATCCTGCCTTAATGCCCATAGACGCCTGAGATAGGCACAGACTCCCCGTGACCCGAGGGAAGATCGGATATAGCGGTAGACAATGAATGAATGAATGAATCATATAGTTTTATTACTATAGTATTTTATTGTTTTTTTAAATTTTATTTTGTATTTTATTTTATATTATAAAATGACGTAAAATGCTCCAGCGCTGTGATCACTGCAGAGGAAAAATGTTGAGACCATCTTGAGACCACGTTTCATGTAAAAGTTTAGTGTCTGTAGGTCTGATGTCTCTTCCCTCTCCTTTGAACAGAACAGAGATGCCACCAATGCACAAACCGGTCCCTCCGCCACCGAAGAAGAACAGTGACATGAAAGGAGGCTTGATATCTGATGACATACAGGTAGGATGGCTTCTTCTTTTCTGCCCTCTTGCACACACAAATACAGGCGCACACAATTTTGTTCTCATTAATCTACACTTCATTGTTGACATGTCCTCCATCCATAGCTGCCTCCATCATGCTTCACTTTTTGGGTGGTTCTGGGGAGGTGACGTCTGGGCTGCGGCGATATTGTCAACCTGAACATTTATGGATCTCAGTCAGTTTTGGCAATGTTCATAGTTCATGGTCACATCTCTTAATATGGCTCTTCTCCCCGAATTTCTCAGTTTGGCAGGCTCTTCGAAGACCCTTGCTTGACACAGAACTCTTTTGGGAGTTTCTTTGTCTTGGCTTTGTTGTTGGCATGGCTTGTATTTTTTTTCCTCTGATATGCAGTGTTAACTGTGAATCCCTTTATAAATAAGTGTGTTCTATTTCCAAATCATGTCCAATCAATAAACCTTGCCAAAAGTTGTCTGCAGCCAAGCTGTTTTAAAGCAGCATAGCAGGGATCAAGAAGATTGAGCTAACTTTGAATTGAGTCTGAACAGTTTTTAAGAACTACTCCTGCTACAAACAGTTCCCCACAGCGAGCAACAGAGCAAATGTGGGCAAACAAACACCCAGTTCCGGCAGGTTTCATTAGACCGAAAGAAAACCTGCTGCCTGGACACCATCTCCAGTGGCCAACCTGGAAGTCGTTAAATCGCCTGCGGACCCAAGTTGGCCGCTGCAAGGCAAATATTTCAAAATGGGGCTATATAGACCTGCGACTGCAATCCCAGTCCATGTTGCATTTGCTCTCTTGCCCACTGTGCCTTTCTACCTGTACTATCGAGGACCTGTGTAGGGCAACGGACAATGCTGTGGCTGTGGCCAAGTATTGGGCCGACAAAATCTAGTCAATTTTATGAGCCATTGACTCGATGAAGAAGAAGACTTATGTACTTTAGCGCTAGTAGTCTATATCACCATGTCCAAGACTATTACCTGTATGGATGACCTCCTGGCAAATCTAGATTGCTGCTGGAAGAGGTGTTAGTGCGGCCAGCAGGGGGCGCTTGCCCTGTAGTCTGTATGGGTCCTAACACCCCAGTATAGTGATGAGGGACACTATAAAAGTACCGTCTTTCGGATGAGACGTTAAACCGAGGCCCTGACTCTCTGTGGTCATTAAAAATCCCAAGATGTCCTTTAAAAAAGATTAGAGGCGTGTCCTCGGCATCCCGGCCAAAATTCGCCCATTTGCTTCTGACCATCTCCTAACCGTTCCTATATGTACTGATTTGCTTTATTATTCTGTCTCCTCTCCACCAATAATCTGGCGTGTGTTGGGCATTCTGTCTCACTATGGCTGCCTTCGCATCATCCAGGTGGATTCTACACATCGGTGGTGAATGAGGAGATCTCCCTCTCATAATGTAAAGGGCTTTGAGTGTAGAGAAAAGCGCAGTATATATATATATACTATGTGCAGCAAGATAAAACTGAAAAATGTGACAGGGGTCCCGAATGCATTTGTTTGGGAGGCAGAAGGCAGTTCACGTAGAACGGATATGGTGAGCTGGAGGCAGTTGGTGAGACCTGTTACCCAGTGAGCATAACATCGGTATGATTAAACTTGATGGGCCAGATCTCCTATATTAGCAGCTGGATGTTGTCCAGCATTTTTTTGTTTTGGGAACCGTTATACTGGTTACAATTCATGTTTATTCCAGAACTACTATATAGTGGCATGGGGCCTGTTCTCTCAGTGAGAGCCTGGAGGGTGTAGATCTGCCTGTCACAGAGGATCATATTCAAAACGTCTGCTCTGGATATTATCGAATGTTCGTAGGTTAAAAGATGATGGAAAAATCATCAATATAACAGAGTCACTGCACATTGAAAACATTTAAACAGTACCCAGCAAATCAAATCTCCTTTGCAGTGAGAACTGGACTGCATGAGGGTACTAGTCCCACCACTGAATGTGGATCCTACTAGGCGAATAATTTGCTTGTTCACAATATGATGCTCTTGCTAACTTGCTACTCAGTCTTGCATCATTGTATACAGGCCGTTATCATTTCACGAAGAAAACAAAAGAGATATAATCTAACTAATGCGAGTAGGAGAGGAGGAAAGTGGAGTCTTTTATGTTGTGATTATAATGTAAAGCTAGTGCTTAATCAAATACTACATATGTATCGTCTTTATTTTTAATTGTAATACTTCAGAGTGCTTTCATTTGCAGAGTGCTTTCGGGAAGGGGGGTATCTCAGTATCGCAAAGTTACCACACTTGGGTCCTTGAGCAAGGCCCTTAACCTATGTTCTCTAGGGGGCGCCGTATTATAGCTGACCCTGCACTCGGACCCCAGTGTCCAAACAAACTAGGATATGGGAAGAACGATTTTCATTGTGCTGTAATTTACATGCTAAATAAAAGCTATTCTGTTTTATTTTCTTTCACGTATTGAGAGACTGAGTGTGTTGTGTGTGGACCATTTTTAAATAGCGCAACCTCTGTGTTTGGATACATTACTTTTGGTCTCTGAACAACCTTAAAAACACGAATTCAAGCGTCACATCCAAAGAATGTGTTCCTTCAATACCCCAGACATTGCTTGGAAATTATCATCATAGTGCAGAAACAGCCTTTGAAGGAAAAAAGAAATCAAATAGAATAACAAAACAGGTTGAATAATTTGATGTTTTTCTGGAATTACATGTAGATAAATTATATTTTCTGCTGCTCACAATCACGGATGCTAATCACTTACTGCTCGTAGTAACCAATAATGATTCTAGAATTACTATTATGTTCCATATTTCTCTTATTACATTTAATTAGATATACAAGGGGTGAGTTTAGTCAATATTTTATTAAAAAATATATATTCAACTATGTACACATAGTTGTGAATATGTTTGAATGTTATATGCTATGTTATTGTATATCATATATGAACATAATATATATATATATATATATATATATATATATATATAATTTTCTGTCAAAATATATACATAGATGTTGCTCGCTTCATATAAAATGTAAAGGAAAGTCTGTTTCTTTTTAAGTAGAATGGATATGATAGGGACATATTCATATTTTCACAGTGCTAACATGTCAGGATTCCTTCGTTTGTTTGTTTGTTTTTTGTTTATTTATTTATTTATTTTTACATTCACATTTTAAAGGTGGTTCTGTTGGACAAGGATAATGAATTGTTGAAAGTTCCACTGCATCCCCCTTACAATGACAAGGTGACATCTGAGTCAACTGCCTTCACTGATAAGACAGTAAGTAGTGTTTTCCTTTCTATTGCATTTTTATTTACATTTTTTCAGACTTCTTCCATCATCTGAATATGATGTGCAGTATATGGCCAAAAGTATGTGGACACCCGACATTCTGTGCAATAGAGTACAGCCTTTGTATGGCCACTGTCATTTCAATTCTCTTGAATTAAAAAGCCCCAACCATTCTTATTGGAAATCTGGATTTAGCAAGGTCCACGGCAGGGGTGGACAAACTACGGCCCCTTGGTCCTTTTAATCCCGTCCACTGGAAGTGGTACAGAATTGTCCAAATCAAATCATATCATAATTATGACTGCATTCATTTGACCTTGTCCTTGTAATTTGCCTGACGTTCCACCAGGTGGTGCATTGGGCACAGTGGATTCATTGAGTATTAACATTAATGCCTTTTTATACATTTATGTTTTATATGTATGCATCTGGTGCTGGCCCGGCCTGTTTGTCAAGTTTTAAAAGTCAACGTTGCCCCTTAGACAAAAAGTTTGCCCCGCCCCCCCCCCCCCCCCCCCCCCCCACCTCCAGTCCATGGTTTATTTGTAAGGACTTGAATGGCCCATTTTCTGACCTCAACACCACTGAATATCTTTTATATTAACTGGAAAGTTACCTATATACCAGACAATGGTGTCAAAAGTAGTCCCATTCAGTCCTCAGGTAGAAATATAGATACTATGGTTTAAAAAGCCTTCTGTAGTATCAACTCAAGCTTTTTACTCATGTAAAAGTGTAAAAGTACTGGTTTCAACACTATTTAATGTATAAATGTATTTTTTGTTTATTTTAAATAACGATCCCCAACACTGGTTATGTCCTTGCTGGAATGTGATTTGTGTCATGTGCAGGTGCGATGGATCGAGTACAAACCAATAGGGTGTCGGAATGGTATATGTTTATATCTCATCCAACCACAATCACATTCACTCTATCCGGATGAAACCATTTATCTTGATAGGGTTTTTTTTTAATATAAGGAGTATAAAGTACAGATAAACGTAGAATTAAAAAATACCCCAGAAAAGTAAGGTAACGCAGTATTTGTACTTTGTTACTTGACATCTCTGACACCAGACCATTTCAGTGCTTGCTTTCACAATTGTATTGTGTATTTTGATGAATAAACACAAATCCTCACTAAATCTAGTTTCTGTTATAATGACAGACGTGAGATCATCTCCTTGTTAATGCCTATGATTTTGCCGTTGTCCTCGTGCATAAGGCAATCAATTATCCTGTATATTTATGTGCATTTGTTTTTATTGTAGTGTACAAGTCAGCCTGTGCTACTGCAATTTGGGGAGGTTTTAAAAATTGTGAGCTATTATTACTACGAGTAATTGACTTGTGTATAAATAATACCATTACAGGATACACATGTGTAAATCTCTTCACAGACTCTTGCATTCCTTGGAATCTTTTTACAATATTTCTCCAGCGCGTACACAAAATAGAAAATACCATATTAAAGCAAATGCATTCAGACTTTTGAGTGGTACATTTAATAGTGGCTTTACTAGTATTCAAATGAACTGGCTAGGGGACATTGTTATATATGGGGCATGCAAATGCAGGCATAGGTAATAGGAAATTTGGTAAGGACTGCTTATTATATTTTTCCTCTATATCACCATGGCAGCAAATTGTGCTGTTTTGACAGCAATTCAAAATGGGTGGAAAAGAGTTCGCACCAGAAAGTGTGAAAGTGTCCTGGAGAAGCATGTAGGCTTATATACACAACAATGGATTTAACCCAGGCCATCTGTTACATTCGGTAATTGCTGAAAATACAGCAAATACAGACGAAAATAAATACCAATTATGGTACATTTGGTGAATTCAATTGAAACGTATGTAGCCTATGTATTTGTTCATTAGTGCATGTTCTTGTACTCTCATTGTGAAGTCCTCTTGTATGGCGGCAGCTACCATTCAGTCGATGTTCTACCCTTTACTGTATTTCTTTGTTCAAAGGCAAAGTGTAAGCAGCTCCTATTCACTCTCTTTACTGCGTAGGCTTTTATAATTGTCTGCTCTAAGTCTTCCCAGATGTGCAATTGTCCTTTTTTTTCTCATGCTGCACTGTGGCCTACAGTCATTGCTGTTCCAGACTACAGTTTTCCAAATGCCATGCTCCAGTTTCCTCATACTTGTAAATAAGCCTTCGTACATGCATATACATATACTAGATTTGTTTATTTTTTTCCCCAGCTATTCAGAGTAAATATTCCCAATGTATTTTCTTCATTGTAATGATTAATATCCTGGTTATGTCTGGCTTTGTTACGGCCAACTGGTTCTGTAAATCCCTTTTTCCTCTGTTTTTCTCGCTTTGATAAGCAAACGAACGAAAATGGGTTTCGCCAATAAATAAAGCGTATTTCACGTTTGGTTCGATAAAGGACACAATCACCGGTTCCAAAGGCAAAATGTAAATAAATAAATAAATAGGAATGCAATGATTTGCAAATCTCATATAAAAATCGAATGTTTATACTGAGAATTATACTGAGTGTTTTCAAATGGTGACGTTCGAGACTTCAGGCAGGCCGGGGTACTTCCACTGTAAAGTCATGTTGTTGTAATGTTGTCTGCACTGGCTCAAATACTCAACTCATTCACTAAAAACAGGGGGGGGAACACGGTGGCTTAGTGGTTAGCACATTCGCCGTCGGATTTCGTCGGATTCGATCGGATAAAGCGCTATAAGATGAATGAATTCACTAAAAACACAAAAAATTATAATAATATAATCTCATCAGAATTGATGGAGTCTTGATATGACCCAAATGAGCATGGCTTCCAATTGGAGTCCAAAGTTTTCTTCTTCGTTCCATCTATACATCATCAGGGATAAACACACATAAATCATTTATAATAGCGTCGTTTTAATGTCACTGTAATTTCGAGTGTGTTCATTTATTGTTGTATTGTAAGTTTTAGGGTACGTCAAGGATTTTCCGGATTTCCATTCCAGAATTATGACTGTAGAAAATGCAGTGCCACCTCAGGATCAGAAAACCAAACGCATCCTATATTGATTTTCGTGCACAGGGATTTCTGACATTTGTCCACAATTTGTATCCAGTCTTTCACAGATTCTTGACATGGTTACTTCAATTCAAGCTCCCGCAGACAAAGCTGCCACTGTTGGGCCTTAGAGCAAGACACTGTGCCTTTATATGTAGCGGATATCACTGTGTTGTAATGTGTATTTGACATGTAAAGAGATTTACGCTTTCCTTTACTCTTTTCTTTCATTTCATGGCTTAAGAAGTATTCTAGTGACCTAATGATCTGAAAGCAGAAGACGCGGAGGAGGGGTGTAGCTCAGTGGTTTAAGGCGCTGGGCTACGGATCGGAAGGTCGGTGGTCAAAACCCCGGTATCGCCAAATGGCTGCCCTTGGGTCCTTGAGCAAGACCCTTAACCCTCTGTGCTCCAGGGGGCGCTGTATCATCGCTGACCCTGTGCTCTGACCCCGGCTTCCAAACTAGTTGGGATATGCGAAAGAATTTCACTGTGCTGTAATGTATATGTGACAAATAAAGCCTATTCTATTCTATTGCACTTTTCTAAGCACTTTTCTGTGCACTGACAATATTACGTATTAGCTTGTTTATTGTTTACCCGTCTATCCACCGACTCCGGTACTGGGACTTCTCCTCCATCTATATGACCAGGAAATGTTGTACTTCCATTCAGTTTCCCATGGATACAAGCCCACAATTTACACCAGCAGAAATGCATTACACGTAATAATAGTGGTAGATGATGCTGAAATACCATTAAGACCTTCCCCATCTTATCTGCAGATTGCAGAACAGTTTGAAAAAAGGCCCACAAAATTCACCAAAGCGCACATGATACTAAATGGCCTCTCTTCCGTGCTATCATTTAAATGTTTGATAAAAGACGTCCTTCAAGACGTGCGCGGCAGGTTTTACGGTTACATATAGAGCTGATATGCCATCCTTTCAGCATCACTCACTTGGAACTGTAGATTGTGGCTTCAAAAAAAAAAACCTCATACGTGTGACATCAGTGCAGTTACAGGCTCAGGAAATGGTATTTTTATTAATATAAATGATAACATTCATTCATTCATCGTCTACCGCTTTATCCGATCTTCCCTCGGGTCACGGGGAGCCTGTGCCTATCTCAGGTGTCTATGGGCATTAAGGCAGGATACACCTTGGATGGAATGCCAACCCATCGCAGGACACACACACTCACATTCACACACACATTCATACACTAGGGACAATTTTCCAAGGTGCCAATCAACCTACCGTGCATGTTTTTGGACCGGGAGGAAACCTGGAAACCCGGAGAAAAACCCCCTGAAGCACGGGGAGAACATGCACATGGCCAAGACAGGAATCAAACCCGGACCCTGGCGGTGTGAGGCGAACGTGCTAACCACTAAACCACCCTGCCCCTTAAATGATAACATTTATTTGATAAATGTATTCAATTATGAATCCAATTTAAAATAGTATTGATAGTAGTAACGGTAGATCGCTTTCTGTTCAACGAGCTTGCTTGTTGTCCTAACTTTATTAAGTAAATATTTAGTTTACTATCATATTTGTAGCATGCAACAAAACGATCACACTTTAATAATGACCAAGATAACCAAGACAATAAGTATTAGTTTACTTACAAGTTCCCAGAGCACTCACGCAAGAACCTTACCATCAAAAAACACGACCTTGACGTGAAAGGGAGCTGTTAGAAATGTATCGAGATTTGTGGACTGTCCTGAGAACATGTCTTACTCTTCCAGTGACTGAAGGAAAAACACATATCCGAAGTTCCACCCTGTCACAAGAGCACCTCCACAGCTCTTTGCCGTCATTGATATCATTAGTCCGTTTGCTACAATAATGTAGCCGATGACTCTGAATGAAATTTTCAGGGAGGTTTCATGGGAGAGGGTAGAGCTCAGTTGTTTAATGCTCTGGGTTCTGGTCTGGGGTTCGAACCCCGGTATCACCAAACTGCCACTCTTAGGTCCTTGAGCAAAGCCCTTAAGGTTTTAATGGGCCCAATGGGAGTGATTTCCATTACAGAATTATAGCTGTCGAAAATGTCCTCCAGGGGGCGCCGTATCATGCTCTGAACCCAAGCGTCCAGAAACAAGCGGGGATAAACAAGCTATTCATTCTTCTTCTTCTAGGAAGTTATTTGGTTTGCTGTGTGAAGTGCAAATTCATTTGTGGTGTTCCTTTTTGCTATTGTAAGATAATATAAGTACTGGTGGATATTTTTATGTGGCTGGGGTGCTGGGGTTTGGGGATATGATGAGGTTTGCTCAGTGGTCTAAGGCGCTGGACTACTGATCGGGTTCGAGCCCCGGTATCGCCAGTATCGCCAAGCTACCGCCCTTGGGTCTTTGACCCTTAACCATGTGTGCTCCAGGGGGGTGCCGTATCATGGCTGAC
Source organism: Kryptopterus vitreolus (assembly GCA_030449085.1). Lineage (NCBI taxonomy): Eukaryota > Metazoa > Chordata > Actinopteri > Siluriformes > Siluridae > Kryptopterus > Kryptopterus vitreolus. The sequence goes on along the minus strand of JACRUU010000027.1, from coordinate 7,813,080 downwards.
CCTGTGCTCTGACCCCAGCTACCAACAACAAGCTGGGATATGCAAAGAAATGGAGGGCCATGATGGCCCGCCACGGCTGAATACTTTTTGACAAACCTTGAGTTAGTTTTAATCAAAATCGCTTAATTACACTAGGCTTTATAGAGTCCATAGTCCATATTTTAACTCTGTATGCAGATGGTCAGGGGCACGTTCATGTTCGCCTCACACCGCCAGGGTCCCGGGTTTGATTCCTGTCCCGACCATATGTGTGTGGAGTTTGCATGTTCTCCCTGTGCCTCAGGGGGTTTTTCTCTGGGTTCTCCGGTTTCCCCCCGGTCCAAAAACATGCAAGGTAGGTTGATTGGATATATTTCCCGTAAAGAATTTACTATGAATGAAGTCCAATGAAATAAAAGTATTTGAATGCAAGTGTAGTTAGTTGAGCATGAATGATGAATGAATGATGTCATGCATGGGATGAATGAATGAATTCGAATGAATGAAGGTGCCGGTTTGCATTGTCGGTTCTGCTCTTCAGTTCCTCATAGTTTATCATGCACATAAATGGCCATCACGACCCCCATATGACAACATGCCCTTTGCTTACCATTGTCATTCCTCTTTACAACCACTACTCATCCCATTTTTACTCAACCTCGAGTTTCCTGTCATACTGTACACCCTTCCTGAATGTTAAAGAAATTCCAATTAGAGGAATTAAATGTATACATGATTGTGTCACCCAGACTGCCAATATAAATACACTAAACCTATGCAAAATTATAATTATTATTATGAAAATTATATAATTATTTTATCTGCCTGTTGTAGGGATTATTCATATACACTCATTTCTCTCTCTCTCTGTCCTCAATTCTTTGTTTCTTCCTGAGCACCAAATCCTCACACCCCCTCTTTAACCTCTCTTATCTCCAGAGTTTTGCCCACAAGGACTGTGATGTCCAGTATGCGGTGCTGGATACTGCAGCTTTGGCTTCCTCTCCTCGGAGCTCAGTGCACTCTTGCGGAGACCTTGTCGAGTATGCAACCATCCAGCCTAGCTCTCACTAGTGCATGCCCTTATTGGCCCTTTCCCTATGCTTCTGGCCTCAAGGTACATGGATAAATGCCCTGCCTTTCTTATCTGTTCTCTGCTTTCTTGTGGATCTTTTTTTTTCTAACCTTACTGTCAAGTACAATATGAAAAACAGTAGGAGATCGAATAATTTTATACCAATGTTCAGAGAAAAAGTTATACTGGGGATTTAGTGTGGTCAGAGAATAGATGAGATCAACAGCGAATCGAGTGTGATTTTAAACCTGCACTTGGGATACAAGTACGAACACATCACAGTAAACCCTCATTTTTGAACCTTGATATACACTTTTTTTAAAAGGGTTTTTGTGCCAGATGTTCATAAGCTCTCAAAATGCTGAATCGTCGGTCCGAGACACAATCCATGTGCAGTTTGTTGTAGAACGAGCTTTTTGTTGAACGGAAAATATCCTGTCGTTTGATCTAAAACTTGTAAGAGTTATTTTCTCTCATTAGTCCTCAGTGTGGGGAAGGTTACTTTGGAGATGCAATAGATTACAGATTACAAAAAGTAGTGTAACTTTTCAATTACGTGATAAATGTAAAGTAACTGATTACATTTGATTAATTTTTGATTACTTTCATTTGTCCACTAGGTGGCACATGGAAAAAGTGGGCTATATTTTCGTTATTGAGGATTGTTGTTGGGCGGGTGGTCTTTGGGATTTGTAATCGTCAACATTTTCAAAAGTAACTTGGAATTTAATTGCACCTTTTTTCGCAGTAACTGTAACAGATTATTGTTACTTTTATTTTGTAATTCAATTTTACGTAACGGTGTTACATGTAACTAGTTACTCCCCAACACTGATAGTCCTGTTCTGTTCTGTAATAGGGCAAAAAATAATTACAAAAGGTTACAAAAAATAATTTAGTTTACTTTTTAGACTCATACATTGATGGCATACAGTGAAACACTGACTGCACCCACCCTCAGTGTTTGGGAGGAACTAGTTACATGTAAGGGTGTTACGTAATTTAATTACAAAATAAAAGTAACAGTAACAGAAGAGTAAAAAAAAAACAAAAAAAAACACCAATTAAATTCTGATACAGCTCAACTATAACCTAGTGGACAAATGCAAGTAATCAAATGTAATCAGTTAACTTTACTTTTATAAAGTCGAAATTGAAAAGTTACACTACTTATTACATTTTGAAGAGGGCCATTTGTAATCTGTAACCTATTACATTTCCAAAGTAACCTTCCCAACACCGCCCACCCTCAGGTCTTCTCACCGACATCAATACCTGACTATATATTTAACCCGCTTAACTCTGAATGAGCACAAATCTGCACAAGCACTCTCCGAGATCTAGAGGAGCATATTCCAAGAAGAGTGGAGGGAATTATATGAGTAGGAGAAGTGGGGATTAAATATGGAGTGCGATGCTCATACCATACTTATGACCAGGTATCCACTTATGGGAATATAGTGTATATCTGGGGTGGAATCCCTATTAAGGCCGTCACTAAGGCTGTGATTTCTTACAGCTTCATAGGACACAGCTACCACAAACAAAAAGATTTTATTGTCATTTCGACTATATATATATATATATATATATATATATATATATATATATATATATATATATATATATATATCTATATATATATATATAGCTGATGCAGTGAAATGAGAGTGAGGCTAGAGGACTAGACTAAGAACTGCTCAAGGTTGCTGGCATTGTCTCCTGTGTCCTGCTCACTCCATATACCCATGGCTCAGCCTTTCCACGCCATGGCCCAGCCTCCCAAATCCTGCCCATGTTGGAGGCCACTGTTGAGGCCAATGGCGCCACTTTTCATGCCCACCCTGGCCAGAACATCTCTGTGTCATGTGTTGACTTTTTGTTGTCTTTCCTATGTGCCACTGTTCTCACATCTATTTTTAAGTTTAACCTTTGACAAGTTGTTATTTTTAACCCCCCCCATGTGTCTTTGTTCTGCACAAAGCGCTGTTTGCCTGTAGCCACTTTCAGAGCTAATAGTTCACGGTAGTAAACTGCAGGTTCTCTCACTACTTCTGTTTCCTTCTTGTCAGATATTGTTCATTATTGACCTCCGCCTGTTTCCCCATTTCGATTCACACCTTGGGTTTTGCCTGCTCTTTGCCTGCTCCCTAAATAAATCCTTTTTACTGCATCTGAATCCAGCTCACCTACCTTCACCCCCTTAATTTTGATTTTCATTTCTATCTGGTTAGAATGGAAAATAACACGGTTCATACGCTATTTAAATCTGCTCATTTCATTTACTTTCTGCTTTACATGTTCTCGTGGCAGGCTCATGGTTGATAATGTCCTGTCATGTAAGAGTCGTATTTAAACTCTATACCCATTCTGTGTTTGAATTATAGCCATTTTATAGCATTATTTCAATGGTAAAAGTTGCAATCGATCATTATTAAGGGGAATTTCCTTTAAGCCTGTCCTTGTCCAAGGAGGATCAAGTTTGAAATAAAAATGACCCAAAAGGCCTTTTAAGAGCAATATTATACAGTTTAATATTTCATATTATCAAAAAAGACAGTGTTCAGTTGTCAGACAGAATTCTTTCCTTGTAGGGGAAAAAACACTTGAGAACATCTAGCCAAGTCAAGAAGCCTCTTGAAGACGTAGATGCATCAATGAATGTTAATGGAGTGTGTTTATTTTAAGATGCAAATCATGGGTACCACTCAGCCACCGAATGCCAGAATAGACTTTGATTATATATATATATATATATATATATATATATATATATATATATATATATCAATATATTATATTATTCTTGTGCCCATCTAATGCACAGCCAAACTGAATTGCATATTGATTCATTACTACATATTATATTTGGTAGCAGGGCCTTCAGTGGGGACTTACCTGACTTAATTCACCACTATCACGCAACATGCTGTAACAAGGTGTGGCATTACAGAGATAGACAGGCATTTCATGTATTGAGGGTGACTAAAGTAAGAAACCTAAGACAGCTCCAAACCTGAATGAGCTGAGCTATCTTTCCCAGGCTGAGACAAGCTAGCAAGCTTCAGGATTTGCTATTCCAGCGAGCTTTGGGGTTTGCCCTCATGATGTCTGTCTTTTCTGAACAAGTCCGCCTCGAAAATGGATTTCTACGTATGTCCAAGCCCAAGTCAATTTCTTGCCCTCTGTAAATTCCCTGTAAAATAACTGTAAATTCTGGCTGTAAACAGGTTTGCTCTGACCAACCAATCAGAGAACAGACATTATTGTGGGCCCTGTGAGGCAAATTTGTAATCTGATTGGTTAAAGAAACAGTCCCATTGCTAACATAGTTCAAGGTGTATTGGCCAGCACTACTTATTCTGAAGGCCCTGGGCAGATTAGCTTGGCAGCACATAGAGGGTAAAATCTGTATCCACATACACTTAGTGAAAGCAAGTATGTGTTTCTCTTGGCAAAAAGCAGCCGTGAGAAACACTGTGCAATAAAGACAATAGACTGTTGGGAATAAATTAATACAATTTTATTGAACAAATATTAGAATTTAGATTAGAATGTAGATCTGATAGTGTCCAGGCCAGCAGAGAAGGCCTTGCTCGCCCTGATGCCCCTCCACTGGTGAATATGTCCTCAAAATACAGACATCATTGCTGGAGTTTATAATTGAAGACTTGACTAGCCACTATTTTAACCCTACTTATTCTTATATTACATGAGCCAGACATTTCAATGTACACTAATTGTTTGTGTGTATTTAATTTCTGATAAATTAAGTTGTATGTGGAATGTTCACATATGAATTAGTTAAAAATGTAGCACTTGAGAGGCATGTGATGGTGCCCTGTTAGGTAAAGCGACTAAAAACAGAAAACAGATGATAGAGGATAACGCAGGAAAACAAAAGAGACGGGATATAGCTGGAGAGATCAGTCCATATAGAAACAAACAACAATACATGCAAATACATTATAACACATTGTTGGGAATCTTCTCTTTGGGAAAAGGTGATATTTGGATGGCCTTGTGATGGTACTGAGACAGGCTCACAGTGATCAGGAGGCCCAGTTAGGGTTTCTTGGGTGGGAACGCTATGGTGTTCTGGCTGAAATGGAACCAGGAGCTCAGTCTACATGTAGGTCAGGAGATAAGAGACTGTGCTATCAGTCTCTGGTAGGGAGGTAGAACTTGAGTTCCTGCAGGTGAAGCCACCATCAGATCAGTGGCAAACTGCCTAATGGTCCGATGAGTTAAATTTAAAATCTTTTACTTCTAACTCTCATGTCAGGAATAAATAATACAGTATATTTATAGGCGCCTTTCTAAACACTCAAAGACAATTAAGCATGAAAAGCATGAAAAGCACATTGGGCTGTGTGACAGGACAAGTAAGAGTTAGAATGCCTATTTGAACAGGTGAGACTTGAGTCTCGATTTAAAGACCGACAGAGAGTCAATATTTCGATTGTCTGGAGGTAAAGTGCTCCAGAGCCGAACTCTGCCCCATGGTGTCGGGACAAGGAGGCAAGGAACAGAGAGACGAAGAGAAGAAGCAGATCTAAGAGAACGTGAGGGAGCATGAATATGGATAAGAACAGACGAGTAAGAAAGGGCAAGACTGTGAATCAATGAGGAGATTGAACGGAAGCCAATGAAGCTGCTGCAAAGCCGGGAGTGTTGCGGTGAAATGAAGGAGTTTTAGTAATGATACGAGCTGCCGAGTTATAAAGCAGTCGAAGCTTAAGATGGGATTTACGAGAGAGACCAGAAATGATAGTAATTGTTATGGGAGGTAACAGGACTGTGAACAGGAATAGCGGTAGCATGCTGAGTGTGAGAAAGACGAATAGGGTCGATATGATGCAGATGGAAAGACGCTGGCTGATGTTATTTATATGGGATGGAAAAGATGTCCAGGAGGTACACCCAAACATTTAACCCAAGTAAAGGGGGAAAACAACAGAATTGTCAATTGAAAGCTATTAATTTTAGATACAGTTGATGTAGAAATGAAAGATTTATCACTATTTAATACCAGATAGTAGAACTCGCTTTTGACAGTCTGGCCCCCGGGGACGGATTATTGATGCGCAAATGTCATAAAATACAAGGTGCATATTCAAATCACACGTGAGGACTGTTTTCTACATGACACACCCGACAATATTGTTATTTGGTGATCATCCGGCATGCAGTTGCAGAATGGTTTCATTGGTGATCTTCCTGATCTCTTGTCATCTTCTAGTAATGCCCTTCCACTCTCGGTGCGTCCATGTGCCATTCGAAACACCGCAAATGATTCATTGCGTGCACTTCACAGATATGGTCACTTTAACTTGATATGCATGCTGAAAATGCAGGATGTGGTGGGCACGCAGTCAGAATAGCACCAATAGCACACCTCCCATGTACATAGGAAAATGACTTATCGGTGCTCCTTGTGACTGTGTGTGCAGCCGCGTGCTGCCATCTGTTGAAGTGTTGCAAAAAAGTTGTGAAACATTTTTGATACCATCCGATAGATAGATAGATAGATAGATAGATAGATAGATAGATAGATAGATCATATATTTACATTTTTGACATTTTTAAGTTAAAGGTCTGAGTTAAATATGTATGTTTTGTGTTCAGTCAATATATAATCACTGCTTTCTTCTCTCTTGTGTTTCTTTCTACAGAACCCCGGGACCCAGCGATGTCAAAACCTAGCGACGTATGTGAACTACCATCCTATGAGCAGTCAGAAACACTGTTTCGAGCTAAAGCATGACCCTGTGTACCCATCTGTTACCTTACTCCCTCAAAACCCTTATACACAGCACCATACATACACTCCCATGCAGAGTTTCCAGCCAAACACTGCCCTTCAAGCCCAGGCTGATACGTTTTCGTTCCCAAAGGAGCATTCAGTGTAAAAAAAACAAAAACAAAATCACTCAAGACCCATATTTATCTAATCGTTCGACTACATTAATTAAACTCATATTTAAAAAAAAATTGGACAATATAATTACATAGTCAGTCCCAGTAATGATCAAGTTACTTAATACACTTTTTCCGACGTCCATAATATTAACTGTCATCACAACACAAATAGATTTAGGCCATTAGGTCAGGATACACAACTGTGACATGATGCTATTGTAAAAATTCCTTTGTAAATGTAAATACTACCTCTCTTTGACAACAAAAAAAAAAATAGTAGTTTGATTTGTATGGCATTATATGGTGATCTGGAAACAGTTGTAATGTAGAATTGAGTGAAGTGACATTTTTCTATATGTAGAGCTTAAAAAAACAGAAGGGATGTGAATGCACCTGTAGTTATACTGTGCTTTGTTCGGTGGTCCTACACGTGCGAGTCCCCTGTTATGTAAAACCGGTCTACTGGTAGTAACAGTGTTTGGGAAGGTTATTTTGGAAATGTAATAGATTACAGATTATAAATGACCCTATTCAAAATGTAATAAGGAGTGTAACTTATATAAATTAATTAAGTGATTACTTTCATTTTGTCCACTAGGTGGCGCTTTAAGTTAACATTCTAAAGAAAAAAGTTTCGAACCCTCGGAAAAGAAGAAGCCAATTCTATTTTTCGAAATGAAACTGCAGCAGATTGTCGTCATTCACATAAAAAATTATGTCGTCGTCTAAAGCGCTGATTTTACACGAAATTGTTCAAATGTAACCCTATTTGTAATCTTTAACATTGTCTTGTCATTTAATGACACGTTTTTTTTCTCAGTAATTGTAACTAATAACGGTTACATTTATTTTGTAATTAAATTACGTAACTCCCCAACACTGCAATTAGACGTTTCATCGTGTTTAATACCTAAGAATAACTCGTTTTTTCCTTGTATTTATAGACGTTCAGTTTGAATGAAACATCGACAAAACTACTAGCATTATATAGCTCTGATCAGATAAAATGGATATTATTGCCTATTAACTAAAACCTCACCTTCCTCACGAAGAGTTACTCTGCAATATACCTTAACCCACTCCAATACCTCAGTGTCTAAAATGTAAATATCATTCAAAGTAATTATATCACTCTTAAGATGGTCTGTAATGTTCTTCAAACGCGAAATGCACAATGATAAGCTCCACAAGTACAACGGTGTAATGCGCGTTTACATTTCTGTCATGGCGGAATGATTAACCTGACATTCTTCACTACCATCGTTTCCACAAATATGTTCCTAATAATAATGGAATGAATTCATTATCACTAGCCCTTGAGTACTTCGTTACTATGTGTGGTAGTGTCCCACGGCAAGGGCAACGCAGGGTCACTGAAGTTTTTTTAATATAGTTTTTCCACTGAATTTTTTAATTGAAATGAGTCTTATGCAAAATAATGCCTAATGCTTTAAAATCTTTTCTCAATAGCGCAATGTATGTTTTAAAGCAACCGATATAGTGAACTAGTGTCAATTTCTAAAATTGTATGTATATGTATATATATATATATATGATATATATGTATATATATATATATATATATATATATATATATATATATATAGTATATATATATATATATATATATATATATATATATATATACACACCACACACAATTATAATATTTATATACACACACACACACACACACACACACACACATATATATATACATATTATATTACAGACACCCCAATTGTTTATTTATTTATTTTTTATTAATACCTATTACTCATATACTAATATAAGCTGTAATTGGACAATAAAAAATAAGTAAATAAGCAACTTGAATTAAAAAACGGTAGGTGCTGATATTTGAATTCAGTTTCTACATATAAATAAGTAAAAAAAAAGAATAAATTGATGATAAGTGTTATTGTGTTTTACAGATGTAGGTGGCACATTGTGTCTGCCCTATGACACTACATCTACAACTTTATTCTTTATTTATAGAAATTTATAGGAAAAAAAACATGTGGAATACATTTTTTTAACTCCATGGTAGTATTTTCTTTTACATATTTTATATACATGCAATTATTAAACGTAGTGTAATGGCATCTCCATCCAACACTGTTTTTTCTTCTTCTAAATAATCAAATGATCAAATGTTTGTTTGTTGCAATTATAATTGGGTAATCTTGCAAGCACATGTGCCGCCTGACAGTGTGTGATTACCGTGGGACCATAGGCAGTGTCACCAGAGTGATTCAGGACCAAAATACACTACATTAAGTATTACCATTAAATGCACACGTTTGATTGACAGCCCATAGTGAGAGTTTAATGCAGCATGTTATTGCTAGAATCGAACAGACAGGTAAACAGTCTAAAAGTTCACTGAAAGTTTAATGGGTTTATCCGGTTGAATTAATGAACCCTGATTAAATGTTGAGTATAAATAATGTGTTCATGCCGATCTGCAGTGTTTGGGAAGGTTACTTTGGAAATGTAATAGATTACAGATTACAAAGGACCCTTTTCAAAATCATAATAAGTAGTGTAACTTTTCAATGACTTTATAAAAGTAATGTAGCTGATTCCTTTTTTGTCCACTAGGTGGTGCTTTAACTTAACATTCTAAGAAAAAAAGGTTCTATTTTTCGGAATGAAACTGCAGCAGATTGTCATCATTCAAAATCAAAATTTCATGCCATAGCTGATTTTACATATACATATTTACCCTATTTGTACTCTTTAACGTTTTCATAAGTAATTTAATTACACATTTTTCTCTCAGTAACTTATTGTTACATTTATTTTGGAATTAAATTTCGTAACACCGTTACATGGAACTCGTTACTCCCCAACAATCTGTAACGATATATTTGCAGTATAAAGTGCGAGTCGGATTTTCATATTTAAGTGCCCTTGGGATTTTATTAATGCATCTACGGAAAGAATTAATCGAAATTAATAACGAAAAAGAATTGTTGTTTAATAATGGAAACTCTGGGACGCTTAATTAGACAAATTGGAAAGCTGTTTATAATTGGCACACATACAAACTTGTAAAATCTCGGACTGTAGAGTCTCATGACCGAACGTTTCCATGACGACCAGGTAGAGTAAGAGCTGAGGGAGACACTCTATCTTCTTTGGTGTTTCTAACCATAGATCGCCCTATCTGACATCATCACGACTCAGGGAGAATGGGGAAGGTCACGCCTTTTTTTGTTTATTGGGGGCAGGAGTTGAACGAGGGGATCTTATGGTTAATATCGAAATTAGTATTATAATTTTAAAAAGGAAAAGAGAGGTGAGATCGAATTCGCTTCTCTTGACGTGACATAAAATGGCATTTGTCCTCCACCTGCATGTGTTTTGGACCCACAATTCATTTAGACTTATTTCTAACACAAAGCCTGTCTGGTGACAACTTGTGTATTGTTTGAAAATATATATATATATATATTTAGTATATATATATATATATATATATATATATATATATATATATATATATATATATATATATATATATATATATATATATGATATATTCTGTGTTGTATATTGTACTCCGTACATGAAGGTATTACGATGTATTTTTGTAGAAAAAAAGAGAAAAAAGACGATTTTTATTTTTTCCTTTAAAAGTAGTAGTTTGGAGAGTGTAACTTTTGCCGACTTTGATTCTGTGACTACTATACGAATAAAAGACATCGGAAGAGTCTCAAAACAAGCTTATGTAAGCATTTATAGTGTTTGCATCAATGTGCCATTAAACAAACAAACGAGTAAATACATGTGAAATAAGACTTTTTTTGTGTGCAATGTGAAGTAAAAATAAAAAAAAATAAAAAGGCGATTTAGTAAACGACATGTAAAGGTTGCTTTCACAAAGCTGATGAATATGCACTCTGGTGTGTGTGTGTGTGTGTGTGTGTGTGTGTGTAGTCACGTTAGCATTAACTTACTGTGTGCATTCATTTCTAACATATCTGAAGCATATCTGTCCCTGTGTTTCAAAAATATTACTGCCTCATAATGAATGAAAATCATGATGTATGTGATTATTGTAATTACAACCACCTGTAATAATAATAATAATAATAATAATAATAATAATAATGATTATTATTATATTAAAATAATACATTTTTTTTGTCCATATTATTCCAGTGCCAACAGGTTGACAATCTTAATGATGAGAAGGATTATTATTATTATTATTATTATTATTATTATTATTATTATTATTATTTTATAATCATTACTATTAGCAGTAGTAGATCTATTCCTTTAGTTCATTGCCTAGATTAAATAATTCTCGAATCCACATCATGGTAATTATTATTTTGTGTGTGTGTGTTTTGTTAAATCAAATGTAGCCCAAAAAAAGCAGGTCTAAATGATGTTTCTGATGTGTATCGTGTAAACAAGAGTGGCTCCTTGTGTCGTTGCCTTTTTTTTTTTTTTTTTTTTTTTTTTAATGAAGATAATGTTTGGTGTAAACTTGTGTAAATGCTAATAATATGCCCATGTTTGTCGAAAGTTCATGCCGTCGAACATTAAACCTCAAAGTCTTCTGTAAATGCTGTTGTATTTTATTGTTATATTCAAAAATCACTGATGAAGGCGTACAGCTTACTGTATCAGCATTGTGCTTTTGTAGCTCTGTATTCGGACTTTTTGTGCAAATGGAAGTATCTCATATGTTCGGGTTTGTAGTTAAAGTATCAGGGAAATTAATAACCAAAAAATAAATCATTGTTATTGTTTTAGGACAGTTATTTAAGTGAATTTCGATGTTTATGACTGTATTCACTGTATTCTAATGTTTAAGGAACAAAAGTAATTCAGTAATGCATGTCATGAGGTACCTCCTAGACACCTGATATACATAATAAGAGGCGGCTTTAGCACAGTGGTTTAAGGCGCTGGGCTGCTGATCGGAAGGTCGAGCCAAGCTGCCGGCCTTGAGCAAAGCTCTTAACCCTCTGTGCTCCAGGGGGCGCCGTATCATGCGCTTTGACCCCCAGCTTCCAAACATCTGGGATATGCGAAGAAATAATTTCACTTAATTTTCTGTTATGCGTTAATGCCCATAGACGCCTGAGATAGGCACAGGCTCCCCGTGAAACGAGGGAAGATCGGATAAAGCGGTAGAAGATGAATGAATGAATGAATGAATTACGTAACGCAGTCACATGTAGCTCCCCCAACACTGTGTACAGGTGATGAGTTGAGATCAATATCAGGAATTGATTGTAGTGTGGGAATGTCACTGGGACTGGCTGCTGCAGTAGATGGGGAAAGTCTGAGTATTCCAGATTCCGCTTGTTTGATGTGAACATCTTGGCTGGTATGAGGATGATCTCTTTTCCATTTGTGCTGCCACATGATTATAGCAGCATGCAACTGAAGGATGTACAAGGGTTCCCATTTAAGCAAAAGTGTTATTACACTCTTGCGACCGTATGCAAAATAACATTCAACGCTATGTTTCAAAACAGCAAACATAAAAAACCCTTGTGTCGTGTTCTGTACACGGTTTTATTGCGACCTCTGCTAGAATCATCTACCTTAATGTGTGTTTGGCCGCACTGCCTGTGAAACAAAGAGAGATTCCCATTGGGAGCACATTAACCGTTCAAATCTGGAGCATCTCTTAAAACAGACGACCAGGGGTGGATCTGCATTATTTTTAAACCTACATAGCTAATTAAACAATGTTCTGGTGCGGCGGCGAGTCAGCCTCAAACCGAAATGAATGCAATTGAAAGTACAGAACAGAAAAGCTTGTATATCGCTTTTATTCATTTTATAAACATCAATTCCAATAATGTAGATAAGGAAAGGAGAATTAGGCACGAAACAAAAACATTTTAGCCTTTCATTTTTTCTACTGATAATATTTTGGACTTGTTGTAATTATTCATTCATTCATCATTCATCTACCGCTATATCCGATCTTCTCTCGGGTCACGGGGAGTCTGTGCCTATCTCAGGCGTCTATGGGCATTAAGGCAGGATACACCCTGGATGGAATGCCAACCCATCGCAGGGCACACACACACACACACACTCACACATTCACACACTAAGGACAATTTTCCAAGGTGCCAAATAAACCTACCGTGCATGTTTTTGAACCGGGAGGAAACCGGAGAACCCGGAGAAAAACCCCTGAGGCACGCGGAGAACATGCAAACTCCACACACACATGGCCGAGACGAGAATCGAACCCGGGCCCTGGCAGTGTGAGGCGAACGTGCTAACCACTAAGACACCGTGCCCCTTTTGTGGTAATGATAATAATAATAATAATAATAATAATAATAATAATAATAATAATAATAATAATTATTATTATTATTATTATTATTATTATTATTACTATAATTTTGACTAGTATTATGCTTTTTTCCCTAAAAGTAAACCTCATTTTATAATTTGTAAATTGTAAATTATATAATACAATACCCACATGGGTTAGCACGTTCGCCTCACACCTCCAGGGTCCGGGTTCGATTCCCGTCTTGGCCATGTGTGTGTGTGGAGTTTGCATGTTCTCTCCGTGCTTCAGGGGGTTTTTCTCCGGGTTCTCCGGTTTCCTCCCGGTCCAAAAACATGCACGGTAGGTTGATTGCCACCTTGGAAAATTGTCCCTAGTGTATGAATGTGTGTGTGTGCCCTGTGATGGGTTGGCATTTCATCCAGGGTGTATCCTGTCTTAATGCCCTTAGACACCGGAGATAGGCACAGACTCCCCGTGACCCGAGGGAAGATCGGATATAGCGGTAGAAGATGAATGAATGAATGAATACCCATATGTACAAATCTGCAAACTGATCCGTTCCCGAAGGAATGATTGGGTTTATGTTGAATGTGTATCAAGACAAATAAATGAAAAAAATCTACTTTTGAAAAATCTTTTGTATGTGAGATGTACAAATTTCTGTAGTAATAGCTACATATTGACATCCTGATTTTTCCGACCATATCTATAAGAATAGTGCATAGTAAAATATGGCATTTACAATGGGGTAAATTAGTCCAGAAGCCAGGACACCACTGCCAGATCTCAGCTTATTCCCATACTGGTCCAGCAGCTGGAGAGCAGCACCATTGCTCCATCCAAAGCCCAGCTGCAAAAGAACGTACAAACAGGGCTCAAGTAGAAGATTTTCTAAACGGAAAAGCAATGTTTACGACAGTGGCTCATTTTTCACAACAATGTCAACAATGACTTCAAATGTAATGTTAGTGGATATTTCGTTATAAGCACACTTCATTTCTTAAAGGGAAGCAGAAATCCGTACACAAACATTTATAAAACAGAACTCAAGCAAGAGTACCTGGACTTCATATTCGCCGCCTCCTCCGGGTTTGCCATCTCCATTGACATCATACTGCAGCAGACGTGTATACACAGTACATCATCTCAAAGTTCACATGACCGGCTTTAAGTTGAGGATATTTACATCCAATGTGTCAGAAGGATAGAGTGTGACTGGAGTGATACATCATATGTCATATGGTACTCTTTTAATGCTCATTATAGTGGTCAATAACACTGCAGGGAATCCGTGTTCATCACCAGATGCTTGTGATGCGCAGCCCGATCTCCCGCTTGTTCGTTTTGCCGTTAGCAATAAGTGCTTTAGATTTGATTACATTTGATTTAGATCAGACATGAGCATTGGACAGCATTGCATTAATCTGCCTTGGTTTGCCTTTAGGCATGCTATTGGGATTTGGATATAGATACCCTCAAAATCTATCATGGCTGTAAGCAAAGCATATATTGCTAATAATTCAAATAAACATAAATCACCTTTTCAAACATGGCATCGTATTTCTCGAAAGCCAGCCAATTAGTATGAATCCACTTTTGGGCCAAATCAAAAGCTAGATCTTTGCCGTCCGTCAAGTCAAGCTGTGAAAGACCTGAGAATAAGAACTCTGTGTAAGTTTAAATAACATGCGATTGAAAATGCCTAAAACTCGTTCTACAATAATATGTTTGCTTTTCCTACCAAATATGGGATTGGCAACTGATTATATGGCAACTATATACTTATTACAATATCAATTACAATACAGGGAGGTGGTAGCCCAGTGGTTAAGGTTTTGGACTCTGTACCAGAAGATCATGGGTTCAAACCCCACCACCACCAAGCTGCCACGAGTGGGCCCTTGAGCAAGGCCCTTAACCCTCAATTGCTCAGTTGTAAGTCGCTCTGGATAAGGGCGTCTGCCAAATGCTGTAAATGTATCAATTCATTCATTCAATCATTCATCTTCTACCGCTTTACACCCTGGATGGAATGCCAACCTATCACAGGGCTCACACACACTCATTCATACACACACTCATACACTAGGGACAATATTCCAAGGTGCCAATCAACCTACCGTGCATGTTTTTGGACCAGGGGGAAACCGGAGAACCCGGATGCCCCATGTCCCCACAATATAAATTGTATATTACAAATTGTATATTAAATTTGCAATATACAATGTGTGTTGTATAATAGGTGGGAGGTGGTAGTTCAGTGGTTAAGACAAGGTCCTGAAGATCGCCGGTTCAATTCCCACCACTGCCACTAGTGGCCCCTTGAGCAAGACCCTTAACCCTTAAATGATAAGGGTGTCTGCGAAATGCCATAAATCCTGGTCCATTATTATTTTGTGCATCTATTCCACTAAATATTTCATAGAAAATCGCATAGCAATCATTGTGTTTTATTGTTTTTATACCTTCGGGCAAGTAAAAAATAATTCCTAACGTGAACTGAAACCGTAATAAGATTTGGACTAAATCAGGAATGTTCTGTGTAATAACTTCTAATGCACTGATAGCACATAATTACATAAACATATACTTCTAATAAGTTGTAACATTAGCTCAGTGATAAACTGATGAAATGCATGTTAAAAGCTGATGGTTGTCAAGGAGCACATTCAGTAATAAGGGATAACACTTTCTGGTTAGCACAAGAATGTTCATTCCGATCGAGGGGTTACAACCGGCAGAAATGCAACAGCAAATTTCACATTTCTATTCAGAGGACTCGTTTGCAAAACCGGGTTACTATATTAACCTAAATTCGATTTATATAGTAATGTAATATTTTCCAAGGGGCACGGTGGCGTAGTGGTTAGCACGTTCGCCTCACACCGCCAGGATCCGGGTTCGATTCCCGTCTCGGTCATGTGTGTGTGGAGTTTTCATGTTCTCCCCGTGTCCTCAGGGGGTTTTTTCCACCGTTCCCGTTCCCCGTTTTCTCCGGGTTCTCCGGTTTCCCCCGGTCTAAAAACATGCATGATAGGTTGATTGGCACCTTGGAAAATTGTCCCTAGTGTATGAATGTGTGTGTGAATGTGTGTGTGTGCCCTGCGAAGGGTTGGCATTCCATCCAGGGTGTATCCTGCCTTAATGCCCATAGACGCCTGAGATAGGCACAGGCTCCCCGTGACCCGATGGAAGATCGGATAAAGCAGTAGAAGATGAATGAATGAATGAATGTAATATTTTCCCACATAGTAGTCTGCTTTTACATAACTCATTTTGTATTTGAATGGTTTAGATTAGATTAAAAGACAATTTTGATATTTGTGTGTTTGTTTCCTTATTTATTATTAGCATTTTTAAATAGTTTTTAACAGCACCTACATCCCTGGGTACATGTTTCGTATTTTCAAATAGTAAAAAATGTTTTTTTAATGGTTTATTGCAATCTTATCTTTGATATCTTCCTACCCTCTATGAGCATGTGCTGGAGCGGAGGCCATGCGTTAGGCATGTCCCATTGCTGGCCACTTTGACTCAGTGAAGTGGGAACACCATTGGGGTAGTCCAGACCACCGCTTCCCTACACAGAGAAATACACACACACACACAAAAAAACATATTAAAACTTTAATAGGGATTTGGTAGTCCAGTGAGTAAGGTGTTGGCTTCTGGACCGGAAGATCACGGGTTCAAACACCACCACCACCAAGCTGCCACTAGTGGGCCCTTGAGGAAGGCACTTAACCCTCAATTGCCCAGTTGTAAGTCGCTCTGGATAAGGGCGTCTGCCAAATGCCTTAATGTAAATGTAATAGGATGAAGACCACTAGTTAAAAAGACCATTATTAGCTTTGAATGTGTTTAAAAAACGAACTGCTGGTGATCCCAGGTGATTCATCTCCTGGTTAGGATCTCAGCATGACTCTCCACAACTCTCTACTTTCTCCCTCCACCACTGCTCGCAATCTCGGAGTAACTGTGGACTACTGTAGCTCTGTGCTGGCAGGTTCTACCTCAGAACGCTATTCGTCCACCATTCAAAATGCAGCTGCGTATTCAACCTGCCTAAATTCTCTCACACCACCGACACTGCTGCGCTCGCTGTGTCAAATGGCTGTGTACACCGGCTTCCTGTAGCTGCTCACACGCAGCAGATTCAAAACACTGACGCTCGCCTACAATGCCAAAAATGGATCTGCACCTTCATACCTCAGAAACCTCCTCATCACCTCCTATACCGCACCTCTCTGCCTGAGAGCGTCTAACACTGCTCGCCTGGTTCCACCTTCTCTCAGGGTAAGAGGTAAAGATCAGTTTAAGGCTCTTCTGCGTTCTGGCACCGAGGCACTGGAATGAACTTCCCCTGGATGTCTGAACAACAGAGTCACTGGCTTCATCTTCAAACGACGATTGAAGACCCCGATCTGTTCCAACAACACCCTATCCTAACACTTCCTTCTCTGTGTCCAGGAAACCATAAAAATGATATAAAACCCAAAACTGTGTCTATGTTTATTTTGTATCTTACGTTTGTAAATCAATCATTCCTGAATGTATTTATTCTTATATGGAGACCTAAAGCACCATTTGTACATTCCCTCTGGATAAGAGCGTCTGCTAAATGCTGTAAATGTATTTGAACCTATGATTCGCCTAAAAATGATCAACTAAAAACAAGACTAGTGTGCATTCTATTTGAGAAAAACGAGACGTTTAAAAGCTTAGAAAAGAGGTCAGTCTGAACTATTATACAAGCGCTGAACACAATACAAACAGATACAAAAATCAAACAGATAAAAACAGGTGAATCTGTTTGGGGGCTTTTACGTAAGGGAACTGAGGGAAGGGTGAAGATATTTAAGTCCATAGAAGAGAGCAGATTGCAAAAACCACTCGAGCATGTGGAGAAATGCCCAAAGTTAGCAGGGCTTGTGGGGTTGTTTCACTTACATGACTACTAGAAAGCACTGGGATTCGGCAACCGTGTCATGGGTCATGCCTCGAGAAGAGCTAAGGTGCTGTTCATGCAGGCGATGTTTGAAAGGTATCAGAGCGAACAGTTCGTTGCATGTGATTGCTGCGAGTGTTGATGCAGACCTGTCTTTCTCGGAAAGTGCCTTCAATGGGCATGACTGAGAAATGGAAGAAAGGAGTTCTGATGAATCCCATATGCTGTGAAATGAATTGTATAGCCAGGGAATGCACTGGAATAGGGGCTTAGTCGGTT
>JACRUU010000027.1:7777088-7789588 GCA_030449085.1 Kryptopterus vitreolus | reverse complement strand
GTCATGCCAGTCAGGTGGACTCCAGGGCTCAAACTCTTTCCCACTATTCACAAAGTATGTATTAACAAACGTCTGCAGATCTGAATGAGGAACGGCTCCGTCTGGAAAACGTTGTGTAAGGTTTACGAAGGCACCCAAAACAATCGCTACATGGAGTGGGGGGGAAAACAAACAAAAACAATGAGATAAGTACCTCAGACAATAAGGAAATCTGAAAGGAAAATACAACCAAAACAATACGGTGCTCTCACCAGGTTCTTCAGTCAATTTCATGTCCACAAAGGCCTTGTTGTCATCAAACAGTTTGGCCATCTGGACCTGTTTTAAAAGCTCGCCGGTGCAGTAAATCTCACTAGCAGAGTAAACAATGATAGCAAAGACGTATTACAAGCAGCAAACAGTTATGATCATCAAATAATTCATTGGATTTGTGTCTGTAAGACTAGTACATTGGTGATCCCTTACTGCCATACAGTATTTTTATATATAATTAAAGAAAATCCAGGGGCAAAGTGGCTTAGTGGTTAGCATGTTCGCCTCACACCGCCAGGTCCGGGTTCGATTCCCATCTCGGCCATGTGCGTGTGGAGTTTGCATGTTCTCCGCGTGCCTCAGGGGGTTTTTCTCCGGGTTCTCCGGTTTCCCCCCTGGTCCAAAAACATGCACGGTAGGTTATTTGGCACCTTGGAAAATTGTCCCTAGTGTATGAATGTGAGTGTGTGTGTCCTGCAATGGGTTGGCATTCCATCCAGGGTGTATCCTGCCTTAGATGCCTGAGATAGGTACAGGCTCTCTGTGACCCGAGTGAAGATCGGATATAGCGGTAGAAGATGAATGAATGAAGGATAAAGAAAATCCTATTGAAACGTTTCCACAGCCAAAGTATTACGATGTTCACAGTCTGTCAGTTGCCTATTGTACTAAATTCCCACCTAAAGCCTGTCTGCCACCTACTCTGGACCCATACCAAATTGCCTATTGCCCAAGTAGATCAAAAGGGGACACCATTTCCAAGATATACTACCCTGACTCACCTGGACAACCTGGACATTTATACCAGAATGTCATTTGCTGAATTTCCTAAGCTAATCTAGAATCTCTGAAACTGGACCGTTTTTTTAGAACAACCTTACCTCCTACAGAACTGGACTTCTTCAGGGATGTCCCCTCTCTTATACTACCGTTTCACCCCCCTGACTGCCTATCTGCCACCGCGTTGGGCCTGATCACAGGTAACGATAAGACACCTTACAGGGAGAAGGTGTTTTAAACTGGAACTCAACACCAAGAGGATGAAATAAATCATTGTAAACACAAGACAATAACTCTTCGCATCTGGACCCAGTTTGAAGTTCCGAAGATCTCCGAGTATCGCAAACTGGTCAATGAGCTCTTCAATTTCTTTCACAAGAGCACCTGCAGTTTTCTGAGGAGGCTCAAAAAGTCCAGTCTGTGCTCTGGGATAATAGAAAAGATTTACTGTTGTACCACTGAGAGCCTCCACGTAATTAGCATCTATCCATCTATCCATTATATATATATATATATATATATATATATATATATATATATATATATATATATATATATATATATATATATATATATATATATGAGTATGGGCAGGTGCTACAGGATACTCAGAGCTCGCACAAGCAGACTAAAAAAATACCCCCCCCCCCTTGATTTGCTACTGCACTTTACAGAATACAGAACACATGGTCACTTTCTGACTATACTGTACTGTACTGTACTGCTTCATCCAAAATATGCATTGTTGCACTATTCATATATGTACATATGTATAAAGTACTGTGCTAAAGTTTCAGACAGGTGTGTGAAATAGAATAATAATGATTTTTTATTTTTCCGAATTATATATATATATAATATAATTCAGAAAATGTAAAGTGAGCGAACAAAAGAAAAATCTAAATCAAATCAATATTTGTTGTTACTACCTTTTGAAGAACTAGAAGTAGTAGAAGTGATGGCACGACCCCCACAGAGTCCTGATCTCAACATCATGGAGTGTGTGTGTGGGATTCCATGAAGAGACAGAAGGATGTGAGAACGTCTCCATCCACAGAAGATCTGTGTTTACTTCTCCAAGATGGAACAACCGACCAGCCGAGTTCCTTCATAAACACTGTGTGTAAGTGTACCTAGAAGCATTGCTGCTGTTTTGAAGGCAAAGTGTGTTCACACCAAATATTGATTTGATTTCCATTTTCTCTTTTCTTCATTCACTGCATTTCGTTCATTGATGAAAGTAAATAATTAACACTTCCATTTTTGAAAGCATTCTTTGTTTACAGCATTTTTTCACACCTGCCTAAAAACTTTTGCACAGTACTGTGTATATATATATATATATATATATATATATATATATATATATATATATATATATATATATATATATATATATAATCCCCGATCAGATGTCCAGAGCAGAGCATATCTATCTATCTAACTACTATCTATCTATCTATCTCTCTCTCTCTCTCTCTCTCTCTCTCTCTCTCTCTCTATATATATATATATATATATATATATATATATATATATATATATATATATATAATATATATATATCTATATATATATATATAGATAGATATACATAGATAGATAGATAGATATGGATAGATAGATAGATAGATAGATAGATAGATAGATAGATAGATAGATAGATAGATAGATAGATAGATATCATATGTCATTATGTACTGCACACCTTATGTCCATGTATCATTAAAACCCCTGTGCATACGGGTCCATACTCTAATTTAACATATTGATATTTATTGCACTTCCACTTAACAGCATTCCATTAGCTCTCTACATGTACTTTGCACGATTACAATAAAGTTGAATCTAATCTAATCTAATCTAAATCTATCGTATACTTATTATGATGGCTGATGTGACCTAATACCACACGTGTACCGACATTAACCATCTTATTAACTAACTAACGCATTTCTCACTATTCACATCAATTCTTCTGGATTTAGACACTTTTTTAACTCTTAAAAATTTAAAAAGTATATATTAAGCGCTCAGTATACTGTTGAAAAAAAAATCTAAAGTTAAACCTCTTTTCCAGCTATTTCAATAAATTGCTTGATGAAATCAGGTAAAGAAAAAGGTACTTATTTTATTTTGCGGTAAAAAAAATACAAATAAAAATGTAAAAAAACAAATAAATCACATATTGTATGTTTTTTTTTGTTTTTTTTTTTACCAAAAGCATACCACTTCCTTACCTGTCACATGGAGGAAGAAGAGCAGCTCCATGAGTTAATAAAAGAAAGGTAATAGCTCCACACAGCAGGAACATTCTCCTCAACCATGTATTCTTTGACAAGGAATAGTTGTAAATGTCTCTCCTGTGTGACTTCCTGGAGAAGCAAAGGCCAACGTTTATTAGAGATCACATGACCGGTTATAAATATACGCATTACACCCCCATGTGTTTTCCATTTGCTACAATAAGGTTTATCTTAATGCATTTATTTACAACACTTATTATTTTTACAGCTAGACATGTTTAATATTTCTAATTTATATATATATATATATATATATATATATATATATATATATATATATATATATATATATATATATATATATATATGTAATTATATATCTCTATATATATATATATATATATATATATATATATATATATATGTTATATATATATATATATATATATATATATATATATATATATATATATATATATATATATATATATAGTTATATATAGAAAATGTCAGTAAAATAGCAGTAAAATATAATTAGATGATAAGATTAAAATGCTGTACTAAATCTTAATTTGTTTTTCTTTTTTTATTGAATAATTAATAAATGATAATCAAGGGGCCACGGTGGCTTAGTGGTTATCACGTTCGTTTCACACCTTCAGGGTCCGGGTTCGATTCCCGTCTCGGCCATGTGTGTGTGGAGTTTGCATGTTCTCCCCGTGCCTCAGGGGGTTTTCCTCCGCGTTCTCTGGTTTCCTCCCCGGTCCAAAAACATGCACGGTAGGTTGATTGGCACCTTGGAAAATTGTCCCTAGTGTGTGAAAGTATGTGTGTGTGTGTCCTGTGATGGGTTGGCATTCCATCCAGGGTGTATCCTGCCTTAATGCCCATAGACGCCTGAGATAGGCACAGACTCCCCGTGACCCGAGGGAAGATCGGATATAAAAGCGGTAGAAGATGAATGAATGAATGAATGAATGAATGAATGAATGAATGAATGAATGAAAATGCCTCAAAGTAGACAAAACAAAGATGATAAAAGCATTATACATGACGCAATATTACACATCTGGTAACCTATAGGATAAACAGAGAATTTGAAAGTCAAATCAGAATCCATCTGTTTTCCGTCAATATGCCGATAATCAGATATCGGTGACGGCGCTATTTTATTTAAAGAACTCTGGATGTCTGATCTTCACAAGATGTGATGGTTTGTGGAAGTGAATCATGGCAAAGATTTCAAAAAATGTTTTTTTTTTTTAAGCGTTGTTGACCTTCACGATGAAAAAGGTCACAAAGAAATCACTTGTGGATTCTGGACTCCACAAATCCAAAGAGATGGAATAAATTGGTGAAGACCTTCGGGAAGTCAACTAACAAAGTTCATTCCAAGAGCAAGACGTGTAAAAGTCTCACAGGACGGTTTCTAAAGATCATGCGGACGAGAGGATTATTATTGGGGAAATGCTTTAAAAACTGGTTTAAATTGGTTTTATTTATTTATTTATTCATTTTATTTCATGGAGCAGGAAGAGGAAAGTCTCAATGATCTTTCATACCTTTGTTTTATTATTATTATTATTATTATTATTATTATTATTATTTAAAGCGTAATTAATGTAGATATATAAGTAAATATATAAATGTGCAGATAACAGGTTTGATATTAATAAAGTGCTCCAGAAGAGGTTAAAAGCAGGTTTTCATACTTTTGGTCACGGACTGATAGATATATATAAGGGTGCACGGTGGTTTAGTGGTTAGCACGTTCGCCTCACACCGACAGGGTCCGGGTTCGATTCATGTGTAATTGTGAGTGTGTGTGCTGTGATGGGTTGGCATTCCATCCATGGTGTATCCTGCCTTAATGCCCATAGACGCCTGAGATAGGAACAGGATCCCCGTGACCCGAGGGAAGATCGGATATAGCGGTAGAAGGTGAATGAATGAATGAATGATAGATATTACCACTTAGTGATTATTGTCGAAGAGATACAAATAAGGTCCTAAATTATGCTCCTCAAACCCTTTGGATGACGTAGCACAGTGGTTTAAGGTGTTGAGCAAGGCCCTTAACCCTTTATGTACCGTATCATTGGCTTGGACCCCAAACAAGCTGTTATATGTGAAGTAACAATTTCACTCTGCTGTAATGTATATGCGACAAATAAATGCTATTCTATTGCTAATTTCATGCGAGCGTTCTCTCAGTTACCAATATTTTAGCTTATAATGAAAGCATTTAATGGAAAGTGTAATAAAACTTCAGGCTATATTTATTACACGACTGGCACGATCTAATTTATTATTTTACTGTTTTATTAGTGGGAAAAGGTCGGGCCTGAGGAATAATGAAGTGCACTCTTACAGTAATATATGTTGATGCACTCACTGACGTTAATAGTGCCGAGGACGCAAGCGTTATATAACGTTCACATCAAAATGAGAATAAATGAGGTCATAAGGACATTCATTTTGTTTGTGTATGTGCACTTGCTTGTCGTTTTATTCTCTCCTGTTTTGACAGCACTTCGTGTACGTCGCCCTGGATAAGGGCGTCTGCTAAATACCGCAAATGTAAATGCAAATGTAAATTTGGGTTTAATATTGTTTCCTAATTAGCAACAAATTATAGGGATTTAAAATGTGTTCTTGTCTATTTATTTCTGTAAATCTTCTTCATGACTGTCACATTATTCAAATTATTATGCAAATTAAATGTAATTAAACCCCATTTTAAAGTAGGTGAACAAAGATTTACTCAAATAGAAAAGTGTGTAAAGTACTGTGACTACTGTCACAAATATATCACATATGTATATACACTCACTTACATTTTAAACACAGACACACACACATATATGCATCTATATATAATATATATATATATATATATATATATATATATATATATATATATATATGTGTGTGTGTGTGTGTGTGTGTGCGTATGCGTGTGTGCGTATGACTGCATGTATGTACATGTGTGTGTGTGTGTGTGTGTGTATATATATATATATATATATATATATATATGTGTGTGTGTGTGTGTGTGTGTGTGTGTGTGTGTGTGTGTGTGTGTGTGTGTGTGTGTGTAAGAGAGAACTATTGGATTGAGAAACTGAAGCGGGCCCAGTTTCAGCACTGATTAAAAGACAGAGGAAATCTTTGCAGTGCCAGGGAGTCAAACAATGCCATGAAGAAAGGAGACATCCGAGGAGGTCAGGAGGAAGGTGTGACGGCCCATCAGTCTGGAGAAGGCTCTAAGCCCATATTTAAGAGATCCAACTCCATCCACTCCATCCATCCACTGTAACACAAATCATATACAAATGGATGGCTTTCAACATGACCACAACTCTCCGTAGAAGTGGACGCTCAGAGGCAGAGAGACAAACAACAGTTCACTTTCAAACATCCGTTCGGTATCTCACTGTGGGAATCGCCTCGGGCATTTTTTTTTTGTTACCGATTCAGGAAGCACCAATCACACCACACCCCGAACATCGGAATGACAGAGTCGGAATGACAGACCAATCACGACAGTGATGTGGGAGTCCCGCCTCCCTATTCCATATGTGCCCTGGCCCTTTCCTTCCCTCATACTGGATTTTTCCGTCCCTCTCCCGCAGAAATATATGTAATTCATTCATTCATTCATCTTCTACCGCTTTATCCGATATTCCCTCGGGTCATGGGGAGCCTGTGTCTATCTAAGGCGTCTATGGGCATTAAGGCAGGATACACCCTGGATGGAATGCCAACCCATCGCAGGGCACACACACACACACACACACACACACACACACTCATTAGGGACAATTTTCCAAGGTGCCAATCAACCTACCGTGCATGTTTTTGGACCGGGAGGAAACCGGAGAACCCGGAGAAAAACCTCCTGAGGCACGGGGAGAACATGCAAATTCCACACACACATGGCCGAGACGGGAATCAAACCCGGACCCTGGCGTTGTGAGGCAAACGTGCTAACCACTAAGCCACCGTGCCTCAATATATGTAATTTTGTCCTGCAAATACAATGTATGCATTATATATTTGTCCTGCAAATATGTAAATACATTTATATATATTTTTAAGACCATTTTGTTGGAGTCCCACAAATAACTGTATTCTACCGCACACACATGAATATATTCCCACCCGCAACCAACCATCAAATCCTGTCCTGTCACTCATTTGTGTTGGGTTTCGCGGGAGTGCAGGTCTCTACCTCACACTCACGCCGGGACACACCCACAGTCTCACGCTTCAGGAAGCCTTCTGAGAAAACGGTTTGGGGACCCCTGGTCTACAGAGATGCCGTAAAATTGGTCTTTAAAAGACTAAAACAAGACGTGGGAGATGCATCATATCTACCCTCTGTTTAACAACAGAATAGGCTATGTGGCATGTGTACCCAATAACACACTGTAACCCAAACAATGCACTTCTAAACAAAAGTTTTCCTTCCCTCATAAACTAATAATACACTATTCAAAATGCACTAGTACAAGATGTACATGACCATCAAAACCATTTATGATTATGATATTTTGATCAAATCCAAACCAAACACCAAATTTGGTCACATACGCTGTAATAATAATAATAATAATAATAATAATAATAATCATCCACATTTCCAGGAAGAATATCAGAAATGAACATATTTGACCAAAGCATTATTAAGGTCAGGAACTGATATGACACGAGGCCGGTCATAAACGCATCATGAAGGTAAGAACACGTTGGTAAAGCAGCTATATAGGATATACAACTATTACATATCTATAAACATTTGCTCATAGCTTTAAGCAACGGGTTGCTAAAAGTGAACTCAAGTCATTTCATACAGACATGATTGTTGGTTTGATAGAAAAAAAAAAGTTTTTATATTATATTTTATACCCCCCCCCCCCCCCAATAGCAGAGCAGAGGAAATGGCATCTCAGATGTACAAAGTATGGGGGGGGGGGGGGCTAAATTTGATACAGCAAGACTACCGGTAATTATAAATTAATAACAGTCCCAGTATTCATGCAGAAATATTTGTTGACTTGTTATAAAATGGTTCATAGAACCAGTGTTATAAAGCCTTATTACGTTCACGATTAATGTATAAATGTTTGAGATTTCATAGAGTTGAACATTGGAAAAACAGTTTAAATGCTTGATATTTTGTACAAGGATATTTAATTTACCATAAGCAATTACTCAAACAAGCGATTTATACTCCAACATGGATCATTATTATCGTTTTGTTTTTTTTAACACCATAATGTTGACCATAATGAATGCTATTTACTGTAGATATGAATTAAGGATCTATACTGGTCAGTTAGGATTGTTTTTTTAACAATCGTTCGCTTTGTGATCACATAACCAGTTGTGTACAAAAGTTACTTTTCATTAAAAATAAATCAACCAGATAATTTTACACATTCAGCAAAAATAAACCAACCGAGACTGAATTTCAGTGAGCTTTATTCAAACAAGAGATTCCAATTACGCAGATTTCAATTTCAATTTATAATATTTAGCATCACTGACAAAAAAGCCAATTTAAAAATTAAAAAAAAAAAAAAAAAAAAAAAAAAAAAAAAAAAAGGAAAACATTTGGTTGTCAATTAGCCTTAACTCATTAAATAGTAGAAACGAACAAACAAAACAAAAAAAATATTCAGGGCATGTTAACATCAGATTTTCCAACACCTTTCCAACAAATTTTTTGGCTTAATAATTTCATTCCATTTACCCAATCAAACGTGTCCCTCCCGCCCAACCCCGCCAATTCATCTTTATTTTAGTTGCATATTCTTCACCGACTTTTAAACTGGAGGACCTCGGCATTATTTAAGCTTTATCCCAAATTACATTTTCTCGAACCCAATTTCAATAGTGTGTCAGATGAAATGAAACAGAAACGTCTGCCGTGACGGTCCTCGAGTATATACGGTATCCCCGTCCGAAATCTAAATTAAAGATGAATCAGGGCAGCAATTTCCCTCCCAACCCACCCCAAAACAAAAAAACAACAAATCTGAAAATTGAGCTCGAGATTTTGAAATGAACGGTTTTCAGGATTCCAATGCGCATGTCGAGACGTCCTCGGGCTCAATTTTCAAAGTATGCAATGAAAGCAACAGCACGACCCACCAGCACAGGAGTTCGGATGGTACACTGTGCATTCCAAACGCTCACGGGACACGCAGTGCTTTCCAGTGCAAAGATTTTACCCCCAAAAAATAAAAGAAATTGCAAGGCAGCTGCCAACACCTTGCGGGACTTCCATTCTCTCTTCTAAAGCCACACAGATTGTGTCGTTTTTTTTACCCCCCCCCCCCCCCCCCCCAAAAAAAAAAAACAAAACAGATGTCCAATTGTAATCATCCACTAACTGTGTGCACATCGGGCCACTGAAGAAGAGAGAATAAAAGTCTGGCTTCAGAACCGAGTCACTACAGGGTGCCGCAATTTTCCACAACACATCAACAACCTTCTTTTGTAGATTTACTCAAAAAACACGCAAGCCTGTTTTTGGTAACCCCACACAAACAATCTTTCGCAGCATCCTATAGAAAACAAAAGTTGATCCGCCAAAACAAACGTCTCATTTGACTTTAGTATTAATTCCCAAAGAACATGTCATGCAGTTTTAAGCTGCTGGGGATAATTAAGAGAATTTCCATTCACATTCACAATCCTGAATCATCCCATCCCTGCCCCCCTCCCTCCCCCCCGTCCCCACCCCCCATTCCCTTAGGCTTCAAATATGCAGTCATTTCCCCTACCCACAAAAAACAAAAACGGATGCATACCTATAATTTTAGTGTTAAGGAAGGGCCGTGAAACCTCTCAGAATAATCAAGAAAACATTTGATTATCAGCACCCGTTATGTTCTCCCAAAATACGCCCTCACCCGCAAACACTTCGGCCCATAACGGGCTCTTGTGCAGTCAGTCGAATTGCCCAGTCCCAAAATAAACAAAAAAACAAACAAAAACAATTCCTCCCAAACTTTAGTGCAGGATAGATAGGTTATTCCAAGCTCTGCAGTTTTTCAGAAAATTAAACAAAACCAGACCCCAAAGACAAAGGGGGAAAAAAAAATCCCCAAACAACTATTTCCTTGAGAGCTACATTTGTCAATTTTTTAAACACTCTTTCCGTGCGTTTTACCTCTAAATAGCAGACCCCGCCCACCCCCCACCCCCCCAAAATCAAAGCAAATTTCTTCCATTAGACAGCATCATGTACCAGTGCCAGTGGCAGTGAACATCAATCGGTGTAACAGTATCATCTAGCTTTTGCAAGTTGAAACACCCACCCACCCCACAGATTGCCAAATAAAGCTGCACTGCAGCGACAAGTATTACTACATGATGCAAAGTATTCTTTTGTTTTTTTTTTTTATCCGTCGTATGCAAGGATCCCTGAACAGGGACCCCCCCCATGAGTGCTTTGTAAGTCAGTGGAACAAGCAAAGGCTGGAGAGCAGATCATCTAGTTAAGCTACCACATCAAGATGAGGTGCCCCATAACACCACTGGTAGAGTCTAACCATATTTTTAAAGAAGAAAAAAAATAATAATAATTTGTGCACAGTAACGCAACGTCGCCAATACTTTTAAAAATAAATAACTCTGGAGTCCAATTTTAAAGAAAAGAGGGAAAAAAAAAAGGCTGACATCACTTTTTTTAAGCCTTGTATGTTTGAAATCACCGACAAGGTGACGGCTTGACAGAAGCAGGAAAACGAAAGGAGACGCTGTCCAGTGCTGAGAGAATCCTGCATCCTTGATGTTTCTTACATAAACCCCTCCAACCTTTTAGCTTGTTTTATAAAAGATCCATTAAAAAGGAAAAGAAGTATTTACATAGTTTACATTTGTGCCAAATTTTGCTTTGAATGGCACGTCTACGAAAATGTGTAGCCACCCACAAAAGGAACGAGAATTGTAACGGGACAATAACGGGAGGGGGAAGAGAGAGAGAGAAAAAAAAAGGTGTGGGGGGGGGGGGATATGTTTAAATACTTCTACATTGATCAGGCAGAGGAAACCACAGCGGGAGGAAAAGGCTGCCTTGTGTCTCTGAGCGAGTCTCTTGTCGTATCGAAGCAAAAGGGAGAGGATCGGTGTCGAGAACAATGTTCCATGACGACAAAGCAGAATGCCACTTCGGCCGTTTTAGGGGCACGTGAGAAGATTCTGAGAAAACTTCCAAGTCCTACTTCCATCACCACTTTGTTTTGTTTTTTTTGTTGTTTTTTTTTTCAAATCCACCCCCTGGTTTGAGAGGAAAGGGCCACTTTGCACACCTTGTATGTATTCTGGAGGCAGCCTGTTCTCCTCTGCAACATCTACTTGGTCTATTCCTCAGAACAGGGACTGGGGGTTTATAAATTAAAAAGAAAAAAAAAAAAAAAAAAAAAAGAGCACACCATGGGATGTGTAATGATTTCTTCTGAAAACAAAGCAGAGGGGGTTTGAGTAGTAAACAAAGGGTAAACACAAACTGCAAGAGATTGATGAAAAGGGTATGGTCTGGAAATAATTATTACTTTGAACAAAGTTTGACTGCTTATTAAGGCACTTTATACAAATAACCAAAAATATTC
Source organism: Kryptopterus vitreolus (assembly GCA_030449085.1). Lineage (NCBI taxonomy): Eukaryota > Metazoa > Chordata > Actinopteri > Siluriformes > Siluridae > Kryptopterus > Kryptopterus vitreolus. Next base: position 7,777,686 of record JACRUU010000027.1, on the reverse strand, counting down.
AAAATAAAGAGGCGCTGGATGGAATGAAGAGCTGGTGGTGTGGTGGGGGGGGTGGGGGATTAGGGGTCTGAGGTGGGTCGGGGGGGGGGGGCGAGTAGGTGGTGCTCAAGTAGGTGGCAAGTAGTCATATTTTCCTCAATTAATAAATAGGATAATTTCACTCCCATCATCCTCTTCTACCCTTCTCGTACAAGTGCTTTAGAATCTTCAGAAAGGTTCGATGATGCGTCAGTGCTCTTCAAAGCCGTGCCATTTTTCCTCCATCATGTCCTGTTTCAAGAAAAAAATTCTTCATGGTGGCACAAAAACAAAATTGGGGGGAGGGAGGGGGGGGGGGTTGGTGAAAGGTCAGGGGATAAATAAAAAGAAAAAGGGAGGGGCTGGGGGCTTGGTGATCTGTAAAAACAAGGAATAAAGACTTAATAATGGACTTTAATAGATTACGCAATTCTGTATTAAATACAGATTTATCTTTCTCATGCTCAATCATTTGAAGCTTGGACGTTTAAAAAAAACAAAGTAATCTGTGCTCATATTTCCACCACAGACAATAAAAAGTAACTTATGAAGTATAAGACTATAAATAGTAATTTGCCAA
>JACRUU010000027.1:7739588-7772088 GCA_030449085.1 Kryptopterus vitreolus | reverse complement strand
CAACTCCCTCTTCAGGCAGTAATCTTCAAATTCATTCCCTTTGGTAGCAGTTACATCCTGCATGAAGAACATTTTTAAAAATAACAAGTACAACCAGGATTACCCTATCCTTACCCACAATGCTTTTTAATGAGATAACTTACAGAAGTTTTCATGCGCATGTCCTTTGGAGGAAGCTTTAAATTCTTTTTCCAGTCATCCCCAGGTCTGAAAGCACAAATCGCGCATTAAGGCACGTGCAGTTTGTCATAATTATATTAATAAACGCGACATGAATCCGTTACTGAAAGCAGTATTTACTTGATGACTGTGTTTGCTGTGGGCACAGGTAGGGAATTGCCGTTGTTGACTGTGCTGGAAGCTTTAATCTGGGCGGGCTGTGTTTGAGGTCCCCCTCCGCCCCCACCAGGTCCCCCTGTAGGCTTTGCAGTGGCTCTCTTCTGGCCATTTTGGTTTGTCAAGCCAAGAATAACTGGGTTCTCTGTTCTGGCTGTACTCATGTCTGTTTATGTTTCTTCAAACAATAAAAGAGAAAGTGACCAAAGAGACTGGGGCGTATACCCTTTCGTTACGATGTCCTTACCACAGTCCAAACCAAAGTTCAAGAAATTATATTTCACAACTTGTTCCTCAAGAATGTGTCTCTTTTGTAAAACATCTCAATGCAAAAAAAAAAAAAAAAAAAAAAAAAAAAAAAAAAGAAAAAAAATACTAATATCACCCAAGTAAATATCCACAAATTCTGGAAGTAGGAAATTAACCGGAAGTCTCTTGAGAAATATTCCAGTCTGAAAATTATACTCTCACAATCCAGTGAGAGGCTAAGCAGCCAGACATCTAATTATTTTGTTTCTTTACATCCGCTCCTCTCCTTCTGTGTCGCTCGCAATTTTCATAATCGATTCAGCGAAGAGTTCTCAACCTAGAGTAAGAAAAAGATGCTGTTTATTGTGTTTTAAGAGCAAATCACATAACAGTTTACAGAACGCAAATAATATACAAAATCAGACTGTTTGTTAATGACAGGTTAAATTAAATCACACACACAGCAGTGCGATTCATTCTCAGTTCTGCCTAATCAGCAATCAACTGTTGCAAAGAATATGCAATGTCACCATCTTAAATACTGTATATGCTACTGTTTACTCCAAATCTTCCGTTTTACTCCAAGTGTATTTATTCCTGCACATTTACCCAATTTGGCTAAAAGGAACAGAAACTGCACAGCATTGACCTCTTATGCCAAATAACCTCTTATGTCCAAAGAATGACAGTCAGTAAAAAAATACATTTTGTTTAAACTAAGCATTCGACATTTGGTTAATGAACTAGTAAAAAAAATGCATTATGACGTAAATGACGACCCACCCCCCCCACGAATGTATATTACTTTAGTAATACCGCTTCTATTAAAATCTAAATATTGCTGGACTTCATTCTGACATTTTCTCCATGAAACACAGATCAATTAATCATGCACCAAAATAGTGACTACTCAAACTCTGCTCTCTGAATATCGCTTTTTGTTGTTGTTGTTGTTGTTGTTGTAGCAGCAAACAGTCAACAATCAAAACAGCATTAGAACGAAAACAAGCAAGAGATAAACCAACCATACTAGCTGAGAGCGATCATCAAACCTATCAGTTAAAACACACACACACACACACACACAAACCACGTGGTTCAGGACACATAAAAACTGGACATGCTGCGTGTGTGTGTGTGTGTGTGTGTGTGTGTGTGTGTGTGTGTGTGTGTGTGTGTTAAGAACACACAACCTCCAAACTCCAGTAAACATGGCTGTCCAAAGCAAACAAGACTGATCATTGAGGTGGGAACGAGTTCAACTGGACCACAACACGTGGATATTACATTCAAAGTATATCTTTTAATCGCTGTAATTAGACCAGCACATTTTTTGTAACCCCGAACTCTGAAATGACGTCATTGAGAGCTCTATAACCCTATACCCCCCCCCCCCACACACACACACTTGTACGCTAAATCGGATGCAGCAGCACTGCGCAAACGCAACAGCAGACAAGCTAGCGAGCTATTTGCGCTAGCTGCATTCCACTCTACACGTAAAACGCTACACGCTTTCTTAAACGGGTAAAAAAAGAATTAATAAAAATAAAAAACAAAATACTTTAATCAACGTTTACAATTAATTTGTAATCAAACCCTTAATCAAACCCTCACCATGGCGCAAATTATTAATAAAATAATGCGGAAAACTAGCGTAATGAAAGCACAACACCACCGTGCACTCGGCTCTTTAATCTATATATATATATCGTATTAGATATAATATATAAGATATATAGATATATAATATATATATATATATATATATATATATATATATATATATATATATATATATATATATATATATATATATATATATATATATATATATATTAGTCAAAAGTCTTACAGTCTAAAAAAGCGGCAGACACATATTTACAAAGCGGCTTGTTTGCTAGCATTATGCTACCAGCTAACGCTAGCGGTCTCCGGGCGGATTCCGGCCCCATTTTCGGTTATGTTTCACAAGCCGAATAATCACGATTATCGCCAAGCTATCAAAGGTTTAACAATCCACAGACAATCTTTTAGGACTGTTTTTGTTTGTTTTAAAAGACACGGCGTTCAACCCACATCAAACAGACCCTGAATTGACAGCGACAACAACCTTCACCTGGAGGCCGGAGCTGAAACCGCTCGAACACACACACACAAAAACCTTCCACACCATTCAGACTCGATTATTAACCAAGGACAGTTGTGTTTTCGAATTGCTTTCACGTCATTGTACTCACCATAATACAGCCGAAAGTGAACGGCGCTCGCTATGTATTGTTTGCAAACTGTTAACGAGTTTAGGCCTGTGTGATATTTTGGGGCTCTACGGCGAACGGGCAAGATGGCTTCCAGTCATCTTTAAACCCTCCCCCTCCCGGTCACATGACCCACAGGAGCAGCAGTGTAATCAATTTGTTTTGAACCCAACGTGAATTTTCGCTATTATTATTATTATTATTATTATTATTATTATTATTATTATTATTATTATTATTATTATTATTATTATTATTATTAAATGTTAGTAAACCATGTATTGTTTTATATATTGGCAGTGTTGAGGAGTAAATAGTTACATGTAACGGCGTTACGTAATTTAATTGCAAAATAAAAGTAGCAGTCATCTGTTATTGTTACTGCGAAAAAACATGTAATTCAATTACAGTTACTTCTGAAAATGCTGAAAATCACAAAGAACACAGCCTGACACACAGCCCCCCCCCCCTCCCAACAATTTGATTCTGAAGCGTTCATTTTCGAAAATATATCCCACTTTTGCCGAGCGCCACCTAGTGGACAAAAAAGCGATCAAATGTAATCAGTTCATTCATTCATTCATTCATTCATTCATTCATCTTCTACCGCTATATCCGATCTTCCCTCGGGTCACGGGGAGTCTGTGCCTATCTCAGGCGTCTTCGGGCGTCAAGGCAGGATACACCCTGGATGGAATGCCAACCCATCGCAGGGCGCACACACACATACACTCACATTCACACACTAAGGACAATGTTACCAAGGTGCCAATCAACCCACCTACATGCATGTTTTTGGAGCAGGGGGAAACCAAAGGAAAAAAACCCTGAGGCATGAGGAGAACATGCACACACCCTCCACACACATACACACACACACACACACACACACATGGCCGAGACAGGAATCAAACTGCGACCCTGGAAGTGTGAGGCGAACGTGCTAACCACTAAGCCACCGTGCCCCCCTAATCACTTACTGTACTTTTATAAAGTAATTAAAAACTTCATTCATTCATTCATTCATTCATTCATTCATCTTCTACCGCTATATCCGATATTCCCTCGGGTCACGGGGAGTCTGTGCCTATCTCAGGCGTCTATGGGCATTAAGGCAGGATACACCCTGGATGGAATGACAACCCATCACAGGGCACACACACACACACACACACACACACACACACACATTCACATTCATACACTAGGGACAATTTTCCAAGGTACCAATCAACCTACCGCAACCTACCGTAATTAAAAAGTTACACTACTTATTACACTTTAAATAGGGTCATTTGTAATCTGTAACCTGTTACATTTCCAAAGTAACATTTCCCAACACTGTCTCTTGGTATACATTTATACAACAATATTTCATTTAGAATTATGCACAAGTTTTACCCTGAAAAACATTTTTTAAGCAGATTTATTAATGGTATATATGTCCAGTCTGTTCATTTTATCCAGAAACAGAGCCTTTTTTTTCTTTTTTCGCATTGTCAGTATACAAAGAAGCTTTTGGTGGAAGGTTTATAAACGGCAAAGTGTTGCCCAACTTTATTTTATTGTACGGAACATGTGATACTTGGCTTTTTGACTTAGGACAAGAAGTTGGAGGCTTACATTATCAGTCTCTTGATTATACTTGTTAAGTCTCATATCCATCGTTGTAAATCCAGTGATAAGAAACCTCTTTTCTTTGTTGTGTTTAAAGAATTAGATATTTATATAAGCACTACTAATGAGACTATAAATGAAAAAGCTGTTAAAACTGTGTTATTGTTTGATAAACTTTTTCTATTATGACTTAGCCTTGGCATTCCATCCAGGGTGTATCCTGCCTTAATGCCCATAGACGCCTGAGATAGGCACAGACTCCCCGTGACCCGAGGGAAGATCGGATATAGGGGTAGAAGATGAACGAATGACTTAGCGAGGCTTTTTATTTTTTATATATATTTTGTATACTTGTTGTTTATGCATGAATAAAATATAATTTGCCATGCTAAAATGAAAAGCGCGTTTCCTGTTTTATTTAGTGCCGGCTAAATAACATCAAGGCCCTTAAAGTGGTGTTTGTACCAGGAGCCATCATTATGTGACGCTCCAGCTATAGGAATCAATACAATCAATCGTATACAGAAACACAGTGTAACACTTGAATAACTAAAGCAATGAACAAAATGAACAACAAGTATACAATGACAATTCATCAAACAAAATTTGAAGGAGGATGTAAGCTTTGTTTTTTTTTTTCTTTAGAATGCTATTGTAACTTTTGACCAGTAGGTGGTAGTCGAGGGTTTATTTATGTCTTTATTCGTGTATTGTGTCTTCTAGGAGAGCATGGTTACCAGAGTAAATATGGTTTACCTTTCTTCTGGAAAGATATTTCATAATTGAAGAAGATTTAAAGCCAGTGACAGGCTGTTTTACACCTAGGATTTCAGTAAACCATATCTGGAATCCTTGGTGGTCAGGAAGTGATTTGCGTTCTTGATAATAGTGCTTTAGGTCTCCATCTAAGAATAAATTCATTCAGGAATGCTTGATTACAAACTTACGATACAAATAAGCATAGACACAGTTGAGGGATTCATTCATTCATTCATCTTCTACCGCTATATCCGATCTTCCCTCGGGTCACGGGGAGTCTGTGCCTATCTCAGGCATCTATGGGTATTAAGGCAGGATACACCCTGGATGGAATGCCAACCCATTGCAGGACACACACACACACACACAAACACAGTCACTGTCTGATCCTCCAGTCATATCTGATCATATCTGAGGGTTGGTCTGACTGTCTGATTACAGCGTACAATCGCCAGGGTTATTAACTATACTGATTTATGCTCCAACAGAGATTTATGCTGGAAACACAATTCATTATATATTTGTTTCCTTCCATTCACTGCTGATAAAGCACGAGTTGCATTTTCTTTAAGGGCTGTAGACACTTCTATTGCAGACAGACACGTCTCGTATACTTTGGGAGTTTTCCAAACAGTGGACCTTTCTCTTTTTTTTCCTCGCATCTCGCTGTCAAACCTTTGACCTCAATCACTTTCTGTATACATTCTTCATCTGCTTTGCTCACATCGCTGAGGTAAGGTAAGATTTGAAACTACACTGTATCCCTTAACATTCCAGTGTCTATTGAGTTTCTATCTATCTATCTATCTATCTATCTATCTATCTATCTATCTATCTATCTATCTATCTATCTATCTATCTATCTATCTATCTATCTATCTATCTATCCATCCATCCATCCATCCATCCATCCATCCATCCATCCATCCATCCATCCATCCATCCATCCATCCATCCATCCATCCATCCATCCATCCATCCATCCATCCATCCATCCATCCTGTATGTCAACCTATGACAAACTGTGGTGTATTTTCTAAGGTGCCAATCAACCTACCGTGCATGTTTTTGGCCATGGAGGAAACCGGAGAACCTGGAGAGAAACCCCCTGAGGCACGGGGAGAACATGCAAACTCCACACACACATGGCCGAGACGGGACTTGAACCGGACCCTGGAGGTGTGAGGCGAACGTGATAACCACTAAGCCACCGTGGCCCCTATTTGGGACATGGGTGTCTCTAATTTGCCAAGGCAGCATGGTGTGTCAAACATTCGAAGACCCAAAAAAAAAAACGATTCTGGGGCTCACAGGCGATTATTGTAGGTTTATTTGTAATAGCGTATGTTTGTAAATGGAGAGAAGAAACGCGGAATAAATCTGTGCATATGTTTATTAACGAGTGTTCACATTGAGCAATGGGAGATATAGCTGTGAAAGAAAGAGAGAGAGAGAGAAGAGCATCTAGGGAGACCTCGAGGTAAAAGGACAGAAAAATGAAATGGTGTTTTATTTGTGTGTGTGTGTGTGTGTGTGTGTGTGTTTTTGAAAATCTGAAAAGTTGATATATAAACCAAAATTTCAATATTAACTGGAAGGGAAGTCAAAAGAATCAATAAGAAACTGATCAACACTTACATGCAGATGGAAAAAGGAGTGGGAGGCCGACGAGTTTCACTTCTAACTGATTTTGTTGTTTTTTGTTTTTTCTTCACTTTCATCGTGCATAATTTGCACACGTGTGTATGCACACTATGCAGATGTTTTTCTCTCACTTCTCTTCTCTTGCACCCCCTTTTTTTACTCCTCTCAAGCAAGAGAGCACACACGCTTGTTAAAACGAATCATGTATTAGTGTGCGATCCTTACCACTTCCTTTGCATATAAACCCTTATTTTAACCCAGGGTCAAATAAAAGCATGCATTCTAATCAGTGTTGTTTTAGAAATGTAATAGATTACAAATGACCTATGGGCATTAAGGCAGGATACATCCTGGATGGGGTGCAGAGCACACACACATTCATACACTAAGGACAATTTTCCAAGGTGCCAATCAACCTACCGTACATGTTTTTGGACCGGGAGGAAACCAGAGAACCAGGAGAAAACCCCCCTGAGGCACGAGGAGAACATGCAAACTCCACACCACACACACACACACACACATGGCCGAGACGGGAATCATTTCAGCAGAAAATCATGTCGTCTAAAGCGCTGATTTTACATGAAATAATTCAGATGGAACCCTATTTGTAATCGTTAACATTCATTCATTCATCTTCTACCGCTTTATCCGATCTTCCTGTGCCTATTTCAGGCGTCTATGGGCATTAAGGCAGGATACACCCTGGATGGAATGCCAACCCATCGCAGGACACACACACACACACACACACACACACACACACACATTCATCATACACTAGGGACAATTTTCCAAGGTGCCAATCAACCTACCGTGCATGTTTTTGGACCGGGAGGAAACCGGAGAACCCGGAGAAAAAACCCCTGAGGCACGGGGAGAACATGCAAACTCCACACACACATGGCCGAGACGGGAATCGAACCCGGACCCTGGCGGTGTGAGGCGAACGTGCTAACCACTAAACCGCCGTGCCCCACTAATCGTTAACATTTTCATAGGTAATTTAATTACACATTTTCCCTCACTAACTATAACGAATTACTGTTACTTTTATTTTGTAATTAATTACAAATGAACACTGATTCTTTGAGCAATATTATAAATGTTTTTTTTTTTTTAAAGTGTTGACCCTCGACACGAGCTTTCCGCATGATTTCATGCGAATTTATAGACTCACTCGTTTTCCCAGCGACAGAGTAAAATTCTAAATATTACCTCAACAGTGAATTAATAGACATGTTATACAATTGAAGAAAAACGAGACATTCCATTTTTCCATATCACATATTTTCAGCGTGTTTGCATTACAGAGAAATAACAGACAAAAAAGAAATTCAATTCAATTCAGTTTTATTTATAAAGCGCTTTTTACAATGTGTCATCGTCTCAAAGCAGCTTTACATAATACTCATGTGTGAAAAGTGAAAATCAGTTTTGGCCCTAATTGTTTCTTGTTGAGCGAGCCGAAGCGACGGTGGCGAGGAAAAACTCCCTGACCAGGAACAGGAAGAAACCTTGAGAGGAACCAGACTCAACAGAGAACCCATCCTCATTTGGGTTGTTAGTGTTGTGTGTGTGGTTGAGGATGTTTATTGTGTAGTGTGGAGTGTATTCATGAATTTGAAGCATCATCAACCCGGAGGTTCTGACAGGAACAGAGTGCAGAGGGGGTCTGGATCACTGACAGCTCAGCAGTGGGACATGTAACTCAACGGGGAGAGAGAGAGAGAGAGAGAGAGAGAGAGAGAGAGAGAGAGAGAGAGAGAAAGAGAGAAAGAATGAGTGGTTAGTAACGGTCATGGTTGCAGTATAGGAGTGTGTATAAGAAATGTCATCGGTAACGCCATTTTTAAAAACAGGAATCGTTCGACTAAGTATTATTTAGCAAATGTAGTACAAACAAATGATTAGAGAAGGTATATTTGTATATTATATTCTATTTGTATATTCTTGCGTGGTAAGGGGCCACGGTGGCTTAGTGGTTAGCATGTTCGACCTCACACCTCCAGGGTCCGGGTTTGATTCCCGTCTCGGCCATGTGTGTGTGTGGAGTTTGCATGTTCTCCCCGTGCCTCAGGGGTTTTTTTTTTTCTCCGGGTTCTCCGGTTTCCTCCCGGTCCAAAAACATGCACGGTAGGTTGATTGGGACCTTGGAAAATTGTCCCTAGTGTATGAATGTGTGTGTGAATGTGAGTGTGTGGGTGTGTGTCCTGCGATGGGTTGGCATTCCATCCAGGGTGTATCCTGCCTTAATGCCCATAGACGCCTGAGATAGGCACAGACTCCCCGTGACCCGAGGGAAGATCGGATAAAGCGCTAGAAGATGAATGAATGAATGAATGAATGAATATTCTTGCGTCTGTCACAAGAATGACTTTTAATAATTCACACTTTTTTGTGCATCATGAAATGAAAATATGACAAAGAAGACACAGGACTGGAGAATCCTGTATCAAACCAATATCAGACAATGTTCCTTTAACAAAACCCCAGCACTCCAATCTCCTCTTTTCCCAGGCGTAAAAGAAATGAGGAGGCGGGGCATCAGTGATGAAGGCTTTGACCTCTGGACTGGCAGATCGCAGGTTCATATACCACCACTGCCTTTAGTGGGGCCCTTGAGCAAGTCCCTTAATTTCTCAGATGTAAATTGCTCTTGATAAAGGGGACATCTGCCAAATGCTGTAAATGTTGTCAGAAGAATAGGCGCTGGTGGTAAAAAAAAATCCTTTTTTTTTTTGTCTTCACTTTCATTATTTGTTGTTTTCTCTGTTATATTGAAACACATCAGATCTTTTTAAAAAATGACCAAAGAAATTTTCCCAAGCACCTTTTTACAAGTAACTTTGAAGTGTCACACCGCTGTCAGTGTTTTTCCCATCTGAGTGTACTGTGAAAATGTCAGCGTTAATGAGAGAGAACATTTTCAACCAAAAAAACAAAGCTGCAAAATCATCAGCTGTAACAATGCTTCCTGGAAACATGGTCTGCTGGGCTTTTTTCTTTCTTTCTGCTGTGTGAACTTTCGCACTCAAATGCTTTAAGTAGTAAACTTCCTTTAATGTTTAATGCATTTGAATGCGAAAACTCATACAGCAGGAAAAAAACACGGCAGACCAATGAGTAACATAACAGATTCCTTTATTTATGTGGTAAGTACGACTACTTCCAAAAAATTATATATATTTATATATATATTTATTACATTTATTTTGTAAATCTCAGTGGTTTCCGTCATGCTGTTGCCTGTTTGCTCCACAGCTATATAAAAAAAAAATATATAAAAAAAAAAAAAATATATACATATATATATATATATATATATATATATAGTATATATATACACACACACACACACACACACACACACACATATATATATATATATATATATATATATATATATATATATATATAAAAGAAGCTTATTTAAATGCACCTCTGCTTATTTAATAAGTTACATTCTTATAAATAAACATAAATGTGTATATATATAATATATATATATATATATATATATATATATATACACATTTTTTTTTTCTAAAATTCTATTTCTTAACCTATATTTTATCATCTGAATTCCATATTTTATAATCGATTTCTTTTTTATAAGTATACAGTTTTCAAATGTTAATGTTAATTTAAATATGTGCTTCTGTAATATGTTAAAATTGTATAAATTTAAATATACATATACCCATCAATTTTTTTTATAAATATACACATCTATCTATCTATCTATCTATCTATCTATCTATATATATATATATATTTTTATTTTTTTTTTCTTTAACATTCTATTTTTTACATCTATATTTTATCTATTTTAAATTATTTATTTTTTACATCTACTGCATGTTTTTCAGTTTACGGATGCAAATTGAAATGCATCTCTGCTTCTTTAATAAATGAAAACTTTATAAATACACGTAACTATCTATCTATACAGACATACAATTTTCTTTCCATTTTCTATTCTATTTTTTACAGCTATATTTTATCTAAATTCTATTTTTTCATCTTTTTTTTTATCAATTTACAGATTCAAATTTAAATGTATCTCTGCTTCTTTAATAAATTAAAATGTTATAATAATATATATATATATATATCCATCCAGACATACAATTTTCTTTCTTTTATCTAAATTCTATATTTTTTAATCTATTGCATGTTTTTTATATCAGTTTACAGATTCTCCAAGCGGCGATTATGATTTCTCCGCTAACTTAACCAATTTAAGCTATGAATTTACCTGTAACCCAGAACAAAGCGTCATGCACGTGTTCCAAACCGTGGTCCAGACACTGCTCTACAGCCTGGCGTTCCTGCTGGGCATCGTAGGAAACGGTCTCCTGCTGATGGTTCTGCTGCAACTCCGCGCTCACCTACGGGTGACCGACGTCTACCTGCTGCACCTGGCTCTGGCTGACCTGCTCCTGCTCTTTACCTTGCCCTTCGGAGTGACCCAGGTGCTGGCAGGCTGGGTCTTTGGAAACTTCCTGTGCAAGCTCGTAGGCCTGCTACACTACCTGAACTTTGTGTGCGGCAGTCTCCTCCTCGCAGGCATCGGTTTTGATCGCTACCTCGCCGTCGTTCACGCCGTTTCCAGCTTCCAGACCCGTCGGCCCCGGACGGTTCACCTCGTGTGCGCTTTGCTCTGGCTGTTTTGTCTCGCCGTCTCCATGCCCAACATAGCGTTTCTTTCCGTGGAACCCAGACTGAACGATCCTACACGCCTCGAATGTTACTTCAACAACCACGGCATCCACGCCAACAACTGGCTACTGGTTAACCGCTTTCTCATACACTTCTTGTGCTTCCTCCTGCCCTTAATCATCATGGGCTACTGCTACACCGCTGTGGTGCTCACACTGTACCAGAGTAAGCAAAGCCTAGAGAAGCAAGGCGCCATTCGTCTGGCTTTGGTTATAACCCTGGTTTTCTGTTTGTGCTGGCTACCCTATAACATCACCCTTTTCGTGGACACCCTCGTGAGGCTAAATGTGCTGAGTGTGAAAACGTGTCGGAGTAACAACGCTCTTGCTCTGGGTTTGATCCTAAGCGAGAGCGTTGGCTCTATACATTGTTGCCTAAACCCGATCCTATATGCCTTTATCGGCGTGCGCTTCCGCAGCGATCTTTTACGATTGCTGGTTAAATATTTCCCCATGTTATGCGGCAGACGCTTCACCGGTGTATCCGGGTCGGAAATGGCTACCACGACATCTACCAGCCAATACATATGAGCACAGAATAATGAGCTGTATATAATCATCCGGCTTACACACATTTAACTAAGCAGTGTTTACAAAGCATTTCTGACCCCCCCCCCCATTGTAACGTTTGACATAACCAATAAAACCAATAAAAAGAAATCAATGTGTCCTTGCTCGTGTTTACCTCCCCACACCCTCCCCCCCTTTTGCATCACGGTCCCATCGTCAAACACCACACGTTCATTTTTTTTTCCTTCTTCTTGTTTGCCTTTAGACTTCTATTAAACACAGTTATACATAACATTTGTAAACAAGCAAATTGCATCTTATTTACAGCAATTATACAGATATTTAATCATTATATATAATATATTTATATACTTTCTTGCACAACAGTTTGGTAGCCAGAGAAAAACAATTAGAAATTGATTTGTGAGAGGGTTTTTTTTCTTTCTTTCTTTCTTTCTTTCTCTTTCTCACCAAAAAAAAAAACAAAAAACAAAAACGAACACATTTATCTGTCAAATGTACATATTTTACAGACATTTAAAAATGGCTTCAGAATTTCTTGCTCGACTGCAATTTTCCACTATTTGGCTTCTTTTTTTTGTGTGTTTTTTTTTATTAAGACATTATTACGAATAATATTAGCATCTGATTGCCACAATCAATAAACATTGAAAAAAAAAAAGCATGTCAGGGTTTGAAGTAACCCATAAGGGGGAAAAGATTTGTACAGTTTTACTGAAAATGGTTCAAAAAGGCATGTTTGCCATACTTCCGGGTCCATAGCCCAGTGGACTATCCAAAGACAAGCCCCTCTGTCTGATTCCCTGGGGTCCCATCATGGCCGACTGTGAATGCTGGGGTCCCATCATGGGCCCCTGTGGGGACAAGACTGGCCCTTGCTGGCCAAAGTGCTCCCCGGGAATTGGCATACCCCTCTGCTTAGCTTGCATCATCATGTTCTGCTGAGCTATAAGATTGTGTGGGTGTTGCTGTGGTGTCATTGTGCCCTGCGACATATGGGACTGGTGCTGTAAGAGGCTGTTGGCCATCATGGACTGTTGCTGGTGGTGATGCTGCTGATGTTGTTGAGGGATACCTGTCCTACTCATGAGATGCCCCGGGTGGCATATTGGCCCAGGCCCCATCACACCACCTGGGCCTATACTTCTGGCTCCTCCCTGGGACATGCCTAGAACAGGGCGTAATCCACAGTGCGATGGCTGCAGGGGGAGCTGCTGCTCAGCCATCATGTTCTGCAGATTGGCAATGTGGGGGTTCGAGGAGGGGGTGTTGCTCTGAAGGGGGCCAGACGAGGAGAGTTGCTTTAGGAGTTGTGTTGAAGGGGCCTGGTGAGGTAGATGCCCTTGATGAGGGGGCTGCTGGAGCTGTGCCATCGCTTCATTCTTAGGGAAGTACTGCAGGGTGCTGCTGGGCTTGTCGGCTGGAATGATTCGAGACAGGTCAAATTCTGGGATGCCCGTGTGTGTGGGCCTAATCACCTCACTCAAGTCTGGGCCTTCTCCTATGGGCATGGACGGAAACGAGTCAGTTGGGTGAGGTGGACGCTGATTGGACATCGCCTTGCTAAGGTGGTGCATCTGCTGGGAAGGGATAATGTCGTCAGAAGGGTGCTGGTACTGCTGCCCCATACCCCCACCTGGGGAGTGCAGGGGGCCCTGTATGCGTGGGAATCCACCCATCTGACTTGGAGGATGCATCGGGGACATGTTACAAGGTCCAATACCGTCTGGGTGGCCCCCTCCACCCCCCATCATTACTGGCATGGCAATGGGGTTAGGAGAAGGCAGCAAAGATCCAGAGGCGTCAAGAGATAACTGTTGGTTTCCTGAAAGGACCATTCCAGTGGGACTTTGAGGGCTACCGTGTCCCATTGAGCCTTGAGAGGACATGAGCATCTGGGTGGACTGGTGATTAGCCATATTTCCTACAATAGGGAAACACAGGGAAAACAGTCACCTTCTGTATGCCACTATAATAATGAACTATACAGGATATATAACAAAAATGGAAATTTACGTTATATCCTAGGCTTAAACAAGCATTCCCACATGTTTAAGCCTAGGATATAACATAAATTTCCATTTCCCCACAGCATAAATTTGAACATAAAAAGTGCACAATTGATTGAAATAATGTTCATTAATGTTCAAGGAGGCCTGTTCATTTTAGACTTATTTATTAAAAATTAAACTTAATTAGACGTAATTGTTAAAAAATTATTTTCAATTTTGCAAAAAGAAAAGAACCTGGAGCTAAAAGGTTGCCACGCTAACAGACTGCACCTTGAATGTTGGCTCCAGGAAGGAGCAATCTATCTGTTGGCATCTCATCGTCAGAAGTGGCTATTGTCTTGATGGCATCATGATAGAGCGGAATGGAGGTGGGCATTGCGTACTTGGACATCTGAGACATTATAAGGGACAGAGGATTCTGGGATGGAGGGGCACCTGGGGAGGCGGTGAAGGGCATGTTCGGAGGTTGACTGCCGGGTGTCGAGGTGGTACTCCTGGGAGGAAGGGATAAACCTGAGGGAAAAAATCAGGATGCCTAATCATAAACTAATTATTGAAATAAATAAAACATAACATTTCAGATGATTAAAAATAAACCTCTTCTTGAATGAATGACTCCTTACCTGTCTCAGTTGAACTGTTCCCTCCGTTACCTACTCCTTTACTATTAGCTGTCCCTCCAGGGCTGGCCAGGGAAGTCTTGGGTGAGGCCGTCCACCTTGGAGATGCAACAGGCATGGCTGGAGATTTGTGATGTCCAGGAGAACCAGATGGTGAGCGGAGTCCAAGGGATGATCCCATTATTTGCGGGGATTTCATGGAGGTGGCAGAAGGGGTTCCGGCTCCAGATGCTGAAGAATGAGGAGGGTGTGGAGGACCAGCAGATGTTAACTGGTTAGGGGATTTCAGGCCTGTTGCAGAGGGAGAGGGCATGAGGGGAGAAGGTTCCTGGCTATGCGGAGGTGACTTCATCTGGTGAGGTGGAGGCATGGCTGGGGAACCGACCGAGTTAATGGGAAGGTCAGATGGATGGCATGGACCATGGTCTGTTTTATGGCCAGTGTTCATAGGCATATGACTAAGCCTCAAGTTTCCACCAATTTGGGGTGTGCCCTGCTGATCAGATCTATACATCTCAGGACCGGACTGCTGTAGATAGGGCCCCTCCCCTTGTCCGCCTGGAAAGGGACTCTGATTGGGGAACTGAAGGGTCACGTCTGGTCCATGGCCCATTAATTTATTAGCACCAACCCGGCCATTTGGTGCAGCCCTAATACGAGTGTTGTCCTCGGGGCTTGCCATCTCTGGTCCAGGCCCTTCTCTTAATTTCTGGGCCAATATATGTTGCTGCTGATGGAGGTTCATGTTCATATTTCCTCCCAAAGGAGAGTCAACCATATCCCTCATTAAACCGCCAACTCCTCCACCGACTGGAGAGCCAAGCATAGTCCGAGAATTGGGAAACTCCATTGGATCTCCACGTGAAGGTGGACCTCCTCCCATACCAGGATTAGGAAAGCCTGGCCCACTAGGGTTATCCATCACCCTGGGTCCTCCGAGCCCCTGTTGCTGTCTAGATAACTGCTCCAGGTCTAACCTCCGCAGACCTTGTAGTTGACGCTTTTCCATAATGTGAAACATCTCCTCCCGTGTTAAGGGACGATCTATAACACCCTGCATTTGCTGAGAGGGTCCTCCAGGCCCCCCCGAACCATAGCACCCATGAAAAGGACCTACTCCAGCCATATTTGGTGGCATTTCATCCAACCAACCCATTCCTGGTCTGGGAGATCTTTGAGATCCCATTGCTTCCATGGGTAAAACACCACCAGGGCTTCCTGGGTATCCACCACCACCCGTGGGTCCCCGCTGCATCTGTCCAAGAAACCTGGGCCCCCGGGGCCCCTCCTGATGCATATCCATCATCCTTAAATTTCCTCCCATCCCTCCTCCAATTACAGGTCCTGGTCCCCACTGCTGGTCTCCAGGTTTGCTGTGATATGGAGGTGGGGGACCTCTCATCATGAGGTGTGGCCCCCCCGGCATTCCCATCTCGGACATCATGCGGAAATGCTGGGGGTGTGCGTGAGGATTCATCTCCTGCCGCCGCCTCTTCTCTTGATAGTATTCCTCCTGAAGCTTCCTCCAAGCTATCTGTTCTGGCGTTAGTCCATCAGGACCTAGTACAGGCCCCATATCCAACCCTGACGGTGATAGGTGGTGATGTGTGGGCAAGCTGTGATGCCTCAACATCAAACTGTCATCCAAGGGTCCACTGAGGTTCTGGGTTTGTGAAATGATGGATTGCAGCGGTTCCTCGTGCTTTTTCATTCCACGGATTGGGGGAACCCCATCAGAAAGGCAACTGCTGCCAGCCCTCGCATTGTTTTCCTCATCCTCAAGACCTTGGTATCCATCAGCGTTATTGTTACTAATCGACCCATTATTGGGATTGTTTGGGTCTCCGGGGCCAGCGCCGGCCCCACTGCGCAGAAGCAGCTTCTCAATGTCCCTAAGTGTCTGCAGAGAGCGCTCTCGATGCTCTAGCTGCTCTTTAGACAGTCCTTCAATACCCCCTTGTCCTCCCTGCTGGCTGGACTCACCCTGAAGCTGCACGGATAACATTAACGGATTGGCACTTGGAGAGACGCCTGTACCGGGATGATTTATAATGCCCGATCCGTCTACTCCACAACCTTGGGCCAATCCTCGCTGCGGCCCTGAGCCTCCTGGTCCTATTGGATGAGATGAGGCACAGTTATTGTGACTAGGTGTGGCTCCTGGATGGACATGGGTTACCTCGCTGTCTGGCTGACCTGTGGAAGTAGGAGTATTGCCGCCTGTGAGGTGTCCTCCAATGACTCCACCAACAGAGGCAGGACGAGGTGTACCGCTCTGAGATTTGGGGGTGCCCATTGGAGGGGTGCTGCTTGAGCTAAGTTGCTCTGATAGCCTGGGGAGCTTTCCAACACCCGTGCACTGCTGAGCAAAATGAAGACAAAGAAGGAGAAAACAATTAATACAATTTAGAGAGAAAAGTAATAACGAACTACTTTTATTAAAATTGTGTAAAAAAAAAAAAAAAAAAAAAAAAAAAAAAGGCCAAAAACTGCCCATCAGGCTGAGAACTGCCCCCTGGCCAAAAAAAAAGAAAAAAATGCACTACAATTGAACACATTGTTTTCGCTCAAATATAGCATACAGAAGTGGAACAAAGCACAACAACTTAAATAGACATTTAAACAAATGCGGCATCCGACGCGCGCTACCACCTGCGAAAGCACTAAACACAAACGTGCATTTCCTTCCTCTTTTTGGAGCACAAACAATTCATCCAAATGTGGAACACGTTTTGTCATAGCTAGTTGTGTATTATATACATGTACGTGCATCCTGAGCTAATTGTACAAACCTGGTCCAGTTTGGTGCGCGGGACGTTTTGCTGGTGAAACAGGAGGATGGAATCGGTATGGCCGTGCATCACGGCCTCCGCAGCACTGCCAAATACACACACACACACATACAGAGGCTGATTGAGCTCAAAGCACATGTTTTAATTCATGTTATAAATAGCTTGGTTGTTTTAAATGGTTCGAATGAAGAGCAGAGCTGTATCCGAGACTAGAGAAACACATTTTGACACATTTTACTGTGCACATACGGGACACTGTAGTACATCTGCAGACTTCTACACTCAGGGACCGTTTATGCAAAACTGGACCTTGAACAGAGTGACTTTGAAATTCGCTCTCGTTACTTCCAATTCAACTTCATATTTATCACACCGAAGCTCTGTTATGGTTAATGTTTACCCGTAATTTATGTTTAATATTTTGCTGTTACATAGTCGATGCAATAAGGGGAACGGTGGCTTAGTGGTTAGCACGTTCACACCGCCAGGGTCTGTGTTCGATTCCCGTCTCGGCCATGTGTGTGTGGAGTTTGCATGTTCTCCCCGTGCCTCAGGGTTTTTTTTCTCCGGGTTCTCCGGTTTCCTCCCGGTCCAAAAACATGCACGGTAGGTTGATTGGCACCTTGGAAAATTGCCCCTAGTGTATGAATTGTGTGTGTGTGTGTGTGTGTGTGACCCTGCTGTGATGGGTTGGCATTCCATCCAGGGTGTATCCTGCCTTAATGCCCATAGACGCCTGAGATAGGCACAGACTCCCAGTGACCCGAGGGAAGATCGGATAAAGCGGTAGAAGATGAAAAATGGATAGTCGATGCATCTTTGGTCCATTAGAAATCACACTTCCCCTTTTTTTCTGTATACACCAGTACCATGGATATTGTGATAAATCGATGTAAAAATCTACCGTACGTCACTTTATAAACGTAGTACAGTACATGTAATGTACAGTACTGGGCCCAAGTCATACGAATTATTATTAATCAATAAATAATGTGCCTCAGGGGGTTTTTCTCCGGGTTCTCCGGTTTCTTCCCGGTCCAAAAACATGCACGGTAGGTTGATTGGCACCTTGGGAAATTGTCCCTAGTGTATGTGTGTGTGTGTGTGTGTGTGAATGTGTGAGTGTGTGTCCTGTGATGGGTGTGTCCGATGGGCCGGCATTCCAATCCAGGGTGTATCCTGCCTTAATGCCCATAGACGCATTGAGATAGACACAGACTCCCCGTGACCCGAGGGAAGATCGGATAAAGCGGTAGAAGATGAATGAATGAATGAATGAATAATTAATGTATAAAAACACATTTAAAGGACATTTAATAACATTATCGGACACTTACAACAGTTTGCACAAACTGATTGGACGCGGCGCTTTCACAGTGCTTACAGAGCTGCCGATTGCTGATTGGCTGAGATTATTTAGAGAAATCTCGGGAGGGATGGTGCTTCCAAAAATGCATATATCGGATACTGTAGAACATCTTCAGGCGTCTACACTCGGGGACTGTGACCTTGAACACTATGGAATTACTTTTCAACCTCATATTTATCACACCTAAGCTCTTTTATGGTTAGTTTATTTGTTAATTTATATGTAAAGTCCTGTACACTTCATTTCTTACTTAATATAAATAATGTAATAATGCATTTTCAAATGTTTTTTATAATATTTGTTAGTGAAAACAGTGAATTCCTAATGTTAGCGTACATAACATTAATGCATTCGTGATATGCATATTAATTATGTTCATACATATATTCCATGTGAGACAATAAGGAATTCCTGTACTGTGTATGTGGTAAAAATGGCAATAAAGCTCAAGTTGGGATGATAGCAATTATAGCAATTGACATTCATAGCATTATACACAAAAATGCTCATGATGCGTCGTATGAGGATCTCACCTGTTTGCTAGACTCGTAGTGAAGACGTACACCACTTGCTGGGATGTGTGAGACGGCTGGTCAGAACGAAGACCTGGACCAAGACCACATCCTAAACCGGGGCCACTCACCGACTCAACTGTCCCGGAAAGGGACTGGCCAGGGCATGACATCACATGCTCTCCTGTTAGATGGGGAAAATGGGTAGGAAAGACTTATTACCACATAACTAGAAAACCTTAAAGATGGTAAATTGCTAATCCAGTAGTGTTTATGGAGCATTTCGACAATAAACAACGTGTTTTGTTGATACTGTGTATGTCTGGTCCTAAAGTATTTCCCGTTGTGCAGATGATACATTGGAAATACCAGAGTCCTAATATCAGACCCTGAGGTGACCAATTTTCACTGCTGATCTGAAGTAGACTTCATTTTTGTTCCTAGAAGAAAAACAAAATGTAATGGTACCTTTAATGGTACACAATTGGGACTTTGGGTGTAATTATGGTCCCAAAACAAGTTATAAAGGTACTGATTAGGGGTATAAAATTGTCCCCTTCAGGTCACTGCCCCAGCGATGGCCACTTATAAGGTTTCTTACTTTCTTTCTTTCTTCTCGTACCCAGATGTGTATTGTTTTCCAGTCACGGTCTGGTTATCACTGTGTAGATTTTGACATTCACTTCCTTTTAGAGGAAATACGCATCCATTTTTATATTTAACATAACATTGTGGACACTAGGTGGTGCTAAACACCACAATATCCGCACAAGGGTGTTGTCAGTCATGTGACCTTCACTTGTTTACCTGCATTTTTGTGCCATGGCATGATGCATGATGAAATGCAAAAATAAATTGAATAAAAAAGCCAGTCTGGCCCACACTCGGATCAAAAAAGGGGCCGGGTGAGTTATACGTTTTCATGAATATATATATTACATATATATTACATTACATTATATTACATATAAATTCATTAAACATTATTAAACATATATATAATAATGTAAATAATGTACAGGCACAAAAACATCAAATTTACATCAAATTTGTTAAGAAAAATCTCTGGGGGGAAAAAAAAAAGCATTTGGCAGACTGGCCTTTCTATTTGAAATAAGAATGTTTTGATGAAACACATTTATTTGTAAGTGAACTGGAAAAAAAACATTAATATTAAAATCCAGTATGATAATACTTAGTGTGTGTGTGTGTTCTTGATTATGCACATTTTTGTCGACTCGAAATCCATTACCATTTAGGTGCCAAGTGTTACCTTGTTTAACGAGTCTTGGGTTATTGTCCTTTATACAGCACTGTCTATGTACCAGACACGATAAGTAATAGAGTCCAAATTCTTACAGTACCGTAATTTTTACTCTCTCATTACATGTTTTTACACAGATTGCCTGGTTTATACATGCAGGATGTCGAAAGTTACAGATATTTGTTACTATAAAATGAAGTGCAATCTGCTCTCACTGCAAACTGCGAAGAAACACACAGAACGTCTGTATTCACCTGGCAGTAAACACTCTCAGAACATAATGAATGGGAAATAAGACTACAATCTATTTACTAAACGTGTCCAACCTTTGTTATTTGAAGGCCCAGTATTTTTAAAGTAATAATGCATGTTTTTTTTCCACCCTCAAAATGTCAATTCAAGCAAGAAATACAGGACGATGAGGTAGTGGGAGCTCAGTGGTTAAGGCATTGGGCTCTGGACCGGAAGATTGCAGGTTCAAATCCCACCAAGATGCCACTAGTGGGCCCTTAAGCAAGGCCCTTAACTATCAATTACTCGCTTGTAATTCGCTCTGGATAAGGGCGTCTGCCAAATGCTGTAAATGTAAATGAAGGACGTGTGTAACAGGGTCATGGCATTTTTTCTAATTTCTTTCCAAGTAACACATTATGTACACCGTATTTTATTGTTTACGCTGGTCTTACAGTTTCACTGTTTACATGCTTTGTTTTTGCACATCTCTCCACTGCTGCTCTGCATGTTTACTACGTGTACATTTTTACTACTTGCACATTGCATTGTATGCACATACAGTAGGTTTATGGGCTGTTGCTATTTTGTGTTTGTGTATTTGTCCTGGTCCTCAACTCTGTGTTGTGTAGCTCTGTGTTGTACATTTACATTTAAATTCGTGGCATTTGGCAGACGCCCTTATCCAGAGCGACTTACAACTGAGCAATTGAGGGTTAAGGGGCCTTGCTCAAGGGCCCACTAGTGGCAGCTTGGTGGTTGAGGGGTTTCAACCTGCGATCTTCTGGTCCAGAGGCCAATGCCTTACCACCACTAAGCCACCACCTCCCTGTTGTTGTGAATATATATATATATATATATATATATATATATATATATATTACAGATATATACACACACACACATATACATATATATATGTGTGTGTCTGTATATATGTATATGTGTATGTATACACACACACACACACACACACACACACACACACAAATGCAGTTTGTTATGCTTTGTGTTCATGTGTACAAAGTTTGCATTTCCACTAGTTGGACTCAACCTACTATGTGCAGTGGTGGAGGGTTTCTCCTCCTCTTCCTCCGTCTCGGCCCCTGAGCACCACTCATCCCCACTGTAAGGCTGCTTCTTCTCCAGCACACACCGGCGCTTTCGGCGTATTGCGCCCTCTAGTGGATTAACAGCAAAACACACACAATACCAGACTCGATTAAATGCATTTTGTGAATGATCACGCGAATGTCAAGAGGAAAGGGGGGGAGGGGGGATGTGTTCATTGTCTACAATATCTTGGAAGTGGAAGAAACCAATCCCACTTTCCATTTGGGCTTTTCCGAGCATGCTTTCTCATTTAAATAAGATTCAAATGTGAAAGTAACCAAATCAAATGCACGGCGAGCAATACTATACTATATATATATGCTTAAAGATCTAAAGACTGTATGATTCGTCCGCGTCTGCATTTGAGTGTATACAAAACCCTTACTGATTCAACAAACGCTCATCCTTCTCTACTCTCTAAATAGCCTCTGGAATGCTAAAACGATACGAGGAAAAATCTCTCTCTCGTTATCTCATAACCCTGAAAACCAAACAACCAGACAAAATACGAGAATCAGACCATAAAATAATAAAGTGTGTGCATGTGAAGGGGAAAAGGCGGAAGAGGGGGGGGGCGGGGGTGGAGTAAACTTGCGATGTCATTAGCCAGTGCAAGCAGTGTTGGTAGTAAGCAGAGATGAAGAGATGACCTTTTCTGCATCCTCTTTTGTTCAGAACATAGATCATTTTACGTAAACGAATGAGCCGGGTCTTGTACTCTCTCTCCTTCTCTCTCTTTCTCCGTCTCCTTTCTTTCTCAATAGCCTTGTCCAGGTGTTTGGGAGGGGGTTTAGAATGGTTTGATGTGACATGGCAACTTGCATTTAATTTGAAATGTGCTTGTTTTTCTACAGGCTAAAATTAAAAAAATTAAAATATTTACTAGAGAGAGGACAAAAAGTTCCCATTGAAAATCCTAATACATCTCTTCCTCACTTCTCTGTCAAACGGTTACACGTCTCCAGTCGATGGAGACATTGATGACGTATTACCGTGTGCGTGTAGACGTACATATGTGCGAACAACAGAGCTTCTTCTTTTTTTTTTTTATTCTCCAATATGCTCCGTCAATGGGTGTGAAGACATTCGCCTGGTTTTTGCACTTTTTTTTTTTGTTGGATGCTTTAGTGCGAAGAAATGTGGGAAGACAAATTGTCTTGGGTTAGACTTTTTAAAAGGCTTCTATAATAGAAATAGCAATAAAATAAAAAAACAAAAAAAACAACACAGCTCGGCGTATTCTCCTCTCCGACCGAAAACATTTGAAAACAGCGCTTTGAAGTCAATAGGGTAGAAAACAAAAAAAACAAACAGCTCGGCGTATTCTCCTCTGAAGAAAACAGATCCGAAAAACATTTGAAGAAACAGCGCTATGTGCAGGGGCACGGTGGCTTAGTGGTTAGCACGTTTGCATCACACCGCCAGGGTCCGGGTTCGATTCCCATCTTGGCCATGTGTGTGTGTGTGGAGTTTGCATGTTCTCCCCGTGCCTCATGGGTTTTTTTCTCCGGTTTCCTCCCGGTCCAAAAAACATGCATGGTAGGTTGATTGTCCCTAGTGTATGAATGTGTGAGTGTGTGTGTGTCCTGCGATGGGTTGGCATTCCATCCTGCCTTAATGCCCATAGACGCCTGAGATAGGCACAGGCTCCCCGTGACCCGAGGGAAGATTGGATAAAGTGGTAGAAGATGAATGAATGAACGCTATGTGCATTTGTTAAAATGGTTTGTTAAAACGGAATAGCTAAACTAGTCATTGTCTTTTGTTGTGTATTTTTTTCAAATTACATCATCATACCTTCATAAATGTAGTAGTAGTGTGTGTTGCATGTGTATGTGCAATTTCCTTTAGCAATGGACTGCGCAGGTGTGTGTGTGTGTGTGTGTGTGTGTGTTTGTGTACATGAATGTGTTAGGGTTTTGCCATCACCCTCCAGCACAGAGTTAAGTACAGGGTAGGAAAGTGTCTGTAGTCAATTAGTGTGTCTGTTCCTGTGGTAAAAACATTGAAAAAGAAGCCTTTTTCTGCACAATCAGGTTTTAACAAACATCTGCGAATGTCAATTCTAGGTAGGAAATATTCTACAAAAGAAAAACGACATCTGCTTGGCCATAAATGCTACTGGTTTGTCCATCCCCTGCCCTATAAGCAAACTTTTGGCAATAATATTGAGTAATGCAGAGCATGAAATCTACACCACTTCTCAATACACAAATGTCCACGTGCCACTTTGGTAGTCTCTACTCTTTTGCACCCTCTAGAGGTTATAGATGGGATTGAAGTCAAGGGTAGAGTAAGGACTTGCCATAAAGCTTGAGTGTACCATTTTGTTTATCCTTGATATGAAACTTTACAGGGGGCACGGTGGCTTAGCACGTTCGCCTCACACCTCCAGGGTCCAGGTTCGATTCCCGTCTCGGCCATGTGTGTGGAGTTTGCATGTTCCCATGCCTCAGGGGGTTTTTCTCCGGGTTCTCCGGTTTCCTCCCGGTCCAAAAACATGCACGTTAGGTTGATTGGCACCTTGGAAAATTATCCCTAGTGTATGAATGTGTGTGTGAATGTGAGTGTGTGCCCTGAGATGGGTTGTCATTCCATCCAGGGGAGGGAGGTGGTGGCTTAGTGGTTAAGGTGTTAGACTCTGGACCAGAAGATCACAGGTTCAAACCCCACCACCACCAAGATACTACTAGTGGGCGCTTGAGCAAGGCCCTTAATCCTCAATTGCTCAGTTGTAAGTCACTCTGGATAAGGGCGTCTGCCAAATGCAAATGCCAATGCACCCAGGGTGTATCCTGCCTTAATGCCCATAGACGCCTGAGATAGGCACAGACTCGCCGTGACCCGAGGGAAGATCGGATAAAGCGGTAGAAGATGAATGAATGAATGAATGAATGCCTTTACTGTCCTTCTGGAAAACTTCAGGTTAAATCTCTTCATAAACAGCCATGTGATCAGAGCCTCCTCCTTTCTTAATTCAGTCTTTTGTGTAGAAGTATTGCTTCTCCTTACACCACCTCCACCTTGTATGTTTGTTGCTAAAAACGTTTTTTGTCTCATCTGACAACAGAGCATTGTTTAACACCAGACAGTGTTTAGCAAACACAAAGCATTTATGGCTGAGGCTATTTGAATGAAGGAAAAAAAAAAGTATTTGTATTTGTCCAGATTGCTTATCAGTGTGGAGATTTAGAGACGCCAGAATGCTATCAGATGCTAAAAAAAAAGCTCCTTTGTTCAATACAGCTGATATTTAGAACTGGCTGCTCGAACCTTTTTAAATATTTCTGTATTAATTGGCAACAGTGTGGCTATTAGAGATTAGACTAGTAGAGCTATTTGGGACAGTTAAAAAATGGGATTGTAAAGAAATGCAGCATATTCTATACATTCATTCATTCATTCATTCATCTTCTCATCTTCTACCGCTTATATCCGATCTTCCCTCGGGTCACGGGGAGTCTGTGCCTATCTCAGGCGTCTAATGGGCATTAAGGCAGGATACACCCTGGATGGAATGCCAACCCATCGCAGGACACACACACACACACACACATTCATACACTAGGGACAATTTTCCAAGGTGCCAATCAACCTACCGTGCATGTTTTTGGACCGGGGGGGAAACCGGAGAACCCGGAGAAAACCCCCTGAGGCATGGGGAGAACATGTAAACTCCCCACACACACATGGCCGAGACGGGAATCGAACCCGGACCCTGGCGGTGTGAGGAGAACGTGCTAACCACTAAGCCATCGTGCCCCTTCATATTCTATACATTGGATACATATATGTAAAATATATGTGAAGGTACATACTTTTGTACTTTTACTCAAGTGAAAGTATATACTTGTAGTGGGGTAATATTTTACCTACTTTATATTTGCTTTAACACAAATATGTTACTTTGTCAAACACTGTGCCTCATTACATATACATATATATATATATATATATATATATATATATATATATATATATATATATATATATATATATATATAGATAACTTCCTATGTGTATATATATATATATATATATATCTATATATATATATATATATATATATATATTATATATAACTTCCTATGGTGTCGCTTTGACGACGTGGAACATATAGATGAGAAACTGTTCTC
Source organism: Kryptopterus vitreolus (assembly GCA_030449085.1). NCBI lineage: Eukaryota > Metazoa > Chordata > Actinopteri > Siluriformes > Siluridae > Kryptopterus > Kryptopterus vitreolus. The sequence goes on along the minus strand of JACRUU010000027.1, from coordinate 7,745,921 downwards.
AAAGATTATTATCTCTTTTTGATAGTATAAGCAGTTAATAAATACTCCTGCACTTTTCATACAGATTGTGGAAAAAGAGTGCTCCGGTTATTTTCGAGAACGACTGCATGACATGAAAGAACATCATGCCTACGTCTGCTTGACTGTCCGCTAAACAGATTTATGATGCTTGAATCTGAAGTATAAGGTTAAAGTGAAAATATGAAAACGATTTGATAACACAAATCGAGTGTCATATGCTTACGGCTCGCTGTTGGTGCAGCTAATGTCGCTATTACATTAAATCATATTACCGTAACAAAATCAAAACCTAAAAAAAGAAAAGAAAAAAAAACGTGACGGGTGTAGCTGGGTGGTGTAAGGTGCTGGGCTACTGTATGGAACATCTGAGTCCCGGTATCGCCAAAGCTACCACTATTGGATCCTTAACCGTTTGTGCTCCAGGGGGCGCCGTATCATGTCTGACCCTGCGCTCTGACGCCAGCTTCCGAACAAGCTGGGAAATGCGAAGAACGGATTTCACTGTTCTGTAATGTATATGTGGCAATCGAAGGCTATTTTATTCTATATGTACAGCGCTGATACACACCCTGAAAAGCACTAGCACTAGGGACCTCAGAGGTTAAGGCAATGGACTCCGGATCAGATCCCAGGTTCAAATCCCACTACCACCAAGTGGGCCCTTGAGCAAGGCCCGTAACCATAGTCACTTTGGATTAAGGCATTGGAATCTGGACCGGAAAATCGCAGGTTCAAATCCAACCACCACTACCAAGCTTCCACTAGTGGGCCCTTGAGCAAGGCCCTTAACCCTCAATTGCATCGATATACGTCGCTCTGGATAAGTGTTTGTTATGTCATTATTTTCGATATGTCAGTAACTGTGACGTGGTACGACTTTAGAGGTATAATCTCTTTCTAGCATGCACACATCACATACCTTTAGCATCCGACTCCATCACCGGTGCAAGTGTATCTTTTTGTTCTCCGGCATCCACGGAGATGCTTCTCTCCCTCTTGGATTTGGTCTTCATTATCCCGCCGACACTTTTTAGTCCAGGAGATATCTGGTTGGATTTTACTCCATGGCTCCCAGGCCCGGTGCCCTTTGTCCCCAAGTTGCTCGCGGGTCCTTGCTGCTGTTCCTGCGGATTCACATTGGGGACCTGTGACTGGGCACCGCTGGTCACTTGCTTCCCATGATTGGTCAGTTTATTTTCAGAGTGCATTGGATTGGCTGATGATGGCGGGGAATTCACAGGGCGCGGAGGGGGTGGGGTGGGTCAGTTGGGTTACAGAGAGAAGTTGGTATAGCGAGCCTTGCACTGTGAAGAGAGGGAATGGCAGAGTTTCAGAGTAGATCCCTGTTATGTACGTGTCCACAGGTGTCAAAGGTGGAAGGACGAACAGTTTGAAATAATAGCAGTCTCACATTACGAACCAGATTTATCACTGTTTACGGTAGAAGTGATATTTCTACATGGCAAATATTTTACTAGTAAGCGTAGCAGAGTTAAAAACCAACAGACCCAATGATAACGACATACGTGTTGCTAATTCGGTGTAATCGTTAATTGAAATTGTTCAAAATCCTAGTAGTGTAGGGTTCAATTAGAGAGGTCAATTATTCTGTGAGGAAACTGGTAACTGGTAAGGATGATGTAGCTCAGTGGGATACAGAGGGAGTGGGGCTACTGATCGGCAGGTCGGGGGCTCGGGCCCCAGTATCGCTAAGCTACCACCCTAGTGTCCTTGAGCAAGACCCGTAACCCCACATTGAGTGGCCTATAGGGAAATGGTGCAATATTTCGTGGACTGATGAAAGCAAGATTTTGGGTCTGGACATTGTGTCCAAAACACAGAACACAACCCCCAGTACATTGTGAAGACAGTGAAGCATGGTGGTACAAACATCATGATATGGGGATGCTTCTCATACTATAATAATAACAATTCGTTACATTTATATACAGCGTTTTTCTGGATAACTCAAAGCGTTTTACATTATGAGAGGGGGATCTCCTCCTCGTCCACCAGCATCGGTGTACAGCATCCACCTGGATGATGCGGCGGCAGTGATAATGTTCCAGAACTCCCACCACACACCAGCTTACTGGTATAGAGGAGACAAGAGTGATGAAGCCAATCAGTAGATATGGAGGCCCTTATGGGCGTATTTTGACTCTTTTTGAATGACATCTTGGGATTTTTATTGACCAGAGAGACTCAGAACCTCGGTTTAACATCTCATCTGAAAGGTGGTGCTTTTTGACACTATAGTGTCCCAGTCACTATACTGGGGTGCCACGACCAACACAGACCACAGAGTAAGCGCCACAGAGGTGTTAGTGGCCGCACTAACACCTCTTCCAGCAGCAACCTAGTGTTCCGAGGTGGTCTCCCATCCAGGTACTAACCGGGCTTGTCCTTGCTTAGCTTTAGTTGGTAACCAGTCTTGGGTTACTGCAGGGGTGGGCAAACTACGGCCCGGGGGCCACATCTGGCCCCTTGGTCCTTTTAATCCGGCCCGCTAAACTGCTTCGGCTTCTTTGCCGCACGAGAAGAATGTATAACCACACAGCAACGCTGACGTTGTTGGAGTATGCTCAGTGTTAAAAATGAAGGAAAAATACAGCCATTTTTTGTTGTTTCTTTTCCTTAAATAGAATATCCTTATTCTTAACGATAGCGGGTAGCCTAATGAACATGATGATATTTAACACTCTTTACAAGAGGAAAAAATTCATATTCAACATAAGTTACGTTCAACGTTATTGTTGGTTCGGCCCACGAACACACCTCAGATTTCTCATGTGGCCCTTTGGAAAATATAATTGCCCACCCCTGGGTTACTGGGTGATATGGCTGCAGGCCCTACGGTGTTGGCGTACAGTTTTTATCACATTCCAGAGATCATGGATCAGTTTGAGCACATTAAAATTCTAAAAGTTGTCAAGTCGCTTTGTGCATATGAGGAAAGTTCCTTGAAACGGGTGTTTTACATGACCCCAAACACACCAGTAAGCGATCAGCATTCTGGTCCCAGACCAACAAGAGTCACATTACAGAGTGGAGAGCCCAATACCCCATACCAATGGAGAGAAATGTTGTTTACTTAGCTCTAATAGGGGTTGTAATGCCGTAAACGCGGTAAAATGTGTAGTTACAAACGGACTTTCAGGAAAGTGATTAGTCAACGCTGCTTTTCACTTAGATCAACTGAGACCTCCAAGATGATTATGTTACTCCTCACGACTCACCTCACTGTAATAAAGGCCTGCAGCCCTGGGGCATTCCCGCTTCAGAGCTCCTCACTGACCACACATTGATCTGCAACACAGATATACAAAGCTTTAAATAAATAAATAAAAAAAGATGGCAGGCATAAACACACAAAAATAACACAACTGTACAATTAATATCGGGGTCACAGCGACGAAAGCTTCGGGGAGGAGAGGAAGGAAAAAAAAAAAAAAAGTAGGCGGAGACTGTTGCCTAGAAGTAAAGTTTCCCCTTTATTACAAGGTTCTCATATGACTCACAATTTGCAAACCACAAAACTGCCTCACATTTCTCAACACCATTAACGCGAACCGATGCCTTCTCCCTGCCTTTTTATTCCTTCTATTTATTACAATTATGAAATGGCACAATGTGAAATATTAGATATTAGGCAAAAATGATGTATATAAATACAAATGCAACCGGACATATAAAACGCACATATAAAAAGAACACTACACTTTCTATCCAAAATCGAATCAATGAGCAAAAGCACATGAAGCTAGCAATGAAGCTAACAAAAACAAAGCTTACACATGCTACTAGGTTTTCTAGCCTCCGAAAACGTTTGTGTTCGACATTCACACCATTTCTGAGGTAATCAATACTTCCAGGGCTTGCCATAGTGTACACCAAGTCTGTCCCTTTTCAAATAACGTACTTTTCACCAACATAGATTTATGTATGGAAATCTACAAGCCATAAACAAAGTCAATATATACCGTAACAGTGTAGATTTGAACATCGATTTATGCGATATCCACAACACAATCCCCTCCGAGAGCTTTTAGGTGACTGGATTACCAGACACACACTGTTAATTGTAATCCGATTGGCCGAGGCTGGCATTAATAGCGAGTGTGAATGAGTGAGGGAGACAGGATTACCTTTTTATACATTACCTGAGGGGAAAAAATAGCTCTTAGTGTAGTGTGTATTAATGCTGAGGCATCACATATAACAGCCAGACTGTGTCGTAAACTACAATAGGCATCTTCTATGTGTGTGTGTGTGTGTGTGTGTGTGTGTGTGAGAGAGAGAGAGAAAGAGTGTGTCTTTATGCTTCTGAGCCTGTACTTGTGAGAGAGTGTGCCTTTGAGCCTATGAAATAGGTGTTAGGTGTAACGGATCGTTGTGCAGACTTGTGAGAACACGGGTACTCAGTACTTTCTGTGTCGACAGGCCGAGACCTGTCAGTTCCACAACTGTTGCACAAGAGCACAAGAAAAAAAAAAAAAAAACACACACACACACACACACACACACACACACACCTTCCAGTAAGATGAAAGACCATGGTTGGTGACGTTGACAGGATCCCACACAGGTTTCCATCTCAGAGCCATTTGGGGGCGATGACCTCAAAAACACCTCCGTTCAGACCACAAATGTCTCTCTGTTCCTCCGCTTTAAGTATTTACACGAACAAACAAAACACACAAAATATCGCCACTGAAAGCGGCCTTTCCCCGTTCAAAATGGCCACCTTTCAGATATACCTTTACAGCCACTATATTCTCTATTCTTGGGGGTCACTCGTTCCACATTTCTCTCGGCTTTATTCCTCACACTGCGAGTTGCAGTCGTCATTATTCAATAACTAGCATATGAGCCACACTGCTGCGGTCTTCGTCATTCATTAACTTTTCGAAAGAAACTAAAAATCCTACAGATTCCTAGACCACTTTATTAAGTGCCTACGTTTGTCCACGATATACAAGGTGTCAACCTGCTCGCGAGAGGAAAAGGTAATAGCTTCAAATGCGTTCGTCGCTAGCCTTTTATAATACAACTGCGTGTTTTTATTTCCATAATATCGTCTTACTGCCATAATAGTCTTCAATACAGACCAAACACGCGCACAGAAACAATCATTTTGTGTGTGTGTGTGTATTACAGTAGATAACAGTAAGCCTAACCCCAACCCTAACCACAGTAACCAAAAGCAATACCCATCACATGTTTTCTTTTGCAGCCATCATGCCATGCTGTGTATATATATATATATATATATATATATATATATATATATATATATACACATACACACACATATATACACAAACACACAAACATACATACATGCCCCGTAATGAAGTATTGTACCTAAAAAGTTTTGTGTATCTGTACTTTTACTTTATTTTAACTTCACTACATTTTACATTCAAACATCTTCCTGTTACTACATTTGTTGAGTCATTCTTTTATTTTATTTATTTATTTATCTATCTATTTATTTATTTATGAGTGGGTAAAATCTGGTCAAGCACACAGCAATCAGGGTTAGCGTACTGCGTTTCGAACCTGGTGGTAGCTACTAATCAGTTCAGCGTGAGTTTCCCAGCGAACAGAACGTTCAGATATTAATAAATGATTGAAAGAAACTCCTGATGCGGCGGCCACCACAGCACGTGGTCTTATTTGTGTGTCTTTTTTTTTTTAAGAAATTTTGAATAGATATCAATCAGTGTTTGAGTCATTAAAAGACTCATTCGTGTGTGTGTGTGTGTGTGTGAAGAGTTTTTTCCCCCCCACAGAGGAAAAAAATGATCATAGGAACTTCATATACATTGGATACTTAAAAATATGTGAAGGTACATACTTTTGTACTTTTACTCAAGTGAAAGTATATACTTGTAGTGGGGTAATATTTTACCTACTTTATCTTTGCTTTAACGCAACTATGTTAGTTTGTCCAACACTTTGTGCCTCATTATATATATATATATATATATATATATATATATATATATATAGATATATATATATATATATATGAATAATCACATTAATCACAATCAAATTAATACTTTATGTTTTTAATACCATGTTATGTTATACATATAAAGATGTTGTAAATACATAAGGTTCATTCAAAATCTATTTTTATATTCATTTCACCTTGGAAATAATTTTTTTTTAAATATGAATTTCTTGGTAATTAATTCATTTCTTATTAGTCTTTATGTATATTTTTCTTTAAGAATTAGTGGTGGTTTTACTTGTTTAAATATGGTACGTTAATATAGTGACGATTAGTGGTTCCTTTAA
>JACRUU010000027.1:7732088-7734588 GCA_030449085.1 Kryptopterus vitreolus | reverse complement strand
TATGCAGCTAGGACAAACTTAGCCTCGTCCTCAGCATTGTGTTGTTGTGTTCGCGTTATATGTTGTTTTGTGTAGCACCGGGGTCCTGGAGAAACGTTGTCTCATTTCACTGTGTACTGCGTCAGCTATATGTGGTTGAAATGACAATAAAACCTCTTGACTTGACTTCTTCGCATATCCCAGCTTGATGTTGGTAGTTGGGGTCAGAGCGCAGGGTCAGCTACTGCTAATGTTAAACTGCAACTGTAAGGCTACTTGTTATAATGAATTATAGGGCACAAATGGGAAGACACAGCAAAAACAGCGTTATAAATTCTAGAATGTTTATTGTGTGACAATCCCTTGCACATTCCTCACATTGTGTTTGCTCTGTTCTGAATGTAATAGTATCCATGTCTTCCACTACTGACTCCACAGTCCACAGAACATTATAGCAAAAGTCTTCTTTGCCATCAAGGTGTTTCTAGCAGATGCGATAAAAGTCGCTTTATCCGTCTTGGAATCTCGGATGGAATCATGAACATTAAATCTATCCGAGATGAGCAAGATCCGACTTTTCCTTCAATTCATCTGGGTTTATTTGTGACTCCCTGCACGATTTTTATCCTGCCTTTGCAGTAAACATTAATCAGTAGGCGTCCAGTCTAATAAATCAACAGTTTATACAATAATAGAACATTATTTTCTTACACAGGTGTTAGACAGCATTTTCGAACCAAACAAACAAACAAATAGAATGATCATTTGTGAAGGTTTTTTTTCCCCTTCCCTGCTGTTCTTGGACTCGTATTAAATCCGTTTTTTTTTCGCTCGAGGTTCGTGTGAGAATATGAAACAATTACGTGGATGTGCGAGAGATATTTACACGGAAGTAAAGCAGTAAGCAGGAATGAGTCCCACTGACCTTGAAATAAACTTTCGAGATTACTAGGCACATGATCGAGCCGTCAGTCCTTGTGTTAACTAGTCAAAACACTTCTATGTTGTTGTCTATATCTTCTATGTAACAACAACAACAATAAAATCTTCATTCAGAAACACACTCGGACACACTCGGGTTATAAAGCTGGATATGGACCAAATTGTTGGTTTTGTTGTTGTTGTTTTTTTTCAGATGAAACCTGGCGCATAAGTCAGTTCCATTTGTCATGGCATGTGTTCAATTTTGAAAAGCTTGCCATGTTCAAATCGTTTCATACATATATATATATATATATATATATATATATATATATATATATATATATATATATATATATATATTTAATTTTTTTTCATATTTTCATTCATTCATTCATCTTCTACCGCTTTATCCGATCTTCCCTCGGGTCACGGGGCGCCTATCTCAGGCATCTATGGGCGCGCACACACACACACACACACACACACACACACACACACACACACACACACACACACACACACACACACACACACACACACACATTCATACACTAGGGACAATTTTCCAAGGTGCCAATCAACCTACCATGCATGTTTTTGGACCGGGGGAGGAAACCGGAGAAACCCGGAGAACCCGGAGGAAAAAAAAGGAGAAAAAAACCCCTGAGGCACGGGGAGAACATGCAAACTACACACACACATGGCCGAGACGGGAATCAAACCCAGATCCTGGAGGGTGTGTAAGGTGAACGTGCTAACCCACTAAGCCACCGGGGGCCCCCCTATATATGCCCCCCTATATATCTATCTATATCTATTATATATATATATATATATATATATATATATATATATATATATATATATATATATATATATATATATACATATATACACACACACATCACTGAGTGTAGTGTAGAATGATTATATTTGTATGAATAAAATATATATATATATATATATATATATATTATATTTTTGGAAGAAAAAATTGTGTGACTCCATATTTGTCCCTTTTTTAGGGGGATTTTTCGCCTCAAAATACATATGAACAGAGCTTGGAGATTAATCGTCATTATCGATTGGTTCATTGATAGTTTATGCAGATGTTGCGAATATTTTACGATTTCACCTTGGCTTGGCACAGCGAGCGTCCGTAGTCCTCCGCCTCCCGCAACACCTTACACTTGGGAAATACCAAACACAACATGGCGTTGGATGGGGTGGTGTGTGTGGCGCTGAGGGATAAACACGACAGCGGCACACCCCAAAAAACAACAGACTACAAACAGGTACAAACAGCGCACACGTTTTCCAAAATTGAATTCTGTCTAAAAAAAGATCAGCGATTCAATGTTTCTGACACATCGCCCGGCTGTAGGTACGAAGTGCCGCTTGGATTCCTTTTGATCCTGTGCCCACGCAGGTAAAATAAAGGTGCTGCTTATTACCATGTTCACCTTTGTCCCAGAGAAAAGAACAGATCTTTCTCTTATTGGAAAAGCGCGCGTGAACTTTACATGAAGTACTTAAGCGTGTTTCTAACGATCACGGGCGAGGTTCTGAAACGCTACTACACATGCTTCTGCATTAG
>JACRUU010000027.1:7712088-7727088 GCA_030449085.1 Kryptopterus vitreolus | reverse complement strand
TATCAACTTGTTCCTGTTTCTTTTGCAACCTGAAGACTTCTCTAGAAAACATGAAAACACTTTTTTTTGTCGATTTTTCCCAGTATTGTATTTTAACAGCTGCCACGCTTTCTGTGTCGAGTGAATCGATTCACACAAATGAATATGAAAACTCTAATGTGAAACATCTTATGTTTAAAATCCGGATAGCTGTGAACACACACACACACATACACACACCCATGCAACACTGGTGTCGAATTTGATTACAACATATCATATATATATATTTTTTTTACATTTACAGCATTTGGCAGACGCCCTTATCCAGAGCGACTTACAACTGAGCAATTGAGGGTTAAGGGCCTTGCTCAAGGGCCCATGATCTTCCAGTCCAGAGTCCAACACTTTAACCACTGGGATACACACCTCCCCCATTCAGCACACGTTAGAAAACCCATATAATGGAATCGAGAAACGTATGGGAATATTGTACAGGTGATTCCTGACATAAAGAGCCAGAAGAAGCTGACCAAAAAATAAATAAATAAAAAAAGCTGATCTCAACTTACAGGGATTAATGGATTCTGGTCCTGATTCACCTTTTACAATGGCCAAAGGTCATAAACCATTCAGAGGATAAAATGACTTATAGTCACATGACTGAAGATAATACGGTAACACCGTTTCATGACGGGGAGTGTGTGATTGTCATTAACCCCATTGTTTATTTTGGTTTCATCCAAATACTGACGGTCCACAAAAAGACGCTTGGAAAAGTATTCACAGGTAAAATAATACCGTGAACAAGTGGGGGGGGGGGGACACCACTGCCACCAGTGACGAACTAGAACTGGTGAGAAGCAGAACTGGTATCAAGGCGGCTGATCTGTAACCTACAGCATCAGTGAAGGAATGTCTATTAAGATCACTCCCCGCACATGACATCAATATCTATTCAATTATGTATCCTTCGCATAGCTGGGGTGGCTATCTAGAAGCCTTTTACACAGAAACCCACACTACATCCAAACATAACAAAACGTATTACTCTCTGTTGAGAGCAAGTTAGAACCCATTATTTTGGCCCGGATTCACTAAACATGTTTAGGGTTTCACTTGGAATAAACACCACACCCACACTGAAGCATGGTGGTGGCAGCGTGACGCAACGAGGCCGCTTCTTTTGGGTTAACTATTGGGCTAAATCCCTCGGGTGTTACACAATTTGACGATGAACAACAAATCCATCCTTCAAAACGAAAGACGGATATTCCTTCAGACGATCCATATTGTGAAATATCCATACCTAAATCCTATTGGAAATCTGTGGAATAACATAAACGGGGCCGTACACAGGAGACCCTCCTTATCAATTTAAAGATATGGAGGCGATTTCTTCACAAGAAAGTATAAGTAGTGAAGGGGTGCGCAACCATGTTATTGTACACCTCCCTCAATATGTTCCTCAAGATTTTTATATCCACTACATGAACGATACACCTCGATCTAACATTCATTCATTCATTCATCTCCTACCACTTTATCCGATCTTCCCTCGGGTCACGGGGAGCCTGTGTCTCAGGCATCTATGGGCATTAAGGCAGGATACACCCTGGATGGAATGCCAACCCATCGCAGGACACATCACACAAACACACACACGTTCATACACTAGGGACAATTTTCCAAGGTGCCAATCAACCTACCGTGCATGTTTTTGGACCCTGAGGCATGGGGAGAACATGCAAACTCCACACACACACACACATGGCTGAGACGGGAATCGAACCCAGATCCTGGCGGTAGGAGGTAAACGTGCACCTTTTACTGTATGCATTTTCAAAAGGATTTGAATTAGAATCCATTGTAGTAAACAGAAAAATAAAGACAATTTGGAGCACAGAAATATTCCCGGGGCAGATGCGCCACATTTCGTCAACACTCGCGCTGCAAAAAAAACGTGAAACAAGTTAGATCCCGCTTGTGACTGGAACGAGAATATACAATAAGGGGCCTAAATGGTTTTGAGTTTGTGTGCTGGAAAGGCATACTGGGGCTATCAGGCTTCCGGATCAAGTTGCACTTACACACACACACACACACACACTGCTGCTATAAATAGAACAGTAGGATATCACTCTTACAGCGCTGGCTAATGGGGAGACTGGCGGGCCAAAGAGCAGCCACGTGCAGTCAAATTATACTTCGCACGTTCTCCCGTCTCACCTCCCCTCTCGCAATATATACATGCGGAATAATTATATAACGGATGATGGCGGCTTATACGGACGTGCAGGGGTGTTCAGTCTACGGGGGCAGTAGTTTGTGGGAATTCATCATCTGATACGGTATCGCCGGTGATACCGTAAAACACTGTAATGCGCAAACGGTCGTTCATGTTCGCAATATGTTACAAACAAGATCCGTTTGCTTTTTTAGGGCATGTAAAGGTGATTAAAAGCTACTTCAACAGCTCTTCTACTATCTACGATATGAAACATTTATTTAACGGCAATATTAAGACAATATAAAGCCGCTTAGCAAGCTAGCTATTGAACAAAAATGTGACGATATTTCAAAACAGTGGTTTGAATTGTTATATACTCGACAATGTTTGTACACTAACTAAAACAAACGCTGCTAGAAACTAATATTAATATTAAACAAGGAAATAACTAATAGTTGAAGGGACGGTTTTGATTCAATCACCAATCCAAACCAAAATGAACAAATGCAAACAAACATGTTCCTTTTTGACGAGGCTTATTATTATTATTATTATTATTATTATTATTATTATTTAGATTAAAAACCTACAAACACATGCAATTGACTACTGAGATGAAGTATCTTTACTTAAGTGGAAATTTCGGGCATCTATACTTAATTATTTTTTTGCCGACTTTTAACTTTTTTACATTTTCACGCAATTATCTGTACTTTCCAAAATTGTCTTCTTGCTCCTATTTCATTTCGGCTCGTTTTCATTATTTAAAAAATAAATAAATAAACAAACACTATCCATATAATTGGCTCCATCCGGAAAGAGTGAATGTGAATGGATGAGGAGTATAAACAATGTACCATTCCGACACCCTATTGGTTTGTACGCGATCCTTCGCACCTGCCCACGACTCCAAATCACGTCACCCTCCAGCGAGGACGTAACCAGTGTTTGGGTCGAAACTCAAATATTTCTTAAAAGTGATTATTTACATTTGTGGCATTTGGCAGACGCCCTTATCCAGAGCGACTTACAACTGAGCAATTGAGGGTTATGGGCCTTGCTCAAGGGCCCACTAGTGGCAGCTTGGTGGTGCTTGGATTTGAACCTGTGATCTTCCACCGAGCCACCACTACCCTCATTATTTCTCCATTACTGGGTCGTTTATCAAACGGGGGCTTTCTATTCGTCCTCCGCAAATGACGCTACAGTAGGGAGTTCTGTAGGGAGACGTTTGAATAAATAAACGACAGCCTGAACTTTTGCCTCTTTACAAGTTTTTCCCTTTACATTGCTTTTATACTTTAAGCAGTTTTGAAGCGTTACTCGAGGAAAACGCTTGTGTCGATACTTTTGAAACCCTAATAACAATACAGAGGAATGAATGTGAATACTTTTGACACCAGCGCTGCTGAGCATTGCGAGATTGGGGAAAAACCTGCCTGCCAGTCGTACACTACACATTAAGGATTAATAACCTGCCCATCCTTTGATGCATTTTCATCCTCTAGCAACATAAGAACTCCTACATATTACCTTGTAATTCCACCCTCTCAATTCCATCACTATGTTAAAGGCATCAGTCTATTTCACCAAAAATCTTTAATCACTTAACAGCAGCAGGTCATGTACGGTCTACATTCAAGACAGATGGGGTTATTGGGGGAGAAATAAAGCATTCCGGATATCTCAGTCTTCAGCAAGTATTGTCCAATTTCACTCCTGCACACTCCACATGAACTGCTCTCGTGGCCATTACTGAGTAGCTTCATGGTAGTCAGTGCTAACCTGCCTTAACCTTTCAGCAACCTTCAATCGCTAGACTCTCCTGTCCGGCTACGTGCGTCTTGGAATTCATGACACAGCAATGGAAGTGCTTTGCTTCCTGCTAGGATGGGACGGTCATATCAGATGACATGGAGGGAATCCACATTCTACCAACACTTATGTTTCTGCATAGATCTCATCTATGATGAATGGCAACTCGGCGTCTGAAATTTAACCCCCCCCCCCCCCCCCCACCCCCCCCCCCCCCCCCCCCCAAAAAAAAATGGAGATACTTTATATCTCAGGAGACGCACTCCCGTTTTAGGACCTTTGTGATCTTCCTGGACAAATCGCACAATTTACCACAACCTTGCACCTTAACCACTGGGCTTCCACCTCCCTTCACTACGCCATTAGATAGGCCGGAGGGTTTCAATCCGTATCATTTCACCTGGTCCTGAACACAATTCTACCTCTGCATATAATCCAGAATACAGATGTGCACAACCCGTTTCCGACCTCCCCAAGGTCTACCGCACCACCCCATTTCGCAACACTCCTCGATCGCTTTCCGTTCCGTTCAGACTATTTTGGACTCACCATCTTTCAGGGTACAAGGAAGGCATGAATCGAATTCAACCCATCTCTATCTAGCCTCCCTCACCACATCTCCATCCTCCAATCCTGGCACCTCCATCCTCAGCACTCTTCTCCCCATGTATCAGATCTCAATCTAGCCCCCCTCACCACATCTCCATCCTCCAAGTACCCCATCTCTATCTAGCCTCCTTCACCACATCTCCATCCTCCAAGTACCCCATCTCTATCTAGCCTCCTTCACCACATCTCCATCCTCCAAGTACCCCATCTCTATCTAGCCTCCTTCACCACATCTCCATCCTCCAAGTACCCCATCTCTATCTAGCCTCCTTCACCACATCTCCATCCTCCAAGCCTCCTTCACCACATCTCCACCCTCCAAGTAACCCATCTCTATCTAGCCTCCTTCACCACATCTCCATCCTCCAAGTACCCCATCTCTATCTAGCCTCCTTCACCACATCTCCATCCTCCAAGTACCCCATCTCTATCTAGCCTCCTTCACCACATCTCCATCCTCCAAGTACCCCATCTCTATCTAGCCTCCAGCCCCCTTCACCACATCTCCATCCTCCAAGTACCCCATCTCTATCTAGCCTCCTTCACCACATCTCCATCCTCCAAGTAACCCCATCTCTATCTAGCCAGCCTCCTTCACCACATCTCCATCCTCCAAGTACCCCATCTCTATCTAGCCTCCTTCACCACATCTCCATCCTCCAAGTACCCCATCTCTATCTAGCCTCCTTCACCACATCTCCATCCTCCAAGTAACCCATCTCTATCTAGCCTCCTTCACCACATCTCCATCCTCCAAGTACCCCATCTCTATCTAGCCTCCTTCACCACATCTCCATCCTCCAAGTACCCCATCTCTATCTAGCCCCTCCTTCACCACATCTCCATCCTCCAAGTACCCCATCTCTATCTAGCCCCTCCTTCACCACATCTCCATCCTCCAAGTACCCCATCTCTATCTAGCCCCCCTCACCACATCTCCATCCTCCAAGTACCCCATCTCTATCTAGCCTCCTTCACCACATCTCCATCCTCCAAGTACCCCATCTCTATCTAGCCTCCTTCACCACATCTCCATCCTCCAAGTAACCCCATCTCTATCTAGCCTCCTTCACCACATCTCCATCCTCCAAGTACCCCATCTCTATCTAGCCCCCCTCACCACATCTCCATCCTCCAAGTACCCCATCTCTATCTAGCCTCCTTCACCACATCTCCATCCTCCAAGTACCCCATCTCTATCTAGCCTCCTTCACCACATCTCCATCCTCCAAGTACCCCATCTCTATCTAGCCCCCCTCACCATCTCCATCCTCCAAGTACATCCCATCAAGCCCCCTCTCCCATCTAGCTTCTAGCCTCCTTCACCACATCTCCATCCTCCAAGTACCCCATCTCTATCTAGCCCCCCTCACCACATCTCCATCCTCCATACCCCATCTCTATCTAGCCTCCTTCACCACATCTCCATCCTCCAAGTAACCCATCTCTATCTAGCCCCCCTCACCACATCTCCATCCTCCAAGTACCCCATCTCTATCTAGCCTCCTTCACCACATCTCCATCCTCCAAGTACCCCATCTCTATCTAGCCTCCATCACCACATCTCCATCCTGGCACCTCCATCCTCAGCAATCTTTTCCCCCCATGTACCCCATCTCAATCTAGCCTCCCTCAAACCATCACCATCCTCCAATCCTGGCACCTCCATCCTCAGAATTCTTCTGCCCATGCACCACGTCAATCTAGCCCATCTCACCATTTCTCCAAAACATCCTTCATGTCCCTCTAATAAACTCATTTCTACTCCTGTACATCCTCGTATAGTATAGTAGCATATAGAATAGCCTTTATTTGTCACATATACATTACAGCACAGTGAAATCAATTCTTCAAATACCCCAAAGCTGGGGGTCTGAGCGCAGGGTCAGCCACGGTAATGCACCCAAGGAGCACAGAGGTTTAAGGACCCTTGCTCAAGGACCCAAGAGTGGCAGATTGGCGATACCTGGGCCCAGCGCCTTAAACCACTGAGCTACAACCCCTCCCTCAATGCTCCCCCTTTGTCACTCCCAATAACAATCTCAACATCCTGTTCATCTACAAGCAACAATGATAAATACATTATAAGAGAAATATATGGACAAACCAGTGCTGGAGTGAAGGTTTACAATTTAGTTTTTATACCAACTTTCTCTTCACTCAAGCGTTCCTAAATACAGCCTGCATGTTATTTGAACCCTCATAAATAAGCAAAATCAAGTCCGTATGAGATTGAGACAATATTAAATATTGGTCGTGCCATCGCGATGAACCAAACGCAAATGGATGAAGGTCTACTGGAGCCAACATCTGAATCCTGGTGAAATGTGACAATACACTGAGCTGAGAATGGTGTTAAGATTGACATGACCAGTTAATAGAGAGGGCTTCATTATCAGCAGCACACTGTGACATTACAGCTATTGCTTATCATAAGAGAATAGGGCCGTCTGAATGCCTGATTATCAAAAGATGACTGTGCAATATGTACTTGCACTCAAGGGAAGTTTAAGAAAGCACCTTGCCGATTGTCTTTTTAAATTTTTTTTATTTTTAAAGGATATTCTGGAAGTATAGGGTCTATACGTCTCCATGGCGTATAGTCTCTTGTCAAGCAGAAGCTGAATGTCATGTTTAAAGGTGGAACAAATTTTAAAGGCCAAATCTCGCCAGCATGCTCGTCAAAGTCATTCAGACAATAACCAGTGGCTATTCAGGGAAATGTGGAGATGTGGTTTCATCCGCCATGAAGGATCAGACATACAGTCCTTGAAAGTGATTTGAAAACCAGAAGAGGGTATGGTCTATCATCCGGAGAAAATGTGTTTCAATGAAGGATTCCGTCTTGCTAAAATGGTCAAGTAAATCTGTGGACCACAATAAACCTGTTGACTTTTATCTGGGGAGGGGTGGAGTCTGTGGGAAGGGGTGTAGCTTAGTGGTTAAGGTGCTGGGCTACAGATTGGAAGGTTGAGGGTTTGAGCCCCAGTGTCACCAAGCTGTCACCCTTGGGTCCTTAAGCAAGGCCTTTAACCCTCCGTGCACCAGGGGGCATTGTATCATGGCTGACCCTGAGCTCTAGGCCCAAATTTCAAAACAAGCTGGGATACGATAAGAAAAAATTTCACTGTGCTGTAATGTATATATGACAAATAAAGGGTCAAAGGGTGATGCTATAGCTACCGGATAGATGGATGGATGGACGGACGGACAGACCACTCCCTACAATCCTCTCCTGTAGGTTTCGGTTTGGCTCCTAGAAAACACCTGTCTGACATCACTATCTATCAAGAAGGCAAACTTATTTATTACAATTGACATTTAAGAAAAAAAATAAAAAGTAAAATCAGGTGTCACATGATGAACCCCATTTATGAAGTAGCAATGACAACGGCGGAGACAAAAGGCACAAAAAAATGTCATATTGTCTGCTTTAATTCTTATGTGAAATAATACAATCATTAGACGTCTACTTATGTTCTGCACGTCTTGGGTGCTTTTGGCGGTCGCGATATGGAGACGATTTTTTTCCTTCAAAGCACTGCCTGATAATATAACAGGAAATGAGATATTGATCTTGGACAGGAAGGAATAATTTGGAAAAAGTGTCAATGTCTGACCGCATATATATATATATATATATATATATATATATATATATATAGAATATATATATATATATATATATATATATATATATATATGGCAGTCTGATGCCGTTTTCCCCAACGTTTTGGCGTGTATCTAAACTAGAGTGGAGCAAATAGTGGCCAAATATAATCTGAATTTACAGTTATATCATTTGGCAGGATACTTGGGGCAGGAGCTCACTCATGGCCACCTATGACCATGAGCCTGGGTCATAACCGAAAGGCGAAGATCCCGGATACAGGCGGCCGAAATGAGCTTCTTTTGCAGGGTGGGTGTGCGCTCCCTTAAGAGATAGGGTGAGAAGCTCAGTCACTGAGGAGGCGCTCCGAGTAGAACCGCTGCTCCTCCACATCAAGAGGGCGCCTTCCAGGGGAGACGTTTCGGACATGTCCCACCGGGAAGAGGCATTGGGTCAAGACCCAGGACATGTTGGAGGATCTATGTCTCTTGACTGGCCTGGGAACGACTCAGTGTCCCCCTGGAGGAGCTTGAGAGAGGGATGTCTGGGCATCTTTGCTAAAACTGCTGCCCTTGCGACCCGGTCCTGGATAAGAGGTAGAAGATGGATCATTTGGCAGGCGCCCTTATCCAGAGTGACCAAGCAGTTGAGGGTTAAGGGCCATGCCCAAGGGCCCATTAGTGGCATGATAGGATTTTAACTTGCGGCATTTTCTGTCTATTGTCCAATGCCTTAACCACTGAACTACCAGCTCCCTGAATTAGCAAAGATGAGTTTGATGACCAAAAATGTATCTTTGCTGTTTTAATGAATCTTAATCACTGGAATTGATCGGATTTTGATCACCCTATTTTTGTCAATAAATAAATAAATAAATAAAGGGAAGGGGGAAAAAAGACACTAAAGGTTTCCCTGGTCTCATTTAAAACATTGCACTGCCTGGCCGTCCCACATCCTCGGTTTAAGAGTAATACTTTCCATCATTGTTACATGCGCATTTTATTTGCGTTCATGGAGTTCATCGGAAAGACGTGCTGAACAAAGGGAAGTTTGAAAAAACAAACACAGCTTCGGAGAGTTTTTGGATTACTGTTGAGAATCGGGGTGAAATTTCCCCATTACAACCCTGACGTCACCGTCAAGCTCATCTCTTGTACATGTGTACTCTTTATGTACCGACCTATTTTGTTTTGTGTTACGTTTTTTTATACTTTTGGTATTCATTTATGTTGGTCCAGGGGGGAACGTTTTGTTTCACTGTGCATTGGGCTCGACTGAATGTTGTCATATTAAAAGAACATGGTGTGATTTGGAGGCACCTGGAATTTGCTGTTCAAGGTATCATAGAAGAGCGTACTTAACCGTCAGATTACCAGAAAACCTGTATCCCCCCCCGCCTAAAACATACTTCAGCCCTACAGCGTGAAAAACAGCGGAAAAACAGTCCATTTGATCGGAGAAACTCTCCTAGAGAATGGGATTCTGTATGCTGGGTGAAGTTGACTGGTACCAGAAGATCTCCGTCCCTAAAATCTAAAATAAAAACCATATGCTGTCCAATATGGATCTGCTGGATTCCTGGTCAAAAAGTCAGCATCAAGGAAATCCTTTTAAAATGCGCCACTTTACTCCTGACTGCCCTCCACCTACAGGATAGTAGCTAATAGCTGACATACCTGCTGCCTGCTGGATGGTATACTGATTTTTAGGCCTCGGCCGCTAAATTGTTCTATTTGTCGATTAGCATTACCAACAATAATCTCAACGACAGGTGTTTGAAAGATTGCTGAGACTGTCCAGACATGGACTGCCTATATATGTTCTGAACCGGGTACAACTTAGAAGCCAAGATGATATTGGCTTCTCTATTGTCTTGCACATTCTGCTTTGTCTTGTATAGTGTGTATTGTGTTGTATAGTCCTGTCTCTAAGTTAAACGTATATTGTAATCCTTTTCTGTACTTTTCTGAGAGTCAACAACAGATGAAAACAAATTCCTTGTGCTGGCCAATAAACCTGATTCTGATGATGGCTTTGGAATGTGATTGATATTTCATAGGATCTCCGTTGCTATAATAGCATTAGGACCGCAGTTGCCTTGAGTAATTTTGCAATCAAGTCTCGATCGCTTAATGTGTGTGTCATTTTATGCAAGAGCAAGAGCTTAAAAGGTGTATTATTGTCTTGAAAATAAAAAAAAAGGATATGCATTGACAAACTACATCTCCCACAATGCATGTTATCCGCAAAAGTGACGGCATCCCGCCACTAGAATGCAGTGTAGCCTCAGTCGGAGTTTACCGAGGGCGATTTTTCCAACCAGCGGAATTTTCTACAAAGGATCCCAAAATGTCCAAGAAACGAAAATTCGATGGATGCACCAGAAAAGCGAATACATGTTTGTACTTCAAGGAGAAAAAAACACTGTGTTTTGTGTTATGATGCGGCGTCGCTGTATATATATATATATATATATATATATATATATATATATATATATATATATATATATATATATATATATATAGTATATATATATATATATATATATGACTATTATATATATATATATATATATATATAGTATATATATATATATATATATATATATATATATATATATATATATATATATATATATATATATATATATATGTATATGTGTGTGTGTATGTATATATATGTGTGTGTGGTGTGTGTGTTGTGTGTGTGTGTATATTTACATACATATACATATACACTGTCATAGTTAAAACTGGCCCCTCAAGGCCCACCATAATGCTGATGTCACCACAGTGATAATAGTGGACGAGTGAGTTGTACTCGAAATTCGAATACAATTCGTGGTTACACAATGGCACTATTTGACCCTATAGTGCAAAAGTTATTATTTATACTATTTATAATCTCAGTATCTGGCGACACCCAGATAAGGACTGGTTCCCGTTTGAGTCTCAAGGTTTCTTCCTAATATCACCTCCATGACAGTGTTACAGATGGCTTAATCGTCAGAAATGTGCGTATACATTTAAATGAGTTTACACTGTTATAAACACACATTTAAAAAAAAGGAACTTGACTGAATGTGGTTTCCTGGTAACCAGCACAGGTTTTGTAACCGTTTCCAAACAGGGTCAAGGTCGCAGCAAGGATAAATGCCAGAAATAGTTTTTTCTTTATCAGTGTTGTTTTGATTCCTCACACTAAAATGTTTCTGCATTCCAGGAATCTCATTATTGCTAGGTATAATCTTTACCATTGGTCAATCCATATCTGTAAATACAAATACGTGTTGGCACATTCAACTCACTGAATTGAATGAACCAGCACATGACCCGACTGATGATTTTGGAAACAGTCCAAACACGGGGTCAGAGCTGCCTTTCCGTGTGAGGAATTACATTATACTGAGTTTAAGGAACACATGGGGCACGGCGGTTTAGTGTTTAGCACGTTCGCCTCACACCGCCAGGGTCCGGGTTCGATTCCTGTCTCCATGTGTGTGGCCATGTGTGTGTGTGGAGTTTGCATGTTCTCCCCGTGCCTCAGGGGTTTTTTCTCCGGGTTCTCCGGTTTCCTCCCGGTCCAAAAAACATGCACGGTAGGTTGACTGGCACCTTGGAAAATTGTCCCTAGTGTGTGAATGTGTGTGTGAATGTGAGTGTGTCCTGTGATGGGTTGGCATTCCATCCAGGGTGTATCCTTCCTTAATGCCCATAGACGCCTCAGATAGGCACAGGAAGATCGGATAAAGCGGTTGAAGATGAATGAATTAATGGGTTTAAAGAACACATTATTAAAAAGAGAGACAAGCAGAGGCGACCCTGTTGATATTTTTGACGTTGACGAGCTGTAAAACGTAGAGAGTCATTTGACACAGACTCCCTGGACATATTCTTGCATCATCATCCGTATGGCCAGGAATCTAACTTATCAAAGTGTGCAAAAAAAAAAAACCCGAAATAAAACAAGCTCTAAATGTGAAAGCACTTTTAAAGTAATACACTTGGGTTATGCACGGGACGCTGATAAACACCATAAATACTACGGTGACACTTATTTGCAAAAACGAAATGCCTCCAAATAATGCATGCTGGAAAAAGTCACCTTTAAAATCCTTGTAGTTAATACGTGTATATAATCGACATTAATTAGCACGAAAGATGGTTGAAGTGCCATTACCTTTTACCACCACCAGTGCTTTTTGTAGACAAAGATACAAACCGTTGAAAAATTAGACATCATAGGAAACTCTTCATATGCACATCGAATAAACGAGACCCGCGGGGAGGACGAGCAAAAACAACTATATCTGGACACTGAAACTAAAAGTAGCGAGAGGAAATTGTGACAAGCCGTCAAGGAATAGAACGGCACTTGCTGGTTGTTTAAGCAGACCACCGCATACAAGCATGGGAAAGTTTCCTTTCTCAGCAGCACTGTCGAAGAAAAAGTACTTGGGGGAGGGGGGGACGTCCGTTTTGTGAGATGGAGCCTGTAATAACTGACCAATCAGAAAACCATCCAATGAGATCAGTGCTCTGAAGAATCCGAATTCATTCATTCATTCATCTTCTACCGCTATGTCCGATCTTCCCTCGGGTCACGGGGAGTCTGTGCCTATCTCAGGTGTCTATGGGCATTAAGGCTGGATACACCCTGGATGGAATGCCAACCCATCACAGGACACACACACTCATATTCACACAGTAGGGACAATTTTCCAAGGTCCCAAACAACCTACCGTGCATGTTTTTGGACCGGGGAGGAAACCGGAGAACCCGGAGAAAAACCCCCTGAGGCACGGGGAAAACATGCAAACTCCACACACACATGGCCGAGACGGGAATCGAACCCGGATCCTGGAGGTGTGAGGCGAACGTGCTAACCAATAAACCACCGTTCCCCTCCTAACTATATTCTCTATTCCAATAAGCAATCCATTATTACCACTACACCCCGGGAGGGGGGCATGTTGGATATATCCATATGCAAAGAAATCTAGTCTGTCTTAATATGGAGTGGTTGTAGGATATAAACAGAGTTAACTTTGTAGGAAAAGATCATTAATTTTGGAATGTCAAAATGTTAAATACCTGAAATATTTCGTTTTCCTTTGATAGCACTCTTCCTGTTTACAAGTACCTTGTTGATCAGAAACCCGAGGCCTGTTCGTTCGTCCAAAAGTCTCATAATTGTGTCTCAAAAACAATCGGGCGAAAGTTTTTAAATAGTATCCGCAATGATTTTGGAATTGATCCAAACTAGGTCAAGGTCAAAGCAAGGTCAAGTACCTGAAGTGGTTTTTCTTCAGTAGGCACCGTTGTGTTCGGAATACAGTACGTTTCCAGTGCGCTGTAGGCATACCCACTAGTAGAAGGAAGTGCCAGACAGAGGAATCCCTGTTGACGTCACAGTCCTACAGAACAGTATGTGCTCCAGTCATTGACATGAAGCTTAAGAAATCCTTAAGAAAATGGAACATTTAAGTAAACAGTTGGCATTTTACATGTCAGTGACCTTTTACAACTGTTATATAGAATTTTATGCATTATTTAATATAAATGTATATTTCAAAGCGTTGTACATTCATTGTCAGCATTCATGTGTATAGTACCTATTTTTAATTGAGGAACTCTTTTGTTTAGTTCACGACTATTTTATAAAGGCTACGTCCATGAATCGATACTAACTGACCAGGGTAAAAAAAGCTAAATACAATAAATTAACACAATAATGTGCATATAAATGTAGTATTATACAAACTGCATGATGTAACTAATAATTTAAATATTATATGTATAATGAGAATGTAATTCAACTTACTATAATGCAGAATTATTGTGAGTTTATTGATTCATATAAAAAAAGACAAAAGAAAAGTGCAGTGCATGAAATTCAAAGCAATGGAAATCAATTAAAAATGAAAACGTTTACCAAATGATCAATGACCCGGTCTGTGTGCGTGTGTGTGTGTGTGTGTGTGTGTGTGTGGCTGATATAGTGCACTCGGACTTACACACCTGTAACTGTGTTGGCTTTCCGAGACACAAACAGGGCATTGTGTAATAGTCTGGCCAATGTATCCCTCTAATACACTATGCGAGTGTTTTAGGTATAAACAAGTCCTCATGTAATAACCCTCAGGGGCGTAGTTTGTATTGGAGGGCGAGTAAACCCCCTCAATATGCGCCATGTACACACGGAAAACATTTAGAATCGATATATTTTGTAAAATAGTTTTTTTTTTCTCTTCTTTGCCAAATCGAGTATGAAATTGCCAATAAAATCGTCCCCCTCTATTGCAGAAACTGATAACTATTTCTTCGCCCGTTTGTGGTGCTCACTAGACTTAGCTGTAGAAATAACGATTGCTGCCCCAGCAGACTTCGGTTTTAAAATGACAAAGAATAAAATAAAGGATGAGGACCGACAGAGAGTCATTTGATAATGTTATAATCAAGATCATAGAGCGAGGCGATTTTCTTACATATACATATACATATATATAACTTTATCTTTAAATCTATACTAAAAAATTATACTAATAAATATCAGAAAGAAACCAAAAGCCTTTAATTAACCCTAGGTGAAAGTTTCCATGCAGTAATACCTTTGCATATTCAAGTTGATGAATATGAATATGAATAATACTCACAGTCACATCACCTGATTCAAGCCTAAACCAGAAAGCAAGGCCTTTTTGGCACTAATACAGCGTTTTACTGAGTGACACACACACACACACACACACACA
>JACRUU010000027.1:7687088-7707088 GCA_030449085.1 Kryptopterus vitreolus | reverse complement strand
GTGCTGGTAATGGGAATGAGCGTGTGATGATTGGGTAGACCGCGCTCCACTCCCTCCTTATTTCACAGGTGAGCACTCCCTCTGGTGGTGCAGAGAGCTGGAAAATCTCCCCGCGATGAGCACACACACACACACACACACACACACACACACACACACACACACACAAAAAGGATAATAAATGATGGGTTTCATTGAGCTACTGGAAGATAAATCTTCGTTTTGAAATGAGAGCGTGGTGTGAATGTGCAGATAAATCGGTTCTGTGCAGTAAATTAGTCGCTGTGCAGGTAGTCTGATGTAAATGACAACACCTGAGGAATTGTCTGTGTGTGTGTGTATGTGTGTGTGTGTGTGTGTGTGTGTGTTTTAATACGTTCTATTTCAGTAAACATTCATATGATGATAATGAATTTGCATGATGTAACGTGGTGAAATTACGGCGGGATACGCCATGTGCAGGACACCTCGCTGTAAACTAATTGTTGCTCTCCTTCAAGCATTTTAGATTTCTTCAGGAAACACTGTAGCTGTCTCTCTCTCTCTCTCTCTCTCTCTCTCTCTCCTCATAGAATCCTCTCTCTCTCTCTCAGTCTCTCGAGTCTCTCTCTTTCTCTCTCTCTCTCTCTCTCTCATCTCTATATATATATATATCGATATATCTATCCACATATATCTCTACACTTATCATATATATATATATATCTCTGTATCTATATCACTCTAAATATATATATCATTGTAGGTGCTCTATATATATATATATATATATATATATCTCTGTTTTACTATATACATCTTCTGTGGTGTGTGCATTTGTGTTATTTATCCTGTGTGTCGTTGATATATGACCTCTCTTCTATTTTCGACGGATCATACTCTCTCTCTTCTCCTCCTTCTCTCTCGCTCACACGAAGCTCTGTTGTGAACGTTATTGGTGTGATCCACTCTCTCTGAGTCAGCAACGACCCAAATATGTGACTCTCTTCTGCTCTTCACCCTCTCTCTTCTCTTTTATCTTTTCTCTCTCAAAGTCTATGTCTCTCTCTATCTCTGTCTCTCTGCGCTCTTTATCATTCATATATCTGGGAGAGTGGTCTCTCTCTCTCTCTCTGTTTGTGTGTGTCTCTCTCTCTCTCTCTCTCTCTCTCTCTAGTTTTCTCTCTCTCTCTCATGATATATATATATAGATATATATATATACACACACACACACACACATATATATATCATATATATATATATATATATATATATATATATATATATATATATATATATCGGTGTGTGTGTGTGTGTGTGTGTGTGTGTGTGTGTTGTTTATGAATATATTTGGTGGATTTTTTTCACAAATGTCTCTCTCTCTCTCTCTCTCTCTCTCTCTATCTCTCTCTCTATTCTCTCTCTCTCTATATATATATATATATATATATATATATATATATATATATATATATATATATATAAGTAATCTAATACCTGCTCCGGGATATATTTAATGTATTCGTTCATAACAATTCGTTCATAAGCGAGTCGTTGTCTAAAGAGAACAAGCGATTAAAAGAGAGAAATGTGTGCGCATTGAGACGCATGATGCGATTCCCAAATAATGATCCCCTCGGTGTTAAATCACTTCGAGACATGGCGCATTATGTGCAGCGACAGAGATGTTCAAGGACACCCAGAGCAGTTCTCGTCCTCTTGCCGAGATCGTTTCCTTTTCTTTTCTGCTCTCTGCCTCTTGTCCTTTTTTCCCTTTGTGTCCTGCACCTTTTACTGCGGTGTGCCAGTATAGCTACAATGTCAATTAGGCAAGGAGATGAGAGCTAAAGAGAGAAAGCTAACAGGCATGAAAAGATGAATAAAGAAGGAAGTGGAAGGTTAAGATTAGAGGAGAAGAGAGAGAGAGAGAGAGGTGGTGTGTGTGTGTGGAGGGGGGGGGAGAGAACAGCAGGAATGAAAAGATCCTGAGGTGTGGTGATAGAGAGAAAGAGAGCCGTGTTGTCATGGAAACTGGCAAGGATCTGAAGACTAAAAACAAGAATGGAAATTGGTTTACCCCCAGAGAGAGTGACGGAGTTGGATAACAAGATAGGAGAAAAGGAATAAATTATATAAAGGAGTGAAGAAATGTGAAGAGGGAATTGGTTTAAATCGAAGAAAGGAGCTCCGATGATTAGCAGCCAGTTTGAAATGAGACCAGCGTGTCAAGGCCAAAGGTTAATTGCATCAGGCCTGAACACACACTCAACAAATGCTTTAAATATGTACTTACTGAGGAAGAACATTTGGAACAATATTAACATTTCCTTGTAATCAGATGCAAAGAAAAAAAAAATGACTAGAGTCATTATGAAGCCTTACTAATTAGGCTTCATTTGTGTCGTGTGGTCATGTGTGCTTTCCTTCATTGGTGCATGCAGCGTGATACGTGTTTTTGTCTTTTGTAAATTTAATTAATCTTATTAAAGGGTAGTATATATATATATATATATATATATATATATATATATATATATATATATATACATACGTATGTGTGTGTGTATATATATATATATATATGTATATGTTTGTGTGTGTATATATACATATGTAAATATACATATACACACACATATATATATATATATATATATATATACACATACTTAGGAGGCATTAATTAATACATTTCCAGTAAAAACAATGCACGCTTATCATTTAGACTGCTCAGGGAAAGTCTTTTTAAGGAGACGTAAAGTTCACATCACTGCCGGTCCTGTCGATTCTTTTTAACATTGATCTAAAAAACAAAGACCGAACGCGAGACCAGTGAAGAAGTATTTTCCTTTTTCTGCTTAATAGCCCCGCTGCCTGTTTTGATTTTCCTTCCTCCTGTCAATGACTTCAATCGCCCTCCTTCTTTTTAAAGAACATCTCAATGCTTTATTGATGTCCTTTCAGCCTCCAGCCCACCTACTTAGTCACTTAGGAGCGCACAGAAACACAAAGCAAGCGGATGTATTTTGACACCTAGAGCTGTTGGAATCCCATCACTGGATGCCATGCTTGCTCATGGTCTAGCTTGATGGGCTGGTTGCCTGGCAACTAGTGGTTTCCTTGGTGACAACAATTTCCTCTACCACTGCGTCTGTTACTGAGGAATCAGCTGGCCCTGCACACAAACTTGTATACATATATACAGTTTATGTAGCTAATGTATGCATAATTAACATAGATAGATAGATCGATAGATAGATAGATATATACAGCTGCCTTCAGAAGTCACATGATTAGTAATTAGAGTCTACCTATATGTACTTAAATACCAGTATAATTACAGCTGTTCTGTGAAGGTCTCAGATGTTTGTTAGAGAACATTAAAGAGCAAACTGCGTCCTGAAGACTAAAGGACTCACCAGGTAGTTCAGGAATAAACGTTGTGGAGAAGTTTAAAGCAGGGTTCGGTTACATCTCACATCGAACATCTCACGAAGCCCCGTTCAATTCTTCATACCAACCTACCACGACATGTCCGTCCATCAAGGAGAGCATTGATCCAAGAAGCGGCCAGTAGGTCCATGGTAACTCTGGAGGGGCTGCAGAGATTCACAGCTTAGGTGGGAGAGTCTGTCCACAGGACAACTATTAGTCGTGCACTCCACCTATCTGGCTATTATGGAAGAGTGGCAGGATGAAAGTGTGGCTTAGTGGTTAGCACGTTCGCCTCACGCCTCCAGGGTCCGGGTTCGATTCCCGTCTCGGCCATGTGTGTGTGGAGTTTGCATGTTCTCCCTGTGCCTCATGGGTTTTTTCTTCGGGTTCTCCGGTTTCCTCCCGGTCCAAAAACATGCACGGTTGGTTGATTGGCACCTTGGAAAATTGTCCCTAGTGTGTGAATGTGTGTTTGTGTGTGCCCTGCAATTAGTTGGCATTCCATTAAGGGTGTATCCTGCATTAATGCCCATAGACGCCTAAGATAGACACAGGCTCCCCGTGACCCGAGGGAAGATCGGATATTGCGGTAGAAGATGAATGAATGAATGGCAGGATGAAAGCTATTGTTGACAAAAAAGAGCAAAAAGTCCCGTTTGCAGTTTGCCACTAAGCTATATATATATTACACAGTAAACATGTGGAAGAAGGTTCTGTAGTCCGATGAGACCAAAATGGATCTTTTTGGCCTACGTGCAAAATGCTAACAATGCACATCAGCCTTAACACCCCATCCCCGCCATGAGACATGGTGGTGGCAACGTCATGCTGTGGGGATGCTTTTCTTTAGCAGGCACAGCGAAGATGGTGGGAGTTGATGAGAAGATGGATAAAGCTGAATACTGAGCAATCCTGGAGGAACACCTATTAGAGGAATCTCCATCCAATCGGATTCAACCGGAGCTGTTTTACAAGATGTCTAGATGTGCAAAGCTGGTAGAGACATACCCAATAAGACTTGCAGCTGTATGTTACAGTTGCAGGTGGTCCGATAAAGTATTGTGGCAGGGAGGGGGTGTAGCTCAGTGGTCTAAGGCGCTGGGCTGCTGATCGGAAGATCCGGGTTTGAACCCCGGTATGGACAAGTTGCCGCCCTTGGGCCCTTGAGCAAGACCCTTAACCCTCTGTGCTCCAGGGGGCGCCGTATGATCATGGCTGACCCTGCGCTCTGACCCCAAAGCTATCAACAAACACAAGCTGGGATATGCGAAGAAAAGAATTTCACTGTGCTGTAATGTATATGTGACCAATAAAGCCTATTCTATTCTTTTATTGATTCAGAGGTGTGAATACATACGCACACCACACTTTTCAGATTATATATTATTATATACAAAGAATATGAGGGAATATTCCTCTTTTGCAGTATTTTTGAAATAAAATTTCATTCATCTAATAATGAATCCTTTCATTTGTTTAGTGCTTTGGTACAAGAAACACCTTTTGGCAGCATTTACAGCTTTCCTCATTTTTGGGTAAAAATCTCAAAGGTTTTTACAGCTGGAGTTTCTCAGTGCGTCCTGCCAGATCCTCCCAAACTCGCAGTATAAAGGAGAGTCCGTGAACTTCTATCCCCAGGCCTATCTAATGCTCTGTAAGCCTATTTCTATTTCTATTCTATTTGAATTTCTATTTCTGAAATCTTCATTCATTCATTCATCTTCTACCTTTTAATCCAATCTTCCCTCGGGTCACAAGGAGTCTGTGCCTATCTCAGGCATCTATGGGCATTAAGGCAGGATACACCCTGGATGGAATGCCAACCCATCGCAGGGCACACACACACACACTCTCACACACATTCACACACTAGGGACAATTTTCCAAGGTGCCAATCAAGCTACCGTGCATGTTTTTGGACCGGGGAGGAAACCGGAGAACCCGGAGAGACCCGGAGAAAAAACCCCTGAGGCACGGGGAGAACATGTACAAACTCCACACACACATGGCCATGACGGGAATCGAACCCGGACCCAGGAGGTGTGAGGCGAACGTGCTAACCACTAAACCAACGTGGCCCCATATTTCTGAAATCTGTTTTAAAAAAAAAATTATTATAATGAATATTTTTTTTCTAATTTAGAATTAGAATTTAGATAGAGTTCATAGATAGAATTAATAGAATGAATAATTTAGATAGAATTAATAGAATTTAGAATATTAGAATTAGATTTTTTTAAATAGAATTTTTCGAAATTCTATTTTTTATTCTATTTTTTTTATTTCTATTTATGAAATTCTATTTTTTAATTTCTAATACTCTGTAAGCGTGAGTCTCAACATTGTACAACATTGCACAAACGGACACTTTAAACAGAACAATAGTACATTTACACTGAACAAACACTTGCACAATGTCACTTTGAGACAAGGACATATATTGCGCATTTGCATATACATACAGTATATATATATATATATATATATATATATATATATATATATATATATATATATATATATATCTATATATATAAATGTGTGTGTGTTGTATGTGAAAAAGAAATGATTCCCCTTTTGCAGTCTCTGCTTTTACAATACTAGACGTAAAAATGATCTGGTCTTTGCCTTATTGCGCAAAAACAATTCCCGAAACCCGGTGTGGAAAAGCTTTTATAGCCATTCTGTTGTAGATTTGTGGGTGTGCTTGGGATCAATGTTCTGTCGCATGATCCAATTTGGGCCAAGCTTTAGCTGTTGGACAGATGGCCTCATATTTGACTCTAGAATAATTCGGTATACAGAGGATTTGATGCCAAAGTCGTGTGGCAGCAAAACGAGCCCGAGTCCTCACCTCTTCGCCACTCTGCTTGAAAGTTGATAACTCTGATTATTCCCAACACAGCATTGTTTCGTATTTTAATGCATTATGTAAAAAATATATCAAACGTCTTGTGATTTGATCAGATGCAACTTTGGAAACCTAAACTCTTTTTTTTTTTTTTTTTTTTACAGAAAAGAGGATTTCTACTTGCAAAAACAAACAAAAACAACTCCTGGGACAATTGCCAACTGCCTTGTATGTCTTTTTCGCTGTAGGATGATGGCCTTATAACCCTTCTCATACTGATGGGCAGCAACAATTGCTTCTCTAAGCTTATTGCCTATGCATATTCATTTTCATATATTGCATTTGGTAGATGCCCTTATCCAGAGCCACTTACAACTGAGCAATTGAGGGTTAAGGGCCTTGCTCAAGGGCCCACTAGTATCAGCTTGGTGGGATTTGAACCTGAGATCTTCTGGTCCAGCAGCCAATGCCTTAACCAGTGAGCTCCCTCCTCGTCCTTGGCATTGTGTACATTAACACATACCTAAATGCTCCAGAGCAGCTAAAAACTGAGCTTTATTAGTAAAAGTAGTCACACTTGCGGATGATCATTTCTTCATGGGCGTTTATTTAACAGCTACTATTTAGCCTCTTAGCTCTTATGTTAGAACTAACATAAGTTCTAACTTGTATTTTCGGTATTGGGATTTTTTTGGTGTGAAAAAATAAAATGTAATATGTCATGTGACCACAGGGGCACGGTGGCTTAGTGGTTAGCACGTTCGCCTCACACCTCCAGGGTCCGGGTTCGATTCCCATCTCGGCCATGCGTGTGTGGAGTTTGCATGTGCCTCAGGGGGTTTTTCCTCCGGGTTCTCCGGTTTCCTCCCGGTCCAAAAACATGCACGGTAGGTTGATTGGCACCTTGGAAAATTGTCCCTAGTGAATGTGAGTGTGTGTCCTGCGATGGGTTGGCATTCCATCCAGGGTGTATCCTGCCTTAATACCCATAGACACCTGAGATAAGCACAGACTTCCCGCGACCCGAGGGAAGATTGGATATAATGGATGAATGAATGAATGTCAAGTGACCAAAGACTGTAGATCAGGGCTCGCCAACCTTTTCGAACCTAAGAGCTGCTTCTCTGCTCCTCTGAAAATAACAAGTGTGCCTGTAATTATATGTAATTATTAATGATTAATGATACTCGTTTATCTATGCGAAGACACTGATCATGTTCATGATTTCTCACAATAATTGTCAACAATCACGTAACTAAATTTGACATTTTAGATGCATCTCACTGATGAATTGTGCAGATTTTAGAACAGGCATGAGAGCTGCGATCATGCAGTTCTTGAGGACGACTTGGTCACCGTGTTCGTGACCCCTGCTGTAGGTTTTTTTTCTTTTTTCTTTTTTCTTTTTACAGCCTTTAAGATTTCATTTGTCAAATAGAATGAGGAGGGTCACGGTGGCTTAGTGGTTAGCACGTTCGCCTCACACCTCCAGGGTCCGGGTTCGAGTCCCGGCTCGGCCATGTGTGTGTGGAGTTTGCATGTTCTCCCCGTGCCTCAGGAGGTTTTTCTCCGGGTTCTCCGGTTTCCTCCCGGTCCAAAAACATGCACTGTAGGTTGATTGGCACCTTGGAAAAATTGTCCCTAGTGTGTGAATGTGTATGTGTATCCTGCCTTAATGCCCATAGACGCCTGAGATCGGCACAGACTCCCCGTGACCCGATGGAAGATCGGATAAAGCGGTAGAAGATGAATGAATGAATGAAAATATAATGAGGAGACGAAAACCGGTATTGGAAAAGTGCATAGTACTGAGAACAAGTGTAGAATTGGATGTATTTACACCAAGGGAGGTGGTATAGCCCAGTGGTTAAGGTGTTGGCCTCTGGACCAGAAGATCACACGTTCAAACCCCACCACCAGGCTGCCACTTGAGCAAGGCCCTTAATTGCTCAGTTGTAAGTCTCTCAGGATAAGGGCGTCTGCCAAATGCTGTAAATGTAAATGTAAATTTAAGACAGATATTGTGTACTATGATAAACCTGAAAACAGGGACTATTTGCAAAATGATTTAGTGTTCAACTAGAACCTGGTATTACGACACCGTATATAGGGAAGTTGTCGCAGAGAGTTGCGTTTCTCTTTCTATACTTACATATATTGTCACAGTTCCTCTCTTCCTTAAAAAAAAAGAAACCACGTACATCAATCACTTCTTTTTTTTTAGAGTACTTAAATATACATTGTGCATTCCAGCATGTATAATACATTTGTACAGTTTCACAACACCAGAGGTATGACGGGCCTTAATAGTTTGACCGTATCATTGTCTTATCTGTATTCATTCATTCATTCATCTTCTACTGCTATATCCGATCTTCCCTCGGGTCACGGGGAGCCTGTGCCTATCTCAGGCATATGGGTATTAAGGCAGGATACACCCTGGATGGAATGCCAACCCATCACAGGACACACACACACATTCACACACACACTCATACACTCGGGTATGAATGACACTCTAAGGTGACAATCAAGCTACAGTGCATGTTTTTGGACTGGGAGGAAACGGGAGAACCCGGAGAAAAGCCCCGTGAGGCACGGGGAGAACATGGACAAACTCCACACACACATGGCCGAGACGGGAATCGAACCCAGACCCTGGCGGTGTGAGGCGAATGTGCTTCCCCTTCTTATCTGTATTATTTGGATGAATATTTCTGATTTACATAATGGCAATAAACGTATCTGGTGTACTTCACCTAGCCTTAACACTGTATTTAACACTGACTTCCTCAGGGAAAAGCAAAACTCATTAAAAGTTACAAACTGGGTTTTGACAGCAACATAGAGTCTATCAGGAAAACTATCAGTCTAGTAACTGTTACGTTTACAGCAAAACGTTTAAAGTTAACATTTTAACACCAAATATGAGTCATTTAAAGAGCGTTTACTGAGTTTGTTTTAACAATATATGTGTAATCTGGTATCGGCAATCAAAAGCTGAGGAAGCGACAAACTCCTTGACAGTGTTTTGACATTATTATTTGACCTGCAGCCTTAATTTCTATTCATTCATTCATTCGTTCATTTGTTCGTTCATTCATCTTCTACCGCTATATCCAACCTCCCCTCAGGTTACAGGGAGTCAGTGCCCATCTCAGCCGTCTATGGGCATTACAGCAGGATACACTCTGGATGAAACCCAACCCATCGCAGGGCACACACATTCACACACACTCACATTCACACACTAGGGACAATACCGTGCATGTTTTTGGACCGGGAGGAAACCGGAGAACCTGAGGAAAAAAACCCTGAGGCACGAGGAGAACATGCAAACTCCACACACACATGGCCGAGACGGGAATCAAACCCGGACCCTGGAAGTGTGAGGTAAACATGCTAACCACTAAACCACCGTGACCCCTATTTTTATTCTATTCTATTCTAATTTCTATTCATTATCACTAATGATTTCTGTTTTTAATGATAACGGAATGCATGGATGCTTTGCTTCCATTTTTTTCCCAATTTGAAAACATTTGCTTCCCTGTAATTCTTTCTATTAATTGTCTGTTTGTAAACTGCATTCCTAGTGTTTTTTGAACCTGCGATCTTCTGGTCCAGAGGCCAACACCTTACCACCAAGCCATGTTTTGTGAATTCTGATCTGATCCGAGGAACAATAGGACCAAGATGACATTCCAGTCCATCTCAGTGAATCATGCAGACATAATGTGTATGAATATGCGTAATAATATCTGTGAGGCCCCCTAGTGGCTGGCTTCAGTAAAATCCTAAACCCAGCCCACTTCCATGTAAATAAATATAAACAAGCGTCAAAAGGAAATGATTGTTAAAATATCAAAATATCATTACAAAAAAAGTATATTTATAATATATACAAAATATATTAGCACACAGTATCCTATTATGTATAGATCATATATAGGAATTGTTATTATTATGATTTTTTTAAATGGAATTTCATATTTAATTTTAGACCAAATTATATGTCATTAATGCAATCGGTTTAGATACTATGTAATGTAATTATTATGTAATACTTATCACTTTACATCACAGCTTTTTTATATATACTATATATATATATATATATATATATATATATATATATATAGATAGGAGAGCGAGAGAGAGAGAGAGAGAGAGAGAGAGAGAGAGAGAGAGAGAGAGAGAGAGAGAGAGAGAGCGAGAGAGAGAGTCTGGTCATAAGGCCAAGACTGCCAAATGCCACAAATGTAAATGTGTGTCTATGTGTGTGTATATATATATACACATACAGTGTTGGGAAGGAAGTAACTAGTTACGTGTAACAACAGCGTTACATAATTTAATTACAAAATAAATAAATGTAACAGCACTTTGTTACAGTTACTGACAAAATAACGGGTAACTAAATGTATTTATTTTTTTATTTTTTTTAACAGATTTATCAGAACGGAATTGCTCAAGAAATTCTCTCTATGGGCTGCATTGTATTATTGCAACCACTAGATGGCACTGCTTCAGAGACTAAATGCTCCCAGACGCTGAGAGTGACAGGAGCAGAAGCCTAAGTAAGCTGTGAACAAAGTCTAAACCAACAAAGCTGTAACGCCGTTGCTGCCTTCAGAACTTTCTACCAACTATTTAACGAATCGTTTGTTATTTATTAAGAATAATGGAAACCCTTTTTATAAACAATCACATCTCATCACAGTACATACATACATACATACATACATACATACATACACATACATACATACATACATACATACATACATACATACATACATACATACATACATACATACATACATACATACATACAGACTACATACATACATACATACATACATACATACATACATACATACATACATACATACATACATACATACATACAGACATACATACATACATACATACATACATACATACACATACATACATACATACATACATACATACAGTACATACATACATACATACATACATACATACATACATACATACATACTATATATACATACATACATACATACATACATACATACATACATACAGCATACATACATACATACATACATACATACATACATACATACATACAGTTACATACATACATACAATATACAACATACATACATACATAATACATACATACATACACATACATACATACATACATACATACATACATACATACATACATACATACAGTACATACATACATACATACATACATACATACATACATACATACATACATACATACGCCACACTGCTAATGAATTATACCTGACCATATATAATATGGATCAAATCCATAGTGGAACACAAATTATTGCACTGATCATTATGAATACAAGATTTGTATTTCATCTTTAGTAAACTTAACCAACACACACACACACACACACACACACACACACACGACACGCACACACACACACACACACACACACACACACACACACACACACATACTCGTCTTTGTCCCATAGTGGGGTCCTGCGTTTTTTACCCACTTGTGGGGCCCACCCTTTCTAATGGAGCTATGGACTTATAAAAAATCAAGCAAGCTAACAAAAAATTCTTAATAATTAATATCACTTAAAAGTAACAAAATTCAGCAAAAAAATTTTCCATGTTGGTTTTTTGGTCACTTGCGGGGTCCGGTTCTGACATTTAGTACTTGTGAGGTCCGCTTTTAAAGATACACACAAATTTCTGGTTTTTATATCCTTGCAGGGTCCAAAAGTCACTATTTGGAAACACCAATTTCCATTGGTTTGGACTTGTTTTCAATAAGTCTTAATAGAATATAATCTATATCCAAGTTAATAAATTCTAAAATCCTATTAGCTTAGTCACTCCCATGATTAGCCAGATCTGAGCAAAATACAATGAGGCTGTATAACAAGACTAGTTAAGACTTTACATTTACTTTTTCACCCTATAGAATGTATTTGTTAATAATAATTAGCTTCACACAAAAAAAGGTTAGGTAGCATTTGGCATTTCAAAAAGGATACCAAACGCTTTATTGGTGAATGAAACACGTGAAACAACATGTTTTACATAACATGAAAATAATACAAATACTGGACACATAAGACATTTTCCTTGGTCCATATCTTATAATGTAACAAACAAAAGTGTTAGTTTACCCGAAAATGAATCATTTCCTCAACATTCACTTACCGTAAATATTCAGATAACTCTCGGGACTCCCATAATTCAATAAAAATAAAAGAATGTGCTTTTTGAAAACATGAACTTGTGTCCCAATGTGAATGCTAGCAGGGAACTGAAGATACCTGTAATTTAACAGTATTTTTCTTCTTATGGAAGAAATGCAGTTTTTGATTAAATATTTGACTGCCTTTCAGTCTCAATTTGCTAAAACTTGAGATTCTGCATTAATGCAGTGCTCACAGTCCGTATCTCCTGCATCTTCATATCTCACAATGAATTTCCTTAGGTGCTTTTCTACTGCAGCACATTCATCTTTGGTCCAGCTCCTTTTGATTGCAGCTTGTTTGCCTAGGTATACAAAAAAATACGTTGTCAAGATCAGGATCCGTCATGCACACATTTAAAAATGCAATTTTAGGTACACATCATGCAAAAAAGTTTTTACGGTCGCATGAGGTTTCTGAAATCAACAACCAATACTAGACAGCTGCCTAACATATAGTTGAAGTCTGTACCCATATATGGGTCTTTTCTAGAGGTTATAACAAGTGTCATACACACCCTATAAGTTGGTACAGACAGTTACATTCACACAACTCATTCTTAACCTGTAGCAGCTTGTAAAGTGATGTCTTCTAACTGCAATTATATTGGTTGAAATAGTGACAAGTGCTGTTCCAATGATATGAAATCACTTGGAGTGAGACGATTCGTGAGGGCCCCACAAAGACAAATCTAGAAACTTGTGTGTGTGTGAGAAGTTCAGAGGAAATTAACAATTTTCAGAGAGGGCCCCATGACGCAATGGATAAAACGTGTTGTGTGTGTGTGTGTGTGTGTGAGGCACTAAACCTGTCTTTGTGGGGCCCTCACGAATGGTCTCACTCCAAGTGATTTCATATCATTGGAACAGCACTTGTCACTATTTCAACCAATATAATTGCAGGTAGAAGACAGGAGGATAGCAGTTAATTCGAATGACGATGCTTAAAGTCTGCTTTTTGGATACTGAAAATCAGAAAAACAGAACAAGAACCTTTAAAGAACTAGCAAATGTACTGTATTCTGACAATTACAAGTGATAAGTCAATTCATGTGAACACTCTCACTCAACTAACATATAGCTGAAGTCTGTACCCATATATGGGTCTTTTCTAGAGGTTATAACAAGTGTCACACACACCCTATAAGTTGGTACAGACAGTTACATTCACACAACTCATTCTTAACCTGTAGCAGCTTGTAAAGTGATGTCTTCTAACTGCAATTATATTGGTTGAAATAGTGACAAGTGCTGTTCCAATGATATGAAATCACTTGGAGTGAGACCATTCGTGAGGGCCCCACAAAGACAAATCTAGAAACTTGTGTGTGTGTGTGTGTGAGAAGTTCCAGAGGAAACTAACAATTTTCAGAGAGGGCCCCATGACGGAAAAGGTTAAAACGTGTGTGTGAGGCACTAAACCTGACAGACACTTTTCTAGCTTTCTGCTGCATGTTAACTGGGATTTTCCAATCAGAACTCTACCACATCACCTGATGATGGCAAACGTAATGTGTGCTTATTTCTTTTACAATTACAGAACCACGTAACATACATGGGGGGGGGGTGAATAGTTTGTCACGACTGCATACATTACTTGCTTTCCTTACCTGTGATCCATAATTCATAATTTCCTCATCCACTTTTGAGCCATCATAGGATGGGTGATGATCTAGAGATGGGGTCGTTTCTGGAGCAGAAATCTGCTTTTCTGGATACTGAAAATCAGAAAAACAGAACAAGAACCTTTAAAGAACTAGCAAATGTACTGTATTCAGACAATTACAAGTGATAAGTCAATTCATGTGAACACTCTAACTCAAGTAACATATAGCTGAAGTCTGTACCCATATATGGGTCTTTTCTAGAGGTTATAACAAGTGTCACACACACCCTATAAGTTGGTACAGACAGTTACATTCACACAACTCATTCTTAACCCGTAGCAAGCTTGTAAAGTGATGTCTTCTAACCTGCAATTATATTGGTTGAAATAGTGACAAGTGCTGTTCCTAATGATATGAAATCACTTGGAGTGAGACGATTCGTGAGGGCCCCACAAAGACAAATCTAGAAACTTGTGTGTGTGTGTGAGAAGTTCAGAGGAAATTAACAATTTTCAGAGAGGGCCCCATGACGCAATGGATAAAACGTGTGTGTGTGTGTGTGTGTGAGGCACTAAACCTGTCTTTGTGGGGCCCTCACGAATGGTCTCACTCCAAGTGATTTCATATCATTGGAACAGCACTTGTCACTATTTCAACCAATATAATTGCAGGTAGAAGACAGGAGGATAGCAGTTAATTCGAATGACGATGCTTAAAGTCTGCTTTTTGGATATTGAAAATCAGAAAAACAGAACAAGAACCTTTAAAGAACTAGCAAACGTACTGTATTCTGACAATTACAAGTGATAAGTCAATTCATGTGAACACTCTCACTCAACTAACATATAGCTGAAGTCTGTACCCATATATGGGTCTTTTCTAGAGGTTATAACAAGTGTCACACACACACCCTATAAGTTGGTACAGACAGTTACATTCACACAACTCATTCTTAACCTGCAGAAGCTTGTAAAGTGATGTCTTCTAACTGCAATTATATTGGTTGAAATAGTGACAAGTGCTGTTCCAATGATATGAAATCACTTGGAGTGAGACCATTCGTGAGGGCCCCACAAAGACAAATCTAGAAACTTGTGTGTGTGTGTGTGAGAAGTTCTTGAGGAAACTAACAATTTTCAGAGAGGGCCCCATGACGGAAAAGGTTAAAACGTGTGTGTGAGGCACTAAACCTGACAGACACTTTTCTAGCTTTCTGCTGCATGTTAACTGGGATTTTCCAATCAGAACTCTACCACATCACCTGATGATGGTCAATCACACTAACACAAACGTAATGTGTGCTTATTTCTTTTACAATTACAGAACCACGTAACATACATGGGGGGGGGGGTGAATAGTTTGTCACGACTGAATACATTACTTCCTTACCTGTGTCATTTCCTCATCCACTTTTGAGCCATCATAGGATGGGTGATGATCTAGAGATGGGGTCGTTTCTGGAGCAGAAATCTGCTTTTCTGGATACTGAAAATCAGAAAAACAGAACAAGAACCTTTAAAGAACTAGCAAACGTACTGTATTCAGACAATTACAAGTGATAAGTCAATTCATGTGAACACTCTCACTCAACTAACATATAGCCTGAAGTCTGTACCCATATATGGGTCTTTTCTAGAGGTTATAACAAGTGTCACACACACCCTATAAGTTGGTACAGACAGTTACATTCACACAACTCATTCTTAACCCGTAGCAGCTTGTAAAGTGATGTCTTCTACCTGCAATTATATTGGTTGAAATAGTGACAAGTGCTGTTCCAATGATATGAAATCACTTGGAGTGAGACCATTCGTGAGGGCCCCACAAAGACAAATCTAGAAACTTGTGTGTGTGTGAGAAAGTTCCAGAGGAAACTAACAATTTTCAGAGAGGGCCCCATGACGCAATGGATAAAACGTGTGTGTGTGTGTGTGTGTGTGTGTGAGGCACTAAACCTGTCTTTGTGGGGCCCTCACGAATGGTCTCACTCCAAGTGATTTCATAACATTGGAACAGCACTTGCCACTATTTCAACCAATATAATTGCAGGTAGAAGACAGGAGGATAGCAGTTAATTCAAATGACGATGCTTAAAGTCTGCTTTTTGGATACTGAAAATCAGAAAAACAGAACAAGAACCTTTAAAGAACTAGCAAACGTACTGTATTCTGACAATTACAGGTGATAAGTCAATTCATGTGAAACACTCTCACTCAACTAACATAGCTGAAGTCTGTACCCATATATGGGTCTTTTCTAGAGGTTATAACAAGTGTCACACACCCTATAAGTTGGTACAGACAGTTACATTCACACAACTCATTCTTAACCCGTACCAGCTTGTAAATTGATGTCTTCTACCTGCAATTATAGTGGTTGAAATAGTGACAAGTGCTGTTCCAATGATATGAAATCACTTGGAGTGAGACCATTCGTGAGGGCCCCACAAAGACAAATCTAGAAACTTGTGTGTGTGTGTGTGAGAAGTTCAGAGGAAACTAACAATTTTCAGAGAGGGCCCCATGACGGGAAAAGGTTAAAACGTGTGTGTGAGGCACTAAAGCTGACAGACACTTTTCTAGCTTTCTGCTGCATGTTAACTGGGATTTTCCAATCAGAACTCTACCACATCACCTGATGATGACAAACATAATGTGTGCTTATTTCTTTTACAATTACAGAACCACGTAACATACATGGGGGGGGGGGGATAGTTTGTGATGACTGTATACACTAACCCTTTAAACTACAATATACCAACAGAACAAAGCACAAAACTATAAAAATCAAAATTGTAGAGTACAGGAGGTCTTTAAGCATCATCATTCGAATGAACTGCTTTCCTCCTGCCATGTGTGATTAATAGATTAGTCCTGTGTTTACTCATTCTTCAAATATTCAAAAGTGTGCTCATTAAATTTCACATATCTGTCAAAAAACATCTTTATATACTCACCACCAGTTATACTGCTGTTACTGAAATTCAAGCAGATACATTCTCTCTCTCTCTCTCTCTCTCTCTCTCTCTCTCTCTCAGTGTCGTCATTCACTTCCCCTCTGTATACTAACACAAAAGCTTCCTGCTTCAACAGGCTGGGTAGCAAACACTCCTCTACCTATGAGGGACATTATACATTATTACATGCATACATTATATATACATACATTATACATATACAAACATACATACATACATTATACATACATACACATACATAAACATACATACATAAACACATTACAACACATACATACATACATACATAAATACAAACAATATTTGAGAAAAACAGCAGAAAGTTGTTGCTTTAACACTTTACATAAAAATGAATCACTGACCATCAATGTCATGTAAATATTCTTATCCCGAGCAACTTACAACTGGGCAGTTTAGGGTTAAGGGCCTTTCTCGAGGGCCCAGGAGTGGCAGCTTCACTTCTCCACCCACTCCACCCTGCCACCCTGCACTCTCTTTTCTTCTCTTCTCCACCCACTCCACCCTGCCTGCACTCTTTTCTTCAGCTCTCTTCTCCACCCACTGCACTCTTTTCCTCTCTTCTCCACCCACCCCATCCTGCCTGCTCTCTTTTCCTCTCTTCTCCACCCACTCCACCCTGCCTGCACTCTTTTCTTCTCTTCCACCACCACTCCACCCATCCACCCACTCCATCCTGCCTGCACTCTTTTCCTCTCTTCTCCACCCACTCCACCCTGCCAGCTCTCTTTTCCTCTCTTCTCCACCCACTCCACCCTGCCAGCTCTCCACCCGCACTCTTTTCCTCTCTTCTCCACCCACTCCATCCTGCCTGCACTCTTTTCCTTCTCTTCTCTCCACCCACTCCACCCTCCTGCACTCATTTTTTCTCTTCTCCACCCTCTCCACCCTGCCTTCACTCTTTTCTCTTCCTTCTCCACCCACTCCACCCTGCCTGCACTCTTTTCCTCTCTTCTCCACCCACTCCACCCTTCCTGCCACCTGCCACTTTTCCTCTCTTTTCCTCTCTTCTCCACCCACTCCACA
The DNA here is from genome assembly GCA_030449085.1 of Kryptopterus vitreolus. Lineage (NCBI taxonomy): Eukaryota > Metazoa > Chordata > Actinopteri > Siluriformes > Siluridae > Kryptopterus > Kryptopterus vitreolus. The sequence continues at coordinate 7,688,942 of JACRUU010000027.1, read as the reverse complement.
TCCTGCCTGCTCTCTTTTCCTCTCTTCTCCACCCACTCCACCCCTGCCATCCTGCCTGCACTCTTTTCCTCTCTTCTCCACCCACTCCACATCCTGCCTGCACTCTTTTTCTTCTCTTCTCCACCCACTCCATCCTGCCTGCTCTCTTTTCCTTCTCTTCTCCACCCACTCCATCCTGCCTGCACTCTTTTCTTTTCTCTCTTCTCCACCCACTCCATCACCCTGCCAGCTCTCTTTTCTTCTCTTCTCCACCCCCTCCACCCCGCCTCTCTTCTCTTCCCTGCTCTCTTCTCACCCACCCTGCCTGCACTCTCCTTTCTTCTCTTCTTCTCCACCCACTCCACCCTGCCTGCACTCTTTTCCTCTCTTCTCCACCCACTCCTCCATCCTGCCTGCACTCTTTTCTTCTCTTCTCCACCCACTCCATCCTGCCTGCACTCTTTTCCTCTCTTCTCCACCCACTCCACCCACTCCATGCCTGCACTTTTTTTTTTTCCTCTCTCTTTTTCTTTTCTCTTCTCCACCCACTCCACCCCACTCCATCCTGCCTGCACTCTTTTCCTCTCTTCTCCACCCACTCCACCCTGCCAGTTGCCTCTCTTTTCTTCTCTTCTTCTCCACCCAACTCCACCCTGCCTCCTCTCTTTTCCTTCACTTTCCTCCCATGCCTCCACCCTGCCTGCATCTCTCTCTTCTCCACCCACTCCCCCCTGCCTGCACCTCTCTTCCTCTTCTCTTCTCCACCCACTCCACCCTGCCTGCACTCTTTTCTTCTCTTCTCCACCCACTCCATCCTGCCTGCACTCTTTTCCTCTCTTCTCCACCCACTCCACCCTGCCAGCTCTCTTTTCCTCTCTTCTCCACCCACTCCACCCTGCCTGCACTCTTTTTCTCTCTTCTTTCTTCTCTCTCTCCACCCACTCCACCCTGCCTGCACTCTTCTTCCTCTCTTCTCCACCCACTCCATCCTGCCTGCACTCTTTTCTTCTCTTCTCCACCCACTCCACCCTCCACCCCTGCACTCTTTTCTTCTCTTCTCCACCCACTCCACCCTGCCAGCTCTCTTTTCCTCTCTTCTCCACCCACTCCACCCTGCCTGCACTCTTTTCTTTTTCTCTTCTACACCCACTCCACCCCTGCCTGCACTCTTTTCTTCTCTTCTCCACCCACTCCACCCTCTGCCTGCACTCTTTTCTTCTCTTCTCCACCCTCTCCACCCTGCCTGCTCTCTTTTCTTCACTTCTCCACCCACTCCACCCTGCCTGCACTCTTTTCTCCTTCCTCCCCATCTCTTCTCTTCCCACCCACTTCCACCCTGCCTGCACTCTTTTCTTCTCTTCTTCTCCACCCACTCCATCCTGCCTGCTCTCTTTTCCTCTCTTCTCCACCCACTCCATCCTGCCTGCACTCTTTTCTTTTCTTCTCTTCTCCACCCACTCCACCCTGCCAGTTCTCTTTTTCCTCTCTTCTACACCCACTCCATCCTGCCTGTTCTCTTTTCCTCTCTTCTCCACCCACTCCCATCCTGCCTGCACTCTTTTCCTCTCTTCTTACACCCACTCCACCCTGCCTGCACTCTTTTCTCTTTTTTCTTCCACTTCTTCCCCCCACTCCACCCTGCCAGTTCCTCTTTTCCTCTCTTCTACACGCCCACATTCCATCCTGCCTGCACTCTTTTCCTCTCTTCTCTACACCCACTCCATCCTGCAGTTGCTCTTTTCCTCTCTTCTACCCCACCCCCTGTCCTCTTTGCCTCCTCTCTTCCCCTGCCGTTCCTTCTCTCTTCTCCACCCACTCCACCCTGCCTGCACTCTTTTTCCTTCACTTCTCCACCCACTCCACCCATGCCTGTCT
>JACRUU010000027.1:7672088-7679588 GCA_030449085.1 Kryptopterus vitreolus | reverse complement strand
TCTTACACAGCACATTGATAAGGCTCAAAGTGCTCTCTGATCTTCCAGACTGCCCCCCCACCCCACACACACACACACACACTCACAGCCGGCTCTTTGGTGCCCTATCTCCGCTCGTTTGTCCGAAGTCTTTAATACTACCCACTCCCACAACATTTTGTTTTTCAAACGACTCACATTTTCCAGTCATCTCCTCCCTCCTTCATTCCTTCCCTCCCTGGCCCATGGGTCTGCCAGAGCAGATGTGTCCAGGGCTTTGTGTAGAGATTGTGGAGTTGTGGAGGCTGAGACTGCTTTAACAAGGGATGTGCTTCACTAGTATGGAATTTGCTCAGCCAGCATATCCTGGCTCGTCCTCCCACTAAATTACAAATCACCTCGCGTCTTCAACCTGTGATTCCACACCGCGGGATGTACAGCAGCGTTTCAGAGGAAGACCCCGAACGATTCTGTTTTAATCACAGTTTGCCCTGGTTTTGTCCGTTTCTATACCAAAAAAATGTATTTATTTATTTAATGTATGTATACAACCCACTCCCAGTCTAAACTTGAATTACGCTGTTTATTCCCTTTAAAATGGTTCCTCAGTTTAAACATTTCATTGCTTTTATTGTGAATAAAATATAATTTTATTAGATTTACAAATCTTTGAATTCTGTTTTGGTTTCCATTTTATATTATTTATCTCTCTCTCTGTGTATATAGATAGATAGATAGATAGATAGATAGATAGATAGATAGATAGATTTACATTTAAATGTATGGCATTTGGCAGACGCCCTTATCCATAGCGACTTACAACTGAGCATTTGAGGGTTAAGGGGCCTTGCTCAAGGGCCCCACTAGCAGTAGCATGGTGGTGGTGGGGTTTGAACCTGCAATCTTCTGGTCCAGAGGCCAACACCTTACCACTAAGCCACCACCTCTATCTATCTATCTAGTGCAGACTAGACACACACACTCACATTCATACACACTCACAATCACACACTAGGGACAATTTTCCAAGGTGCCAATCAACCTATCATACATGTTTTTTTTGGACCGGGGGAAACCGGAGAACCTGGAGAAAAACCCCCTGAGGCACCGGGAGAACATGCAAACTCCACACCACACACACATGGCCGAGACAGGAATCGAACCCGGACCCTGGAGGTGTGAGGCGAACGTGCTAACCAATATATATATATATATATATATATATATATATATATATATATATATATATATATATAGAGAGATAGAGAGAGAGAGAGAGAGAGAGAGAGAGAGAGAGACCGAAATAAATAATAAATAATTGTTGACTAAAATATTCTTTGCCATGAAAAGTTTCCGGTTTCCGCTTTTCCAAACACGTGCCAGTGAATAGATTAGTTATATTAAACTACGAAGTACGTGTTCATAGTGAGACACTGGTATCACTTGTGTTCCTGGAAGTGGATTCAGGCCTATTGTAACTCGAACCAGGAGTCCATGGATAATGTGTTACGAAGGCGCGTGAATGAGTACATGAACCGAGTGAGGCACCGAGGATTTCGCAAGAGTCGTGTCTGTCATTCGCTTTCTGGGATGATGTAATATGCAAATTTAAGCTATGTTATACATTTTGTTTTGCTAAAACTAATTACAGAACATACCGAGCGCTCGGACTTACATAAGTCAGTATTTATCTATACGAATTAAGTTCAGTGAAATACAATCAAGTTTGTTTTATTTATATCAATCCCACACAAGTGGGTCTTTCTCTACACTCTATCTGTACTAACAGTATTTAACTCTATGTATTTAACTCAACCCGATCTGCCCCTACATGTGGTCCATGTCTTCTGCATTCGTTCTGTCTACTATTTCGCAGGGTTAAGCCACTGAACACTTTGCTGTGCTTCCTGTGAACGTGCCTCCGAGGAGCTAGTCTTCCTTTTACTTATGGGCCTTGAAGTTACATCTGCTGCCCACTTCACTCACCACAACACTCCTGTAGTGTCAGGGGAGATCGCCGACTCGGCAGCAGTTCCTCCAGAGCCTAAGCGCTGCACTTACAATAACGCCAATGTCATTACGCCACAGTTAACATAAGGCCGTGCGCGGATGTGCGCGGTGAAAATATTGTTTACTGAATTTGCCCTTGAGATGTTGTAGGTTAAAATAGTTTAGATCAGGACAGTTAGTATATAGTATATATTGCTAATAGTGCTATATTATATGTTCTATTATGAATCTTGTTGAAGAGCCCGGGTTTGACCCTTGACCATGACGTGTTATTTGAGCAGATTTTCTCCTATCACCCTCCCCCTCCCCCTCAAAAAAAAGGAATGATGGGTGTGTTAAAAGTGTGAATGTTTGTGTAAAAATCAAGACTGGTGTTCTAACATGAGTGAATGTAACCCTGCCTGTAACCCATTGTTTCAAAATCTGTGTGATAAAACATCACATCATTATAAAATCTGTGTTTAATAATCATATATATATATATATATATATATATATATAGATATATATATATATATATATATATATATATATATATATATATATACACGTATAGGGGCACAGTGGCTTAGTGGTTAGCACGTTCGCCTCACACCTCCAGGATCCGGTGTTTTGGATTCCCATCTCGGCCATGTGTGTGTATGGAGTTTGCATGTTCTCCCCGTGCCTCTGGGGGTTTTTTCTCCGGGTTCTCCGGTTTCCTCCCCGGTCCAAAAACATGTACGGTAGGTTGATTGGCCACCTTGGGAAAATTGTCCCTAATGTGTGAATGTGAATGTGTGTGAATGTGAGTGTGTGTGTGTGTGTGTGTGTGCCCTGCAATGGGTTGACATTCCATCCAGGGTGTATCCTGCCTTAATGCCCATAGACACCTGAGATAGGCACAGGCTCCCCGTGACCCGAGGGAAGATTGGATATAGCCCGGTAGAAGATGAATAAATGAATGAATGAATATAATATATATATATATATATATATAATAAAAAATGTAATGTTCCCTAAAATAAAAATTATTATTATTATATTGTTTTTAATAATTATATATATAATATAATATTATATATATATATATAAATCATAACCTTATATTTGGTTAATATTAGCCTTATTTACACAGAACTGTGTAAGATTCAAGTTTAACAATAATATCTAGTATACATTATAAAATATTCCCTAATATTAGTTAACTTTATAGTGTCATCATTAGTCTTATTCAGGAATATCCTCATTATTCAATCATCTGTCTAAAAGAACAACATATAGCCATATTCAGCAAATCCATAACAGGAAAAGTATGAGGTAAAAAGTCATTTAGGAATTTGATCCTGGTCAAACATGGATATCGTCTGCCACATGCTGTTTTATATCAAACCGAAAAAAAAAATACTGTCTACTACAGCATGCTGTCCAGTTGGCCTTGTGTTGAGTGCCAAGGATAGGACTGTATCTTGTCTCAACAGTCTCGTGTGTTTAATAAGCGAAGAGCCGGACGACGTTTTACGAACCAACTGAATCTCCATAAACAGAACAACTAGGGGATGTACAGTGTGTTCTGTGTAACGCATTTCACTTCAATTCAATTCACTGTTTTTATTCATATAGTGCATTTTTTTTTTTAAATAATAAACTTTGCCAGAGGGCAGCTTTATGGGAATACCCTAAATACCATTATACATATTAAATTGTACCCATATACCTATAATTGTATACATATTAATAGATTTATACCTATGATTTTATTTTGCTATTTTTTTGCGAAACTATTCTGTTTTTCATTGCTTTCCCTCCACACTATAGATCTATATATATATATATATATATATATATATATATATATATATAAAAATTAAAATTATTTTATTTTATCTGTGTTATATGGGATTGTTAGGAATCCTAGACTACCAGTGACATAACAGAAAAGGCCAGCGATAGGCCTGTTATATTTAGACATGAATAAATGGTATTTAAGAATAATTCCGATTATTTGCATCGTGTTACAGAACAAGTGACCTGTTACATCATTGCCACGACCAACTACTGACTACTGAGAGGACTGTGTTTAGAACAATTGTACCGCACAATTTGCCAGAAGGCCTAAAAAAAAGAATGTTGTGATTTTGGACGGAGACTATGATTCCTTACGCGCAGTGTTGGGGAGTTCCGTGTAACGGCGTTACATAATTTTCATTACAAAATATATGTAACAGCAATCTGAACTCTTTGAGGGTTTGAAACGTTTTTCCTCTTAGGATGTAACTTAAAGCGCCACCTAGTGGAAAAAATGAAAGTAGTCAAAAAGTAAGCCGTTACTTTTATACCGCAATCGAAACGTTACGCTACTTACTGAATTGAATAGGGTCATTTGTAATCTGTAATCTATTACATGTCCAAAGTCCCAACACATTACATAATGACATAAATGCAACAGAAATTGCTTTGCTTGAGAGGAACTTGGGGTTTACAGGCAATGGCTGCTATTGGATCTAACCCTCCAACATAGAGGACGTAACCAAGGACCTAACTCTCCTACTGAGGACGTCACTTACATACATTATTACTGCGTGAGAATATTGTTGTGACTTCATGTCAAGATGACGGGGGGTGGGGGGGGGGGTTGGGGTGTCACATTAACTCCTCACCAATTGGAGAAAGCTTCTCTACCCTCATCACCTCCCTGAGGATATTACTCCACTGACTCGCCCACCCGTGCTTCTCTGGACAACACCATCTCTCCAGCTGTTTGGCTATTTGTATATAACATTTCCCCGCCTTTTTGCCTTCCTGATGTTGAACATAGAGCACCACAGCAAAGCCCAAGCTTACTATAGGAATATCTCTTTGCTCCATGATACATCCCCCCTCCACACATATGTTATGGAGCCTTGTGGAAGACGCTGCTTCCCCCTCATGAGCTTTGCATCGATGGTTGCTCCCATGAATCCACGCTGTACAAGCGTGGCCAGGACGTACACCCCCCCCCCCCTATGGGACTTTTATTATGAACAGAGATTTCCCAACATCTGCTGCGCCCTCAGATTACTTGGTCAAAAAGTAATCTGTGATCACTTGCACCACAATGTCATTGTCTCTAATTAGAGCTTGTATGTAAGACTCACCTTTCACAGGGATCTTTGTCTCAAGTTTGTGTGCTTCTTTTTATTTGTTCCGTGCTGTTTTTATGCTCCTTTTGTATTCAGAATTTACTCTCTTACGCGTGTGAGCTGCGTCCGAACCAATCGCTCTGCATTTTGTCTATATTTCCTGTTTTTATTCATTTTAAGTCAGTTTTTTTAAATGTTTTTATTGTTGATCATTTCTTTTTTGTAATTATTATTATTACCATTATTTTAAAATACATAAAAAGACATAAAAATACATACAAATAATAAATCATTATTCTTTTCTTCTTCTTCCTCTTCCTATTATTATTATTATTATTATTATTATTACTCAACATATCCTTGCTTTTTAAAGTATTTACAATTACATTTCCAATGTAACATTCCCAACACTGGAGGCGAGCGTGCTAACCACCAGCAACAAACCATTATTATTATTATTATTATTATTATTATTATTATTATTATTATTATTATTATTATTATTCATTCATTCATTCATTCATTCTACTTCTACCTACCGCTTTATCCGATCTTCCCTCGGGTCACGGGGAGCCTGTGCCTATCTCAGGGGTCTATGGGCATTAAGGCAGGATACACCTTGGATGGAATGCCAACCCATCACACACACACACACATTCATACACACACACACATTCATACACTAGGGACAATTTTCCAAGGTGCCAATCAACCTACCGTGCATGTTTTTGGACCGGGAGGAAACCGGAGAACCCGGAGAAAAACCCCCTGAGGCACGGGGAGAACATGCAAACTCCACACACAACATGGCCGAGATGGGAATCAAACCCGGACCCTGGCGGTGTGAGGCGAACGTGCTAACCACTAAACCACCGTGCCCCATTATTATTATTATTATGAATTATTTGAATTACCACTGTGTATGAAATGTGCTATATAAATAAAATAGGTGTGTATGTGTGTGTGTGTGTGTGTGTGTGTGTGTTGTGTGTGTGTGTGTGTGTGTTTGTCAGTTTTCCCCGCTGACATGTTCATTTTAAAGCTCTAGACTCGTTCACAAAAATCACCCAGAAAAGTTCACCGATACTAAACTTTGTACAGTTCACAAGTCAATAGCTACGTACATGCTTATGTTACATAACATGCTTATAACACTCTTTTATCCACATAACCAGTCAGGACAATTGAGTACATTCTCACTGCCGGTGCTTCGGCCTCGATCGGCCGGCAAGAGAATGAAGAGCATGTTTCCGCTTTACCCCGAACACTAATCCCGGGGGTTTTATTGCCGTTATATTCTTATATATTTTAATAATAATAATAATATTATGGAAAAGCCTCAGCAAGTGATATAAGTGAATAAATAACATGGCTGTCATTATGTGTTTGCTGTATACAATCCAGTATGCTTTCAGGTTTGTTATAGGCAGATGGAATTCCAGTAGACTGCTGCTCTTTCAATAATGCATGGTACATACTGACACTCTACACACACACACACACACACACACACACACACACACACACATACACACACTACCCGAGGCCTTAATGAATGATTTAAACTCAGGTGCAACACTTTCTCCGTACCATAAGCATAGCTGCAGGTGGTTTGGATGGTACATGTAGACTGATCCTCAGCTCTTCTCCAAAGCATCTGTCGTCTGCAGATCTGCTATTACTATTTCCTGTGGTTTAGCGGCACTATGGGGATTCGCCTGGAAAAAGCTGCGCTATTTTGCACACTGCTACTTCTGACACACGGTAAGGAACGAAAGCCGTGATGTATCGCCTCCTGTTTTATTACAGAACCCAGTCGGATAAATCTTGGGTTCGGCGACATGGTAACAGAGGCGCTGTGTTGGGAAGGTTACTTTGGAAATGACCCAATTCGAATAAGTCGTGTAACCTTCCGATTACTTTATAAAAGTCAAGCAAATGATTACATTTGATTACTTTCAAGTTTCTAATGGATAATTCCAACTAAATCATATATAACTTTACTGTATTACTTTACATTTACATTTGCGGTATTTACAGTAATAACTCAACTCTTGTTTACTGTTTACAGCCACAACAAAGCCAGACTGCATAACAAAAAAATAATTAATACTGTTTTAGAAATCCAATCTTTGCATAGCTATATGACAGCACACAAGCAAACAAGTAACATGACGGAGGTGGGAATCGAACCCCCGACCCTGGTGGTGTGAGGCGAGCCGTGTAACTAATTACATGTAACGATAAGTAATATAATTACAAAATAAAAGTGAACCCCCGACCCTGGTGTAAAAATATAACCCACTTTTTAAAAGTGGACAAATACTTTACTTTTATAAAGTCATTGAAAAGTTACACTACGTATTACATTTTGAATAGGGTCATTTGTAATCTGTAATCTATTACATTT
>JACRUU010000027.1:7664588-7669588 GCA_030449085.1 Kryptopterus vitreolus | reverse complement strand
CAATGATTTGTGTATATTTATATATAGGACTCTTCCTATTGCATGTCTCCTGTCTAAACTGAGCAATTAAAGGGCTTTGGTATCACTCAACCAGTTTGCATGTTCTCCCCATGTCTCCGTTTTTTCTCGGGGTTTTCCGGTTTCCTCCCGGTCCTAAAACATGCACGGTAGGTTGATTGGCACCTTGGAAAATTGTCCCTAGTGTGTGATTGTGTGTGTGAATGTGAGTGTGTGTGTGTCTTGTGATGGATTGGCATTCTATCCAGGGTGTATCCTGCCTTAATGCCCATAGATGCCTGAGATAGGCACAGACTCCCCGTGACCCGAGGAAGATCAGATATAGCGGTAGAAAATGAATGAATGAATGAATGAATGAATGAATGAATGAATGTGGTTCTTTGGTGACCATCATATGAAGGGAAATAATAAACCCGAAAGTCCGATAGGAAACGAGCAAAAACTGAAATGTAAAAAAGGAAATATGTCTTGTTTTTTGCCATGAAAGTTTCTTTCATTCATTCATCTTCTAGCGCTTTATTCGATCTTCCCTCGGGTCACGGGGAGCCTGTGCCTATCTCAGGCACCTATGGGCATTAAGGCAGGATACACCCTGGATGGAATGCCAACCCATCGCAGGGCACACACACACACTCACATTCACAAACACATGCATACACTAGGGACAATTTTCCACCCCGAGGCACCGGGAGAACATGCAAACTCCACACACACATGGCCGAGACGGGAATCGAACCCGGATCCTGGCGGTGTGAGGCGAACGTGCTAACCACTAAACCACCATGCCTGCCATGAAAGATAAAAAATGTCAAAAAAAAAAATCACATTTCACAATAAACTATAAATCTATAAGTCTATAGATCTATATATAAATCTATAACTATAAGTAAGAACATTGTATTGTATGTGTTGAGTCTGGGAGAGTCCATGTATACCTTTTGTATAGCAACATTTCACTCGAAAGAAGTGACATTTAAAGTGAAAGAATATTGTGAATGTTAAAATAGAATGCTGTGAAAAGACAAATACTGCCTTCTTATAGCAAATTAAAGGTTACATTTTGTGTTCATAAATCCTAGAAGGGAGGAAGGAGCTCAGGAGTCTGGGTATAGTAGAATGTATTAGCGACTAGCTATTAATGCTAGTCTCAAGAATTCTTGGAACTAGCATTAATAGCTAATCCACCTTTTGCTTACCCCATTGACAGATTCTTTTTTCTCCCCCTCTTGATTTTAGTACATTTTAACCAGACAGAAGTGACAGCAAAACAAGATAAAAACCATTACAGTTGCGTACAAGGGTTTGTTTTTCTTTTGTCTAATCCCTGCGCAGTGCTGTTCTGAGGACTGTAGTCTTCATGGTGTTCGTGTCTGTAGGTATCACTGTGGCCTGGCAAGTGTAGTTTAAGGGATCTTTAAAATCACACAGGCATAGTTTAAAAAAAAAATACATTTGTGCCCCCCCCCCACACACACACACACATTTCTTCACCATTCTCCAAGGTTTAATGCAGGGTTGTCCAATCTTTTCCACAAAGGGCCAGTGTGGGTGCAGGTTTTCAATCCAATCAATTAAGGGTCACACCTGATAGGCATTGAAAATGAAAATCATTAGATTGATGCAGGTCATTTTTAGGGTGGACTTTTGGTTGGAATGAAAATCTGCACCCACACTGGCCCTTTGTGGAAAAGATTGGACAACCCTGGTTTAATGCTTAATAGCTGTTTATAATCTCCTCGTTCTAAGCTATGAAGTGGAATCCACATCTATGTGTAAATTTGATGTTCGTGGAAAGAAGCAATTCCTAACAACAGCAGTTTGAGTCTCGGTTACTGAACATTATTCGAACGATGCTCGCGCTCAAGCTCCTTTTAACACACTTAGCTCCGCTTGACATTGCAGTATACAGTTATAAACGTGGAATGATTTATATGCACACTATCCAGTGTCTCCCAGAAAGATGACGGGTTCCCTTTGGAGTCTGTTTCCTCTCAAGGATTGTTTTATTTCTTTTTTTTTCTTCTTTCTGCTGTAGCTTCTGGTGTGGATTAATTAACAGTTCTATTCAGTAAACCTGCTTAAATCTGCTTTTTTTAATACAGTGTTTACAAATACAAACATAATATGGACTCTATGAGTTGGAAGCGTAACTCTGAAACACTGAACACTGCAATGATAATTATTAATACACAACCTATAGGGCACTATACAGACAAATATATCCAGCAGCAGATATATATTATAATATATAATATATATAATATATATATATATATATATATATATATATATATATATATATTAATTTTTTATTTTATTATTTATTTTTTTTGTCTTGTTTTTTTGCATGAAAGAAAGCATATATATATGCAAGCCATATTGGTTGGCATGCTGGACCAGAAGATTGCAGGTTCAAATCCCTCCACCAAGGTGGTTTAAAAAAAAGGTTAAAAACATGGTGTTTTTTTGTGTGGTTATAGTATTATATATATATTAGTATAGTATAGTATTTATAGGGGCACATTTGCCTCACACCTCCAGGATCCGGGTTCGATTCCCATCTTAGCCATGTGTGTGTGTGGAGTTTGTACATGTTCTTCTCCCCGTGCCTCATGGGGTTTTTCTCCAGGTTCTCCGGTTTTCCCCACGGTCCAAAAACATGCGTGGTAGGTTGATTGGCACCTTGGAAAATTGTCCCTAGTGTGTGTGAATGTAAGTATGTGTGTGAGTATGTGTGTGCTCTGTGATAGGTTGGCATTCCATCCTGGGTGTATCCGGCCTTAATACACATAGACGCCTGAGATAGGCACAGACTCCCCGTGACCCGAGGAAGATCGGATATAGCGGTAGAAGATGAATGAAATGAATGGTTATAGGATATAGTAGAATTTATCTAATATTATTGATTAGATAGTTTCAAGAAGTCAATTTTTTGCCCCAATATATATATATATATATATATATATATATATATATATATATATATATATATATAAAAAGTGAATCTTGCTTGCTTCAAGGAACCCTTTATTCTTTTCTGCAGCGTGAAGGCAGAGTAGCTCATGTACGTAGGCAGACGCAGACATTCAGTACAGCAAGTTTACTCTTGGCTTGTTAGTACACGCCTGAGGCTTTTCATCTTTGCTCTAATTATGATCTATAAATCCGAACAAAAGTGAAAGAATGGCAGAGCTGCCAAGTTACATGCGTCAGGCACAAAGGATCTTTATGCCGCCGAAGGTCCCGCGGACAACGCGCAACACGTTTTCTCAATTACGCAGCGCACGCTCGTCAAATAACGACAAAAGCAGAAAACATAAACTCGCTCTATTCTGTTTGTCTGCCGCTTCTGGCTTTCATACGGAGGACAAATAAAAGTGCGGCTTTTCTTTTGGCTGTCGGAAAAACAAATAGCATAAATAATGCAGCATTGGACCGGGGCCAACATTCGAATGGGGGATACACGTGCTAGAATGTCTTCTTGTAGATCAACAAGTTTGAAAAGTCAAATTCCCAGAGACTATATTAGAGCATTGTTCTAGAAAAAAGAATGGTGGGCATGAGGAAAACAGGAGAGGGTGCTAACAGGTCCTGTCAAAAAGCAGGAGAAGAATTCGGGGGGAGGGACTGACAATGGCTACACTTGTTCCCATGATGCCCTTAATAAGAGATGGGAGTTTAGTCCAGGAGAGAGTTCGTCCGGAGTTGATAGACTGATGGAGGAAGAAAAGCTAAACAGATAAGCCATATAATCAGTGTCAGCTGCTGGTGATGTGAGGGATACAATGCGATACATGCAGGTGGACATGTGAAATATCATGGTTGACCAGTACAAAATGTCGGAGTGTCTCAGAGGTACCGGCGTCACTGATTTGTTTATTGATTAAGCAGGAGACCCTTTACTTGTCATGTTTACATTCAATTCTTTCTTCAAATATCTTCCCTTTTTGGAAATCTTGGGCGCCCGCTGGAGCATAGAGGGTTAAGGGTCTTGCTTAAGGACCCAAGAGTCGTACCACAGCGATACTACGGCTTGAAACCCCCCCGACCCAGCGACTTAGACCACTGAGCTACAGCCCCTCCCCTGGTATTATTTATTGTCTGACTTTTAGTCTGCACATCTGAGGCAAAAGAATATCATCATAAGTATTCCATTTGCTTATGTTTAATACAGCAGATCGCGGGTTCGAGCCCCGGTATCGCCAACATGCAACTCTTGGGTCCTTGATCAAGGCCTTTAACCCTCTGTGCTCCAGGGCTGACCCTGTGCCCAGCTTCCAAAAAAACGATCTGGGATATGTAACGAAACGAATTTCACTATTCTGTAATGTATATGTGAGAAATAAAGGCTATTTTATCCTATCCAATAGAATATATGAGTGTGGTAATGATATCTATGGGCTATGCTAATATATAAATAACAATTACACAAATGTTAATGCTTGGTAAAGTGCTGGGATGGTTAGAGTTAAACCCCCTAACATCCTATCCTAATGAGCTGTGTGTAGTTCATCTAAGCATAAAACAAACATCCTTTTTTTTTGGTGATCCACCTCTCCAAAGACCAATCGTATTTCTCTCCGATGATCATTCGTACACGTAGGATTGGGTATTATATTCGTATCGATTCCCAATTCTGATTCCAAGCGGTGAACCGACCGCAGATGCTTAGTTGTGTTGGTAACACAATACCAAGTGTAACCACACATGTCCATCTTTGTAAAGTGATGTTCAGATTACCATATAAGGTCCTGGCAGATTACACCCAACGAAAGGTCCCGGAAGATCGGCAAACAAACAAACAAAAAAAAAAACAACGAATCGACGAGGAACCGAATCTTAAGATTCCGATTCCAGAATCTGAATCAATATTTTTTTCCGATTCCTGAACCCAACACCACAAGCGCTTAATGCTTCATCGGCCTTCCTTTCTGTCCTGTTTATTGTTATTGTCTCTCTTTCTTTTCACCCCATTTACAGTA
>JACRUU010000027.1:7647088-7659588 GCA_030449085.1 Kryptopterus vitreolus | reverse complement strand
GTACAGCGCATAGGAACAAATCATTCATTCATTCATCTTCTACCACTTTATCCAATCTTCCCTCGGGTCACGGGGAGTCTGTGCCTATCTCAGGCGTCTATGGGCAGGAAGGATACACCCTGGATGGAATGCCAACCCATCACAGGACACACACACACACACACACTCATACACAAGGGACAATTTTCCAAGGTGCCAATCAACCTACCGTGCATTTTTTCGGACCGGGGAGGAAACCGGAGAACCCAGAGAAAAACCCCCTGAGGCACGGGGAGAACATGCAAACCCCACACACAAATGGCCGAGACGGGAATCGAACCCGGGCCCTGGCGGTGTGAGGCGAACGTGCGAAGTACTAAGCCACCGTGCCCCCCTAGAAACTTGTCTACAATATTATCTGTGAATTGTTTATTGACTTGTCTTTACATTGTCATCTAACATTGTCTGTTATAGCACCAGGGTCCTGTGTCGTTCTCACCGTATACCGCGGTGTACATCGGTGAAGCGACAATAAAGCCTACATGACTTGCAAAAACACAATAAACCCCTGAACGCGACTCTACTCACGCTGTGCAAATGGTGAGGGTGTGTGTGCTCAAAGTCCACAGCGCTGTGGGGCAGAGGCAGGGGCGCGTCATGGGCGTGGGAATGTCCCAGGCTGTAGACGGGGCCCGAGCCATTTCGCAGCATCAGGCCGTTGGGGAGTTTGTGGTGGAGGTGATGGCAACCCTGAGGCATGACGGACCCGCTGCTCAGGTTGCCGTTGAGCTGGCTGGGCCCGGATAGTGTCGTGTACTCCATAATGTGACCGTTCATCTCAGCAGGCTGGTACAAGTAACCAGGAGGGTTGTACTCTGTAGACAGAGAGAGAGAGAGAGAGAGAGAGAGAGAGAGGAGAGAGCTTTTTGGAGGAGAGAGAGAGAGAGAGAGAGAAAATCTAAACATATGTATAATTATAAACATTCAAATACACAAACGACTTGTTTGCCAGGCTATTCCTATCTATGCGGGCTACTACTTTTACATGCCTAACCCACAGTATTTACTCTCGTTACTCAATCCCATTCAGTTTGTGTGTGTGTGTGCCGGCGCTATGGTTGGAAAACGTGGTAGCGGATCGTTCGGGCCCGGATCGGATCGTTCGGGGACTTACTGTGCATGCTGTGCTGCTGGCGGTTTCTCCACAGACACATGATGATGAAGATGAGAAGGATGAGCATCATGACGCCCAGTATGCAGCCCACGATCAGGTACAAGACGCCGCCGGCTGAAGAATTAGAACTGGGCGGGTAGACGACTGGCGGCGTGACGGGCCTCTGACTGGGGACGCCTGGGAGCTGGCGCGCTGGAACGGATGGAAAGCGAGAGAGAGCGAGAGAATGAAACGCATGTTAAATTTTCCGCATTTCAAAGCTGTTGCTACGTGATTGGATCGCCATGAGTAAACGTCACATGGTCAAATATACTGTATATATCGATGCATGCATTTCTTTATACAATCCCAGCTGTGGAAATAAACGAAGGATGGAAGAAAAAACAAACAACTGCTAAATGAAATATCGTGCAGGACGCCCCTTACAGGTATCAAAGCTTTGTGCTAATAACAGGCCGTCGCTGCGCCGGGCCTCGTTTGGGATTTACCCGCGGGCCCTTATTAATAACGGTCATTAGACGTAAAGACGATGAAGCACAATGTGCCCCTTTGTCCCCGACTCTAATAAACCGTCGCTCTGTAATTACAGCAGTGACTTTTATAGTACAGCATTCCCATAAACGCTCTGCTCTCCGGCCCCGCCCTTTTCTCTCTCTCCCTCTCTCTCTCTCTCTCTCTCTCTCTTCTCACCTTTGGTTTCACATATCATCACGTTACTGTAATCGCTCTCTCCGGCGTCGTTGTAGCACTGCATCTTGATGTCGTAGGACGTCTCGGGTTGGAGCTGACCGATCATGTGCCAGCGCTTGATACCTGCGGGAGAGCGAGCCGGGGTTTAGCGTAACGTAATCGCGCGTAATACGCTCCCCTCCACTCTTTCTTTCTCTCCCCCTCAGTCCCATGATGCTCCAGACACACACACACACACACACACACGCTTTATTCCAGACAGAGTCCTTATAAGGCGACTTAATGTTTGCTCTTGCCTGGGCTCCGGTACACCCGCTGCACTGTGCACACACTCTGATCTCAGAGATGAACACATACAGCCACACTGACTCGGCTCTTTAATCAAAGATTGTCGTGCGCGACGGCGTTCCGTGAGCACGCAGAGCTTAGCTTGGAATCGTAAAAAAAAACGTACAGCGTGTATTCCTGCCTGTTATCAGACAGAACAACAGCTCACAATAAACAAACAAAAAAAAGTGGGGTCTGGATCATTGTTAACATTCTTCCAGATGTGTTAAGGCCGAGCTCACTGTCTTGTGTATAGGGTTTCAGTCTGGGCCCATTAGAGGTAGCCGTTTATTTAAAACACATTTGTTTTCGCCGGCTCGTTACACCATGCTCCGGGTTCGCCGAGCGTGTTAATTAGCAGACGGATGCCTTGACTTCCGCATCAAAGCCACGCCCACGCAATCACTAGGTAGAAGAATGGAAAAAAAGAGGGATAATAGCTGAGTGTCCTTTCATACCTTCGATCACATCCCTCTTATAATCACCATCGTTGTCACTGTCCGTGGGCCGATAGTAGATGTAGAAACCCTGGATGGGGGTGTTGTTGTTACTGGAAGTGGTGTACTGTGGGAGAGAAGCGGAAAGACAGACACACTCGTTGGCAAAACACTGTGTTACACACACACACACACACACACACACACACACAAAATACCTACTAATATTCATTCGTTCATTCATATTCTATCGCTATATCCGATCTTCCCTCGGGTCACGGGGGGTCTGTGTCTATCTCAGGCGTCTATGGGCATTAAGGCAGGATACACCCTGGATGGAATGCCAACCCATCGCAGGGCACACACACACACACACACACACACACACACATTCATACACTAGGGACAATTTTCCAAGGTGCTAATCAACCAACGGTGCATGTTTTTGGACCGGAAGGGAACGAGGAGAAGGCACGAGGAGAACATGCAAAACTTCACACACACACACATGGCCGAGATGGGAATCGAACCCGGACCCTGGCGGTGTGAGGCGAACGTGCTAACCACTAAGCCACCCTACTAATATTCAAGATTTTAAAAAAACCTCATATATATCCAATGGCATTTGGAATTATAATGCATGTCTGAAATTATACTGTATTATTTAATAACAGCTCTCTGTGCTCTGTATGTGTATCTTTTTCCAACTACTTGGCTGTTCAGTCACGGCTCATAAACGGCGTACCAGTGATTCCATATGTTGTGTATTGTGTTTACTGTCAATACACAGTCTAAAACTGGCCGAATGTGGCCTGCCATGTCATTTCAGAGCTTAAAAGGTGTATGACTGTCTTAAAACAAGGCGATGCTGCTTTAAAGCGTCTATCGACAATAAACTACATCTCCCACAATGCATGCGACTGTTACGGCATCCCGCCACTAGGGTGCAACGTATTGGGCTTTTTCCGAGAGCGGAATTTTCTTTAAACGGTCCCAAAATGTCCAGGAAGTGAAGAATTAGTGCACTTCCAAGCAAGATGGGAAAAGCGAGAAAAAGCGCTGTGTGTTTTGTGTTATGAGGCGACGTCGCCCATCAAACCGTCTTATAGTTACAAGTGGCCCTTCGAGGCCCACCATAATGTTTCTGTGGCCCCGCGGGGACGATGAGTTTCGCACCGCTGCTCTAAAAGATTTCAGGTTTTTCTCTGCCAAAACATGGCCCCTGGGAAAACTACATTAAAACTAATAGCATAAAGAAACTACGACACCAATGGAGCTGTAGCACAAATAAAATGGATAAAAGGGACATTTCCCAGTATTTGTCGGTTATTACTCACAGTCCATCGCACCATGATCTGCGTGTCACTGACGGCATCAGTAGAAGAGATGTGAGGACCAGCCACGGGTCGGTTGGACACGGGTGAACTTGTCGCCGCTATCTGGTATGGCCTGGAGGTGGCGCTGTGAGGACTCTCGCCGTAGATGTTCAAGGCGATGACGCGGAAACGGTACATGGAGCCTGGGAAGGGAATGGCGAAGCACATTTCAAATAGCCGACTTTGAAAAACCGTTATACGGGGTCCGGTTACCTGCAGGGGGCGCGTGTGGAATATCGTACTCGTAGTTTAGCTACGGCAGCGGAAGCCGGTCAAGTTTATGTGTGATAAGATATTACGTTTGGATAATAATGAAGGCGTTTTTTTAAGTAGCGCTTTAAACAGAACGAGGTTTAATCCAAAAAACGATGGCGGAGAATTTAATGTAATAATATATAATATAATATTATATGTAATAATATATATAATATAATGTAATAATATATTCTATAATTTATATAATATTATAAAATATAATATGTAATAATAATATATAAAATTTAAAAAAATGAAAAAAAGATGCTTTCAAAAAGAAAATCTGAGGAGACTTTTGCACTTTATTTGGATACTTAAGCACTACCAAGCTGCCACTAGTGGGCCCTTGAGCAAGGCCCTTAACCGTCAATTTCTCAGTTGTAAGCGGCTCCAAGTTAAGTTTCACTGCTAAAATAGCCTTGAAAAACAGCCATACACAACCGTTCTTATGCAGGTTATAAGCTGTAATTCAATCATGGTGCATTCCATTTGTCTAGTTTCAGACTCTGTGGTAATTCTTCTGGTAACTCAGTGCTTAAGGCATTGGACTCTGGACCGGAAGGTCGCAGATACAAAATCCCACCGCCACCACCACCACCATGCTTCCACTAGTTGGCCCTTGAGTAAGGCCCTTAATTGCTCAGTTGTAAGTCGCTCTGGATAAGGGCGTCGGACAAATGGCGCAAACGTTCATGGTTAGCTTCATTTGCTTTTGCAGAATTTGCCAGACACCTTTATCCAGAGCGACTTACAACTGAGCAATTGAAGGGTTAAGGGCCTTGATCAAGGGCCCACTAGTGGCAACTTGGTAGAGCTGGGATTTGGACAATCAGATCTTGAGGTCCAGAGCCCAATGCCTTAACCACATAGCTCCCAATCTCTTATATCGCTTATATTATGAAGGTGGTAGGAGGTGGTAGCCCAGTGGTTAAGGTGTTGGACTCTGGAGCGTAAGATCACGGGTTCAAACCCCACAACCACCATGCTATTACTAGTGGGCCCTTGAGCAAGGCCCTTAAATTGCTCAGTTGTAAGTCGCTCTGGATAAGGACGTCTGCCAAATGCTATAAATGTAAATATTGACCCACTTGAACACAAGTGCGCGTCTACCTGCTTCTAAGTTGCGCACTTCCACCGACAGCTTGAGAGGCGAGATGTTGTCGTCGGCTATGATCCAGTCCGCGCTGCGGCCCTTCCTGTACTCGACTCGAAACGCTGTGATGGGGGAGCCGCCGTTGGCCCGCGGGATCCACGTCACGTAAACCGAATTCTCGGACGCCATAGAGATGGTGGGCCGATCCGGGGCCTCGGGGACTGCAAGACGAAACAAGGCTAAGTGCATCTGAAAGCGTGAACACGATTGGTGGAGGAAATGTGAAAAATGGCCCGCGAAGTGGGAAACGCTTGACCATCCGTCATGTGGAAAGAATCAAACGCACGGAGGAGAAAAGAAAAAAACAAAAAAGCAGCTAAAGTAAAATAAACAGAAACACACACACACATACACACACACACAACACAAGACAAGACAAACCGCATGCCAGAGTGGAGCATGTACTTACTGAACGGGCTCTGGGCCATAGACAGATAGAGGCAGAGAGAATCATAGAGGAGAGAGGGTTAGTAGGAAAAAATAAACAGACATGATATAGTGCATTATTTACTGTTCAATCAAAGAAACTCACTCTCGTTCACACCGAAACCTCACGCCCTGTCGGACAAACCTTCTCAGTGCTTTATGTTCATGACTATTTACATGAGTTCATGACAAGCATCCTAAACGAGGGGTCGGAGAGATATATATGAGTGATAAGATACCCATATATACACCCATTTTTGCACCTTAAGACACCCTAGTAGGCTTTTTCTACAATAAAACATGTTTATATGTCGTATTTTGAAACGACATAGCATTGTACAATGGGCTTTATTTAGTTTTTTTTTTAACAAACATATTCAAATGTTGTATTGTGAAGCATAATAATAATAAGGGGGCAAGGTGGTTTAGTGGTTAGCACGTTCGCCTCACACCGCCAGGGTCCGGGTTTGAATCCCATCTCGGTTATGTGTGTGTGGAGTTTGCATGTTCTCCCCGTGCCTCAGGGGGTTTTTCTCCGGGTTCTCCGGTTTCCTCCCCGCTCCAAAAACATGCAGGTTGATTGGCACCTTGGAAAATTGTCCCTAGTGTATGAATGTGTGTGTGTGTCCTGTGATGGGTTGGCATTCCATCCAGGGTGTATCCTGCCTTAATGCCCATAGACGCCTGAGATAGGCACAGACTCCCCGTGACCCGAGAAGGTCGGATAAAGCGGTAGAAGATGAATGAATGAACTACTTTCTAGGGGGGCAAGATGGTTTAGTGGTTAACACGTTAGCCTCACACACCTCCAGGGTCTGGGTTCGATTCCCATCTCGGCCATGCGTGTGTGGAGTTTGCATGTTCTTCCCGTGCCTCGGGGGGTTTTTCTTCGGGTTCTCCGGTTTCCTCCCCGGTTCAAAAACATGCACGGTAGGTTGATTGGCACCTTGGAAAATTGTCCCTAGTGTATGAATGTGTATGAATGAGTGTGAGTGTGTCCTGCGATGGGTTGGCATTCCATCCAGGGTGTATCCTGCCTTAATGCCCATAGACGCCTGAGATAGGCACAGGCTCCCCGTGACCCGAGTTCATAAGTTCATAAGTCTTCTACATTCAAACAAGTACTTATGTTTTAAACTTCTTTTTTTTCAAGGTTGAAAGAGGGTTCATGTTTTTACACTGACTGCCATTTTTTTTGTGGAAAAATACGAAATAATAAGAAATAAACTGAAGAAATGAACGAAAGTGATCATCGTTCTGTCAGTCATCGAGTCTCAGAGACACTCCAATCAAAACTCTGAATGAACACATATGATATAATGTAGTAAACAGTAAACAAGAAGTGCTGCACCACATGATTGCAAAACAGATCGAGATGGTGTCTGATGAGATGAAGAGATGCAGAATGAAATCAAAAAGCAAACACAGTCTATGATAAAGTACTTAAAAGATGTTTTTGTTTACTACATTATTTGGTTAAATACTCCCTGGTTTTGATGCGTTTGGTGAGAAACCACAATGTAAATAGTCATGAAAATAAACTTTCGGGCTGGTAGTGTACATAGACATTATAGTAAATATTTATAACATTGCACTCGCAGTTACAAGGTTATGAACTGTTAAGATTTGATCCCGCATGGGCAGGTTACCTCGGTCGTGGATAACCACTCCGTAGTGAGTATTGATCGTTTTGTCTTCGGGGGTTTTCTCGGGCAAAGACACAAGTGGGGCCTTCGAGGGATTCTTATTAGAGGAGGAGCTCTTCTCTATAAAAAAAAAACAAAACAAAAAAAAAAATCACAGAGGGAGGAAAAAGTGAGGAAAGAGAGCGAGAAAGACGAGGGGGGGGGGGGGGGGGGGACTGCGAGAGAAGTACTGGGAACAGATCGGCAGTGATTTACAGCTCTGTTATTCCCTCTGTGAACAGCGGCTGCTCGGTGCCAATGCAGTGTGGAGGTCTGTATGCCTCATTTAGCCTTACTGACTGGCTTTGCATTACTGCAGTTGCATGTTCTCAAAGGGAAGTGACACGACTCTAATAAAACCGGGGTCTAGCTGGAATACACGGGGCGGCTCTATCTACAGTTTTATGCATATACAGACATGGTCGTGCGTGATATAATAACACGTTTGATCGGTTTGTTTACTGTATGGTATATTTATTTCTAAAGAAAGACCTTTAATAATGTATACTGCCGGTGCATCCAGTACACCAATCTTTCTAAAGTGGGAAAACCACAAACTAAAGTTAACTAATAACGTTTTTTTTTTTTTAATGGTTCATTCTGACAACTGCCGTGTAACCAAGGCTTTCTTGTTTTGGAAACCGAGTCACATTAGTAAGGAGAATATCCAACAAGCAATGCAATTCAAGACTGGAATCCGCTAAGTAAATAACTATTTATCGGTGTAAATGGAAAAAACACGAAAAAAAAAGAGGGGGGCACGGTGGATTAGTGGTTATCACATTCGCCTCACACCTCCAGGGTCTGGGTTCGATTCCCGTCTCGGCCATGTGTGTGTGGAGTTTGCATGTTCTCCCCGTGCCTCAGGGGGTTTTTCTCCGGGTTCTCCGGTTTCCTCCCGGTCCAAAAACATGCACGGTAGGTTGATTGGCACCTTGGAAAATTGTCCCTAGTGTATGAATGTGTGTGTCCTGTGATGGTTCGGCATTCCATCCAGGGTGTATCCAGCCTTAATGCCCATAGACGCCTGAGATAGGCACAGACTCCCCGTGACCCGAGGAAAGATCGGATAAAGTGGTAGAAGATGAATGAATGAATAAACACGATAAAAACAGGGGTAATACTGACAACTCAAATAATGGGAGCACTAAAAAGAATATCAATACCGAATCTGTATAATGCACAAGTATTACTGTAATACCACACAATATCACAACGATACACAAGTAAACAGTTTAATAAAGGTTAGTGAATTCACATCAGTGAATGAATGTGTTAATTATAAATGTAACATGCTCATTAATGTAGTAATGGTATTTAAAGGATATGTAACCTGAACTGGTAACTATACGACATTATCAGCACTGCAGTCTCACACTAGTGGTTTGTAATTAAAAGACACAGCATTGCTGTGTTTGGAGAGCGGGAAAATAAGTGAATGCATTCCTCACCCTTTCCGGTTCGAAAGGTAAGCATGGCCGGTTGGCCTTCCCCGGCACTGCTACGTGCCACCATCAGCACCTCATACAGGCTGGAAGGTTCCAGGTCCGTCAGAGCGAGGCTCCTTTCACTCCCTGGAACTCGTACCGTGTGCCAACTCCCCACCACGTTCCCCAACTCATCCAACTACGCCAACATGACAAGAGGAGCAAGAGGTTATACATCAGCAGGTATCGCAAGGAAGGACTGAGAAGGTGAATGCAGCATTTTAATGCGGATATTAAGAGTTGGGAATTGAAAATTGGATCCCGATTCTGGAATGGGATACTCAGGATTAGGGATGGCATACGTGTTATTAAATTAAAATTAAATTAAAAATATTAAATTAAAATAATTAAAATATAATTATTATTATACAATTTCCTGGAAGCATTTGTTTCAATCTGCCAGGACCTTCCGCTCGCTCTGGGCCAGGACCTTATGTGGTAATCTAAACATCAGTTTACAAGATGGACTATGGGAAGAGGTGTGGCTATTGGTTTGTAAAAACCAAAGACAAAGCAAATTGTTGTTTATGTCAGTCTCTGTCCTCGTCTCACTTATATATTAAACATTATATATATATATATTATATATATATATATATATATATATATATATATACACACACCTTATTATATATATTTTTTTGTGGTTCCACAAAAAAAGCTGGACGTATATTTTGAGGTAATACTTTAGACCGCAAAACAAAACAGATAACCCTAATCCATATCACCACATTGCAGTTGAACCAAGTATACATTTTATTCAGTCTTAAAAAAGTAAACACATCATCTTTAAATATGGCTAAAAATGGTAAGCACTTACAAAAAAAGTGAATATTTGAATCACCTTGCGATATTTAACAAAGTAGGCGTTGATTGGTCTGCCCCAGTCTCGCCCTGGCCGCCACTCCAGTTCATACGCATTGGGTCTGTGTGTCTGCGGTGGACTGATAATGATCGGGGCCTCCGGAGTGGGCTTGTCACTGGTCCTCTCTGGCAATGATCCTTTGGAGTCACCATCTGAAGGCAGGAACAGCCCCTCTCCTTCATCACTCTGGACCGACTGGACAGTAGGTTGCATGTCTATTGTAGTAGCGGTGGTTGAACTGGTCTGCGGATCTGTTGAAACAGTAGCTTTAGAATGAGTTTTTTGGTTGTGTTTAATATTCAATACCAGGTGGTTAGTGGTTAGCACGTTCGCCTCACACCGCCAGGGTCGATTCCCGTCTCGGCCATGTGTGTGTGGAGTTTGCATGTTCTCCCCGTGCCTCAGGGGGTTTTTCTCCGGGTTCTCCGGTTTCCTCCCAGTCCAAAAACATGCACGGTAGGTTGATTGGCACCTTGGAAAATTGTCCCTAGTGTATGAATGTGTGTGTGATTGTGAGTGAGTGTCCTGTGATGGGTTGGCATTCCATCCAGGGTGTACCCTACCTTAATGCCCATAGATGCCTGAGATAGGCACAGGCTCCCCGTGACCTGGGGAAGATCGGATATAGCGGTAGAAGATGAATGAATGAATGAATGAATATCTAATACCGACAAAACACAAAAAGAGTACTTTTAACCGTAAATACATTACAGAGCACTGTGTTGAGGACAATCCAAGTCCTTCCCTGAAATGACGCGAGCAATCCACGACGTAACTAGGAAACGTCAATGCCGCGGGAGACCACGCTTCGGTACCAATATGGAGCTGTTTCGATCGGCGTTGTAAAACACAGTGGCCCGGGGCTTGAGCGGCACTGCGCAATAATGCTCTGTTTATTATTTCTTGCTTAACCGAATACTATCGGCAGCCAAAGGGGTCCACCTGGGAAATAACAAATACTGGAAACGTGACATCTTATACAGGCTTGGCAGCGAAACGATGACGTGAAAGGAGAGACCAGCGTTGCGTCTCGGTGTCTTGCTCGCTAGTCGCGCGGATAAATTCCCCGTCTAGTTGTGTATCTACAAGCCTATACGCAAAATTCTCAAAGAAAGGTTTGATCGCACACAGTCGATGTAGAGCCGGACCAGGATGCGATATCTCGGCATCTCTTATCTGTCCTGATTCCTGGAGGCATGGCACTGGTTCGCTCTACAAAACAAACAGCTGCTAACTGTAGAGCAAAAAACACCAGTGCACTTGCATTCCACAACTGTACCTGCAAAATACCAGACACAATCCGAGCTCTAAGCTTGCTCTATACTCCGTCATTCCCTCCCTTTGTTTTTTTTCCCCACCTCTCTTTACTCTGTAGTTCACATTCTCAATGCATGAACACGCAGAATACACACTCCATGTATTACAATGCCTTTGTAATGTAAATATAGACGTCGGGGTTTTCTATACCGCAAAGGCTTTTTTTTTTCGTATTATCTGTAAATCATAAACTATGCCCCCGGAAAATACTGAAAAGTCGGAATTCTGGAGTTTTTCCACCCCTTGGACAGCTCTGTACTGAGGAATTCTCTTTCAAGCATTAGATAGTATATTATATATATCATGTGACTGTGAATAACCGCGTTTCATAGCAATAATCTACTTTTTTATATCCCGATATTACTTTGCCGGAATTATTTCTGTGTATGAATTAAGTATTAAGTATTAAGTATGAATTTGTATTTGTCAGAATTTGCAAATGTTTTTTTTTTTTGATAAAATAAACAAAAAATAAATAATAAAAAAAAACATATTACATAACTCCAATAATATCCGTTTCATGTGAAAAGTGTCGGAAAAGTCTGGGCGAAACATCCGAGTCGAACACCTTCATCTGTGCATTTCTTTTCTCACTTTTCATGAAAAATAATGGAATACAATAATAATACTAATGCCATAAAAGCATTATAAAATAATAAAAATGCATAATTACTATCATCCTTTGCTTATTTGTTTACTAATGATTTGTATTTATTTACTGACACATAATTGAATGTAATGTAGACGTGAACATTGATTTGCATGCCTCTACCATAGCAGTAAATGAACGTCATAATAAGATTCGTTCAGAGTGCTTAAACTGACCTGGGATCTGAGAAAAGCGTGGAAACAGGCAGTAATCTTTAACCCATCTACCTTTCCCACGAGGAATGTAACCCAATACATTATTACGCATTATGCATACACTTATCTCCTTCTCTCCTATGTTCTGACTCAGGTCCTTCTTATGTGCATTAATAGTGGAATGTTGGGTGTTTCATAAACATTACCAATGGGAGACTGCCATGACATCTGGCAAGGAAAGAAGATGGGGGGAGAGAAAAAATAGGGAGTGGAAAGAGCGAGAGAGAAAGCAGTGTGTACAGTGACAGGATTCTTAAATCATTTCCGCTCAAACACAGTGAGCAAGACCTATTCAGGCCTGTGTTAGTCAGAGGCTTGACAGATATACTTCCCAGCATGCACTGTGCTCATGAGTAGACTGGCCTTTCCGAAGTTTTGAGAGGAAGTCTCCCGTACTGTATTTTAACGATGGTTGGTAGGGTCATTAAGTGTCGTCACGTCACGGTTCTCGGTTCGAGCAGATCC
>JACRUU010000027.1:7632088-7642088 GCA_030449085.1 Kryptopterus vitreolus | reverse complement strand
AATAAAGGAGCTTTCTACGGCTAAAGAGGCGCATGGACTAAAAATGTTTCAAAAACAAAAAAAAAGTCCAAATTCTGGGGTGTTTTTAACGGTTCCTTCCTTTTGTAGGCCTTGATTTAAAGTGTCTCTTTGGCCTGAGTGCTAGCAGCTCAAACACACGCATCCGGTTTGGTAGCATTTTCTTTTAATTTAGACTTCCACGATGGAGGGGTGCTCTTTTAGTGCTATTTTTTATATTCATATCTGCCTTTACCTTTAACACATATCTCTTGAATATTATTTCACCAAACAACACATTTGGAGCCATATTTCCATTTGGATTACAAGGTTGTAGATATGTGATGTGTGGACACACCTTCAATTAACATTTATAGAATTTTTATTGATTATTACTTTTGTCACATTACCTGTTACATTCTGGGGTACCATCATTTTTGTCATTGAGTTTATTTAAAGGGTATTCTATTTCTTGAAATATCTATATATATAGAATTTTTATATATATATATATATATATATATATATATATATATATATAGTATACTTTCCATTTTATAGAATTTTTATTTATTATTATTCATAGTTTCATTCATTCATCTTCTACCACTTTAACCGATCTTCCCTCGGGTCACGGGGAGTCTGTGTCTATCTCAGGCGTCTATGGGCATTAAGGCAGGATACACCCTGGATGGAATGCCAACCATCGCAGGATACACACACACACACACACACACACACACACACACACACACACACACACACACACACACACACAAGGGACAATTTTCCAAGGTGCCAATCAACCTACCGTGCATGTTTTGGACAGGGAGGAAACCAGAAAACCCGGAGAAAAAACCCCTGAGGCACGGGGAGAACATGCATGCAAACTCCACACACACATGGCCGAGACGGGAATCGAACCCGGACCCTGGCGGTTGTGTGAGGCGGAACGTGCTAACCACTAAGTCACCGTGCCCCCTGTATATATATTTATATATATATATGTGTGTGTGTGTGTGTGTGTGTGTGTGTGTGTGTGTGTGTGTGTGTGTTTGGATTGCTAAAATAGCTTGTAAATATGCTCAAAAACATTTTTTTTTATATAACTAACAGCACTCTCCTTTGGCATAGACACCCAAACAATGCAAGCCTCTGTTAGGTAGCTAAAGATGAAGACAAACGTCACTTTCCAGCACCATAATGACTCGAGGCACAAATCTGACTCAACAAAGGAATTCCTTCAGAAGATGTTTAGAAGCCAAGACCTAAAATCCTAGTGAAAACCCGTGGAGTGACATTAAGACGGCCGTGGACAGAAGAACCCCAGCCCCCGAAATATGATAGATCTGGTGCAAAGACAGGTGCAGATCACACACGTACTTTTTTAATAAACATATTAGTAAACAAAAAGTAAAATTTGTTCGTATTTGGGGATATAAAATGCGCCGCTAGCTAGTCATGGAACATGTAATACCCATGTAATGCCAACCACCTCGTCCTCCTCACACCATCCACACACGTATTAACCACAAGATTCCGTGGTAAGTAGAGAACTGTATACATTACTGCATTGTTTTTTTTTTTACGTTTATTTATTTTAAATGTGTTAAATAAATTTCAGCATTCAGTTATAAGTTCTAGCTTATAACTTACCAACATAGTTAACTCCTGATTAATCGCACGTTTTCAATGTACCGTAAATGAGTACCATTCACGTTTCTAATACTCAAACTAATTGCATAACAAATCTTATAATTATAGACATTTCTCTCAGAATCTCTACCTTTAAATAAAACTATTGATTATTTAATATTTATTTTTAAATTATTCTTTTAATATGAATTTCTTGATCATTTCAATAGTAAATGTTTAGTGGTGGTTTTAAGTGTAAAATATGGGACGTGGCTCCTTTAAGAATTCTGTTCCGGCAGCTTTTCCATATAAACTGGTGATATGTTTAGGTTATACGGAAGCGCATTGCGTGCACAAACTAAAAACACGATTTATTGCGTAATAAGGATTTTGGGAATTCGATACGCTTGTGTAAGGTTCTATACGGTAATATAGTGAGGAGCTCATACCTGCTATGAATGCGCAGCTAGTAGGAGTAATTCAGGGGAAATTTAGGAAGCGCGAGTGGACGCTTTATTTATTTGTTCTTTGTTTATTCGCCAACACGACGCAGAGTGAAGGAGCAGATCGCTCGCATAATAATTCATTAATAATTCATTAATAATGCATTAATCACGCGTTAATAACACTAGTGCCTTTAAAAAGTGAATGACACGTTCATAACGTTTTGACAGCCATAATATTTATCAATATAGATGTTGGAGCATTTTCTTTCTCTAGAAGTGTTCTAGTTGTTTTTTGTGCAAATATTTTATATACCTTTTTTTTAAGTGGGAAAAACAGGTAAATTGCACCCGTTGTGTGAATACCATACACAATGAAATGGTTCATATTCTTATGAGTCCTTAATGAAGGTTAAGATCTGTAATAACTTGCTGTACTCACAGGCTTTGTGTTAATAAAGGCAAAGTTGCAGCATTTTTGCACCGTGGATAAACTGTATTTATCCAGGGCAAAAAAACAAAGAACGTTTCTACTTAAAAGCATTTTAAAAAATGCTATGCATAATAGATCACTAGCACATCACACTATTGATACACAGTGCATTCCTGCTTCAAAAGCAACCTAAGACCTTTTTTGAGGTGAAGAAATGGAATGCTCTGCAATGGCCAAGTCTGGGGGGGGGCGAAAAAAAAAAAAAAAAAAAAAAAAAAAAAACCCTGTTAAGGTATAAGCCAAGCATCTGGTGATGTCTATGGGCCGCCTTCAATCATCGACATCAAAGGATTTAAAAATGCAAATTGCTGATTTATTCAAATAAAGCTGAAAGTCGGCACTATGAGGTCATAGGCTTCATTTAATTACAAGCCAAGGAATTGACCCATGCCTTATGAGCGCTCGCAGCGAGAGTTAATAACGCTCCGAAAATTACAGTGCATGTTTTTATTTGCGAAGAAATCGCCCGTCCGTCGTCATTTGTTTACATATGATGTATGGCATATGGAGTATGGAGTCATTTTTAAAAAGTGTGCTTACACTGTTATTTTGTCAGAAAGAAATTATATATATATATATATATATATATATATATATATAGTAATATAGAATAACTCTGATTAATGGGTGTCTGTCAGGAAAGTAGTTTGGGACGATAGATCGTCGTTATCGATTAATTCGATTTTATTGTTTATGTCGATGTTGAAAAATTGATTTTACAATTCCACCTTGATTTGACACTCTGAGCTTCCGTAGTTCTCCGCTTTCCCCAATACACTTGCTAAATACAAAATAGCTACGCTCTGACCAATCCGAAGAGCTCGTATCCAAGAAAGGGCGTGGTTTCATCAGTCGTATGGAAATGCTTTGGGTTTTCAACTTCAGACGTTCAACAAGCCACAGCCCCTATCACCAAGCGGCCAACCAGTGCTCCAGCATTTAGCAGATGCCTTTATCCACAACTGAGCACTTGAGCATTAAGGGCCTTGCTCAAGGGCCAACTAGTGGAACAGCTTGATGGGTGGTGGTGGGATTTGAACCTGCGACCTTCCGGTCCAGAGCACAATGCCTTAACCACTGAGCTCCCAAAGCTTCTTTTTCATCCGACTAATTAAATCCCCATTTCTTCCGTTTGTCCCAGCGGCGCTTTAAATATCCTGTGAAATTCCACCGGTTCCCTGATCTAGATTATCAGCAAGGGGACAAGGGGAAACTCAGATGCATCGGGCCGGGGGGGGGGGGGCGGGGGGGGGGGGGGGGGGGGGGGGTGGGGGGGGGGGGGGGGGGGGGGGGGGGGGGGGGGGGGGGGGGGGTGGGGGGGGGGGGGGGGGGGGGTTCACCCACACACAACACAAAAAGAACACTTCTGCATTGCAATCAGTCACTTACACTTTGTATACGACTATAAAAAGAAACAAGAATTGATCTGTTAATCTTAAAGCTGCAACACATATAATATAACAACATTATAACCATTCAATATCCATTATAACACAAATTATTTATATATATATATATCCCCCCAATATCACCAATATATACACAATTTATTTTAAATAATTATATATATATATATATATATATATATATATATATATATATATATATATATATATACAATATTTTTTACACCATTATTTTTACTTGTGTGTGTGTGTGTGTGTGTGTGTGTGGTGTGTGTGTGTGTGTGTGTGTGTGTGTATATATATTATATATTCTATATTATATATATATATATATATATATATATATATATACACACACACACATATATATACACATACATATATAAAAGTAACGTTTACGCCCCTGTTTGTGTTTAACCTAGAATGTACACACCTGCAATGGTGACCCGTGCCCATCGGCTCGTGATGGAGCCTGTGTCTGAGTGTGCCACGCACTGGTAAGTGCCAGCGTTTTGGGGCTGGAGAGAAGATAAGGTGATTCTGTCAGGCTGCACCTCTACTCCAGGTAACAGACCCGGCTCTAGGGCATGACCTTGGAACAGCCAGGTGACGGTGGCTGAGGCGGGACGCACGGTGCAGTGCAGGTGAACAGTGCTGCCCTGCTTCTGAACCACGGAGACGGGTTGCGTGTGGAATAAGAGCGATAACGCGACTGCAGAAAGGGACAGAAAAAAAGAGAACAAATATAACATGAATCAAAAAGTCCAAGAGAACAAGAAATGTTTTCGCTGATGTCGGAACGTGGCTGTGAAGCTGTGTGTGTGTGTGTGTGTGTGTGTGTGTGTGTGTGTGTGTGTCTATACTCACAAGGGCAGTTGAGGAGAAGGGTTTGGCAAATGCACAGCGCAACAGACAGAACCTTCAGGCCTTTAAGGCCTCTGTCTTCCATGATGCTGCTTCACCTCAAGATACTAACCAGGGGTCTCACACACACACACACACACACACTCCACATGCACACCTGCCCGGAAAAAAAAACAAAAAAACAAATGTTTATTAGACCATGTTCAACCCCTTTTTTTTATAATGCTATGAATGATCTCATTTGCAGCTGTGACATACCAACAAGCACTTTTCAAATGTGACACATTGCACACACAATATTTGCTTTCCTTCATCCACGTTCGCCTGGATATTATAAGTCACACTTGCCTAACCCAAAGTGACCCGATATTAGTGTGTTTGTTTGTGTGTACAAAAATGTATTTAAAAGACACTGTATCTACACCGAGGGGCACGGTGGCTTAGTGGTTAGCACGTTCACCTCACACCGCCAGGGTCCGAGTTCGAGTCCTGTCTCGGCCATGTGTGTGTGTGGAGTTTGCATGTTCTCCCCATGCGTCATGGGGTTTTTCTCCGGGTTCTCCGGTTTCCTCCCGGGCCAAAATACATGCACGGTAGGTTGATTGTCACCTTGGAAAATTGTCCTTAGTGTGTGAATGTGAGTGTGTGAGTGTGTGTGTGTGTCCTGTGATGGGTTGGTATTCCATCCAGGGTGTATCCTGACTTAATGCCCATAGACGCCTGAGATAGACACAGGCTCCCCATGACCCGAGGGAAGATTGGATAAAGTACGTAAAAAAAAAGGTAATGTCGGCGCGCTCTGACCAATCCGGAGAGCTCATTTCCGAGAGGGGCGCGGTTTCGTCAGCCGTATGGAAATGGTTCGGGTTTGCAGCTTCAGGCGACCCAACAAGCCAAAGCCTCTATCGCCAAGCGGCCACCCTTGGGTCCTTGAGCAAGGCCCTTAACCCCTTTGTGCTCCAGAAACAATTTCACGGTGCTGTAACGTGACAAATAAAAGGTCATTCTATTTATTCCGGCACCTCAAACGGAACCACGTTGTTGACCGTGTGGCATAAACGCGACCCCAAAACACCAGGTCAAAATAGTGGACGCATTTTCCCACTGTATCCGTAATAAAAATCGGGGATTTAGTTTGCATTTACGGCATTTGGCAGACGCCCTTATCCAGCGCGACTTACAACCGAGCAAGTGGTGGTGGGGTTTGAACCCGTGATCTTCTGGTCCAGAGTCCAACACCTTAACCACTGGGATACCACCTCCCTAGTTAATATACACAGAACTACACCTATACCGAATTCTGGCACTCGAGGGACCGCTGATACTTGCCATTAATCACTCGCAATACACATCTTGACACATCCTCCGATGCATTCCTGCACCCCCCACCAGTCCCTCCCCCTCCTCTCCATGAGAAATATCCCACTCCTGACTCCCACTGAGAGACTCTCCGCATTCATCCCCTCTGGAATTCCCACTTTAGTCTCTTCCCTGCCCCTTTGTCTCAAACAACTTCACTTACTATCTCCCTCTCCGAACTCCTCTCAGACCAATCTCTACCCTAAGGTGTGGTGGGGGGGGGGGGGGTGGTGGTAGATACACGCTCTTAATATCACTCTCATGTCGCAGTGTGTTGCTTCCTTACAGGCTCACTGTAGCCTGAAGAGCAGCCCCTGGGGTTGTGGCTCGCACGCTCACGCGCTCGCACGGACACGCATTAACACACACCGACGCGGAGAGAACCCAAACAGACGGACAAGAAAAGAAGTGGAAGGGGGACGTAATGAGAAGGCATTCCTCGTTCCTTTTGAACCGGCCAGCCACCCCCCAACCCCCCAACCCCCCGATCCGGGCTCCACCTTCTGTAGTCAGGCCCGAGCTAATCTGACGGCTCCTTTGATCACCCTCTCTGGGTTTTGTAAGCGTGGTTTTGTGGCGGGTTTTGGCTGTGAGAGGGAGGGGAGTGGGTGGGGGGGGGGGGGCGGCGGGGGGGTGGTAGGTAGACGAGACAATAGCCTTCCAGCTGAGACATTCACAATGTGGATGCCATGGAGCTTGATACATAGGGCAGGTTGCTCAGCTCTGACAAATTAAAAAGAAGTGACACATATAGAGCTCCTTCTAGGAAAGTATTGGAAGGGCAAATCTTCACATCTGGACAACTTTGTTTAAACCCCGATTTTTCTTACTTAAAAAGTCCCGGCTTTCACCTGCAAAGATAAACGCCTGTGTTTAACTTGTTAGAAATTTACGTCTTAGATGTTTGTTTTTGTTTACACAAAAAAAAAGTGTATCTACAAGTGAATGTCTGCCGAAATTGGCAATAATAAAATATCTGGACCATAAAGATATACCGGACCATATATGGATATAGACGATAGATATATGAGATAGAGAGATAGAGAGATATATAGAGATATATATAGATATATATATATATATATATATATATATATATATATATATATATGATATATGTATATATATATATATATATATATATATATATATATATATATATATATATATATATATATAATAATATACACACACACACACACACACACACACACACACCATATATACCATATATACCGGACCCGTGGACCCGGAGCGCGACTTTATAAGCGAGTGCGTAAAAACCGGCGATTAAACGACAGAAAGAAGTCGTGGGGGGAAAAAAATCAAGCGCTAAAAAATCTGGGATCATTTCTATTATTCGTCTTCTGCTCTCGAATCTCCGGCGTATTTCTTCGGTCCATAAACAAACAGATAAATAAGCACACGTGTTGACTTGCATACATCTAATTGAGAGTATAACACACACACACACACACACACACACACATATACACATTCCAGTACCAGTAAAAGCTCTAGGGATTGCCCCCCCCATCCTCCACAAAAAGTGATGTTCAAAAGGTCTGGTCGTTTTCTGAACTCCAAAAACAGTCCAAAATGGATTTCTTCGGCGCCACAGACATTTCGGTGAACCGTGAGGAAGTTAAGTACACACTCGACAGACGAACACATCAAGCACAGAAGAACGCACACAGGAAATAATAAATGTTTTAGCCCCTTGTTCACGCCCACTGCCAACCAGGGGTCAAAAGGTCATCGGAGAGTGAAGTGTCAGTGGGTGTCTGCTGGGACACTATGGGGTCAAGCTCCAAAAAAAAAAAAAAAAAGAGTGTGTGTGTGTGTGTGTGTGTGTGGTGTGTGTGGGGGGGGGGTTTGGGGTTTTAAAGAGTGAAACAATATCATGTTCCCAACGAAATAGTCCAAAAAAAAAAAAACCCACACAAATGTCGTGTTAGTCGTCATAACTAAAGGTTTGAAAAAAGGCTGTCTGAGAAGCGCATGCTGTATCTCCACCTCCTGACACATCACAGGGCAGCGTTTCTCGCTCTGCTGCGTGTCCTGACATGCTTTAAACATTGCCCCTATGCCATGGGTGGAATCTGCTCCTCACCGCCGCAATAATCATATATAATTTCAAATCGCAACACGACGCCTGCCTATTAAAGCCTTTCGCTAATACCACGCTTCATTCCCGCGTCGCGCGGACACCGTGGGACTGACGCCGCCGTCCACAGCGGGGACAGAAATCGGTGGCTCTTGCAATCTCGCTTGGCGATCTGGCGAGACGAGGAAACACACAGGCATCGTTCCTGCCCTCTTATCTCGCCGTCTTTCTCCTGACATCCGCCTGTAGGCAGTGGGCTCAGGGTAGCCTGATGCAGCACAGGATATCTGGTGTCATTCTTCATAGGCAAAGAGGAAAAGAGAGAGGGGGGGGGTTTGTTGGGGGCAAGAGGAGCTGCTGGATGCTGGTAGGAGACACTTTCTGGAGCCGTGACACAGGGATGTCAAGGGGAAATGATAGATAGAGGAAGGATTATAGGGGTCTGTCACATGACCATTCTCGTGTTTCTGTTTTGATGATAATCTTACCTATTTAAAAAAAAAATAAAAAAATAAGTCTATTAGTAACAATAGTGCAAAATGTAGCAGTACCTGGACAGGGTTAAACCATTACACTATTACCACAGCTGATCTTTGCCAAGAAAATAAAGCAGACGCTTCTCTATGAAGGGTCTGGGTGACATAGTTAAAAAAATAAATAAATAAATAAAAAGGATTTGATTGGCTGGCAATAAAATGCTCTCTTTTCTAAAATAATGGAATAAATTAAATGTAAATTAAACATTTAAATAAAATAAATATATATATATATATATAAAAAACAGGAAAACTTCTGCTCCATGTAGATTATGAAACAGTAATCCTTTTGTAGGTTGAATTCAATCCCAGCTGCTTTTTTTCCTTCACTTTTTTGTTTTAATAGTTAAGACTATTAATTTTAAACATTTTTTATTCATTTAATAATTCGCCTTGGATAAATATGTAAAAAAATACTTCTTTACGTAGAAATTGATTTGATTTATTAATTTATAAATATAATATATATATATATAAATATATAATATAAATATTAATATGATTTTATTATAATTATTATATATAATATAAATATAACTTATTTAAAAGTGCACATACGGAATTGTCCTATTTTTCTTGTTTCCTCTTTTTCCCATGTATATAAACCATGTGATATTCAGTCATAATTAGTCATATTTGGAAAATAAGAATCCTTTATTAAATGCAATGTAATCTGTTGATTAAGGGGAAAGGTGATGCTTTTAGCAGGAATATCCAGTAATATAAAGCCTGCCGTTAAAGTGAGGAACATAATCACTTTTTTAGAATCTTTATACAAAAGTATTTATCTACAATGAAAAAAAAGAAAAAATATCGAAACTTTTATTGTTTTCTTTTTTTTAAGCAGAAAGTGATATCTTTGTGTATTATTATGAATCCGTTTTTAAAAGCATGGGGCCCCAATTCCCAATGACGCACAGAATCTAATCCAATGCCAGCGTTTGCATTTGTGAGGAACTTTTAGACATAATACAAAATATGTCTTTCACACCAGCCAGCCTGTATTACACTTAATATAATATAATAACCTTAAAACGCATATACCATGTTATATCACTAGTTGAGGGGCACGGTGTCTTAGTGGTTAGCACGTTCGCCTCACACCTTATGGGTTCTGGGTTTGATTCCCGTCTCGGCCATGTGTGTGTGGAGTTTGCATG
>JACRUU010000027.1:7609588-7627088 GCA_030449085.1 Kryptopterus vitreolus | reverse complement strand
AATATCATTCCCACAATTCCTCTTCCGTTACTATACATGACATGAATTGCTGATTATGATAGGACGGCAGTTACGTTGATTAAAACTTGGACCCTGCCCAAGGCTTTTACAAATCGACCTCGGCGTCCTTCTCTCGTCACCCTAGGCCCCAGCTCTTCCCGATCTTCCTGGACTCCATCACCTCTTTTGTCTCTATAGTAACAGAGTCGAACCATACAGCCACACAACAGGCTCTGCTCAGGCTCCCACCGATAGGTCCCTGGCCCCCGACCAAAAGCACTCCCAGGGTAGAGACATATATTAAAAACTGCGCCTTGAAACATGTGGAACGCGAAAACAAGTTGACAGCGAGACTCCAAACACATAGTTCCGAGAAACAAAAGATAGATATGCCTCGCAGGTAACTGGGAATAATCTGCCTTGTCCGCAGCAGGGTGAAACGACGAGATTCCTGATCCGCAAGATTTAACGGTACAACCGGTTACTTTTTTTTATCTTCGCCCAAAAGTAGGGCTAAAAAAAGTGTCGAAAGCCTGAGGTAAAAAAAAAAAAAAAAAAAGAAGAAGAACGAAACATAGTTTAAGAGATTAAGAAGGCCAAATCGCTCTACAATAAAAAAAAAATCATGCCTGAGAGGGGCCTCAACTCAGAGCTGTCAAAATGTTTATCTGTCTAATCTCGGAGACTCCGTCGAAGTGTAAAGTTCTTCGAAAACAAATTGGCCGGTGTGGGTTCAGTAAGCCTCCCCGTAATCGTGCTGCGATCACACAACCTATGGTTGGTTTAATAATCCCTGGAGTAGCGAGGTCAAGATATTGTCAGTCTTCCTCCGACGCCAAAACCACGAACAATAAAATAAACCAGCAAACGCCTCCTGGTAAAATATTAACAGAATACAACGAACACCCAGTAGTAATCCTCATACACGGTATTAATTACTAACCTAAACAATCGCTCGGATAAATTGAGGATCGGAGCTAGCCTATGTAAACAATCCCCAAGCAGTTTAAAGATGACCTACAAGGAGTAAATAACCACACATCCATTGGGCATGATGTACTTCAGGGGTCTCAAACCCAGTTCCTGGAGGGTCCAGGGTTTCGATTCAACCAAAATAACACCTGATCCAACTAAGTCATTAAGGCTTATATGAAAACGACATGGTATGTATGTTGGAAACAGGGTTGGAACAAAACACTGGGGTGGGGCTGCGGCCCTCCAGGAACGGAGTTTGAGACCCCTGATACAAAAGTCTACCCGTTCTATTCACTTAGGAAAATACCAGGCTTCGAAAAAACGACGATTCTCGATTGAAAAATGCAACGATATTATCACTGCGAGGAAAATAAAGAGGCTTGTTTTGCCGGCAATTTGCCCAGTCATCTTTAGTCGTCCTTTCACTGTTTCCTGAGGGATAAACGAGGCCAAGCGCAATCAATCCGTTTCTGCATTGTACTTAACCCTGAAGGAGGACGCCGGATCTCCCAAACATGAATTTACATAAAGCCTGTTCGCAACAAGCTACCCAATTAAACGTATTGATCTGTATAACGTAACAGGGCGCTAGATGATCTAAACGGTGAACCCTATGGTCAGAATTAGAGCTAACTAGTCTGTAGCTTTAATTAGTCTCATATCGAAATAGTAAACAAAAGTGCCAGCGTTGATGTTGACCTAACTTTTTAAACTCGGGGATCAGAACATTTCGCAAGACTCCAGAAACGGTATTTCCTCACAATGTCTGCTAAAAAAATTACCATGGAAAAAGCAATTTGGAGTAATTTAAGTGTTGCGTAACTCCCAGAAAACGGAAACAACGCAAAGAAAGGTAGAAGTTAAGGTAAAAAACGTAAATCACAGGCAATTCGATAAACTGGTCGTTAGTTTCAAATATTTACGGTTTACGTTCCCACTACAAACAGGATCTGTAGTCTTTCAGGTTTTTTTTTTTTAAATAAATAAATAAATGAATAAATAAAGCAGGGGGGCACGGTGGCTTATTGGTTAGCACGTTCGCCTCATGTGTGTTTGTAGTTTGCATGTTCTCCCCGTGCCTCAGGGGGTTTTTCTCCGGGTTCTCCGGTTTCCTCCCGGTCCAAAAACATGCACGGTAGGTTGATTGGTACCTTGGAAAAATTATCCCTAGTGTATGAATGTGAGTGTGAATGTGTGTGTGTGTCCTGCGATGGGTTGGCATTCCATCCAGGGTGTATCCCGCCTTAATGCCCATAGATGCCTGAGATAGACACAGACTCCCCGTGACCCGAGGGAAGATCGGATATAGCGGTAGAAGATGAATGAATGAATGAATGAATAAATAAAGCCAAATATTAATAAATATATACGACCGTTTGGATCTACAGCATTTTCGTTCGCCTTGCTCGAGGACCCAATGGTGACAAGCTTGGCGATACCGGGGCTCGAACCCCCGACCTTCCGATCAGCGCCTTAAACCGCTGAGCTACACCCCTCCCGATGTCTGCACGTGTCTTTTTGGCTTTTTATAAAAAGTTTATACGTTTATACGTATCTCATTCAGAGTAAGCGCTTCAAACGATTTGTACTGCGTCGTCTAGTTCGCGGTTCATCTCACAGTAGGGAGGCCACTAGTATCACTGACTCAAGTGTCACAGGAGTGTAAACAAGTGCAAATAAATAAGTGTAAATGGAGGTCACTTTATTTTGCACAGGGTTTGAGATGGACACTGTTATTTTAGAGCTGGCCTAATCGTCCCGCATGCTTTTCAGGCCAGACTAATGCATGCATTCTTTTACCACATGGGTTGAATTGTATTTTAATCGCAGGTGAGATACACCCACACACACACACACACACACACACACACTCTTTCCTACGCTATACAAGTGGAAAACACACATTTCTTGACTATACGCACATATGAAAATGAACATTGCTAAAAAGAAAAAAAACATCGCTCTGTAGTATTTGTCAAGTCACTGTACGTCTCAGCTGATTCGTTCGGCTGGAAGGGGAATAAACCTCCTCGCCGCCTCGATGAAACAGCACGAGCGCGAACCGATTTAGCAGTTCAAACTCGCTTTTATCCCTCCGAGGCCAGATACGGGATTAACAAACTGCATAACATCCGTGTTGCGCCGAAGTCTGCGCCAAGGAGCTCCAAAATAAACTGAAACCGCGCCGTCTCTCCCTCTCTCCCTCCCTCTCTCTCTCGCTCTCTCTCTCTCTCTGGCGGACACACCCGGTCTGCCTCCCATCATTACACCGCAACATATTTATCATTCAATTTTACTGGGTTTTTTTCTTCTTCTTCTTCGTCCTGCCCAAACATAGAACCAAAACCATCCACTGCGACGCCGGCGTCCCTGCCTTGGCACAAGAATGGCTTTGAAAAAATGAAAAAACAAACAAACAAACAAACGAGGGTATACTAAGGAGTTAAAAGTCCGCTACACAAGCGCACTTTGAAATTGGCCACAGAACATACCTCCCCAGCAGCCACATGTGTTTAGCATTAGCCAGAACACTCTAATCGGCCAAACATTATTCTAGCCCTTGTAATGGCACAGCAGTGTTTAGAATCAGGCTGTATGATAAGCTCTGGTATGCTAATGATTTGTTAATGCCTATACTCGGGGCCACTGATGGACGATGCCTTTGAAATGGCAGGATGTAGCCCGGTTATCTGATTAATGGTTCCACGTTTTAGTAACCTTACTTTAAAAAAAGAAATAAATAAATGAAAAAGTTCTTTTACGAGTTTAGGGGCACCTGGAAATATATATATATATATATACATATACTGTCATATACAATGTTTACATACACGTCAAACCACTATTTTGAACCTGCAGCCTGCCTTCGTCCCAGGCTACATGCATCTTTAAGCACTGGCTTAATCGCAGGCTGAACATTTCACCCGAATACAACCCCTATGAAAGGAAAGTTACTAGGGAACATTAGTACGATAGGGGTGCCATTAGGGCTACAGTGGCACAAACAAAATAAACAAAGGAAGAGATGTTCCGAGTTCAGTATAACGGTATCTGTTTCTCCTGCTTACATATCTGATCAAACAGAAAGATAATAGCATTTTTTTTAAAAATAAAAATAATAACATAATTCACTAAAAAAATATGCTGTTACCATACAGTAGTTTCGCCATCTATATCAGGTCTATTTGCAAAATAATTTTTCAAAAAGAATTAATAAACCAATAAATAATGGATAAAAAATATGCACTTTTGACCTCAGTGACAATAAATCCTACTATCTATTATTAATTATTAATAGTAATAGTAGTATAACAGTAAATAGTCATGAGTAGTGTAAATATCCTGTTTTCTCCCAATTCATGTTAACATCTGTTTCGTTTGGCAAATATATGAAAGAAATCGTGACTTTATTCACAGATATCGAGACAGACTTATTAACCCGGAATTTCCATCGGAATTCCCAGAAGGACGAACATGTAAAGAACTGGACCGCCTCTTGTAACGGTTGGGAAGAACGCGGGAACAAATTTGACATGGTGACGTTTAGACCATCGTTATAAACAGGTTCAATTGCGAGCGCACCTGTCGCCTTTTATATCATGAGAAAATCTATGGAAAACATTTTTTTGGCGGAGGGACGGAGGAGGAGTTTGTTCAGTTTCTCATTAGGAGCAATTTCCAAACGAGTACCAAAAAGTACCACATGCATTTGGAAAAACAACCGTTAACGAGGACCGGTGAACCGAAGCGAAAACGCAAAAACATCAGCCGTACACTTTAAATAGTCGTCGCACGAGTCTTCATACAAGGCAACATGCAGACCGGAGTGTACGTCACACAGCTCTAACCTAAATCTCGCCCAAAATTAAGGGGAAAGAAAGCGTTCTCAGATTTGCCAATGCCAACAAATACAAACAAAACCTGTGTATTGGCAATGTTTTTTTTATTTTTATAATGACCACTTATGGAAATAAACATCACACTCTGATTGAGAACACAGAGATTGCATGTTTATATATTAATATCCTGAGGGGAAAAAAATTAAAGGAAATATTAATTGTGTGTCCTATTGAATATATAAAAAGAATGAAAGGTACACATATATCTATATCTATATATATATCTATATCTCTATCTATCTCTCTCTCTCTCTCTCTCTCTCTCTCTCTCTCTCTCTCTCTCTCTCTCCTACTCTATATATATATATATATATATATATATATATATATATATCCATTCCAAACAGGCAAATAGTAAATATTGTTCACTCCAAAATGTTTGTATTGTAAACGTTATATGATATGATACAATAACGAATGGACACGATGGATCAATCCAAAAATATATCGCTCATGGTCATTTCATTCATTATTTATATTAGAATATTTTCAAAAACTATTAATTGAACGTTTTTTTGTCGTTTCCATATAGAAGGAAAGCAGCAGGTAGCAGGTAACACTAAGCAGGTTGACAAAAAAAGGCTTAACAACTTAAGTATATCGATTTTTCTATCCTTTCTACCAGTTCACCGTCACATTTTTCCCCCAATTTCTTCTCGAGCATGAATTTCTAACGTTCAACCCATAACTCTGCAAAAGCATATTGTGTTAATAGAGCAAAAAAGAGGATCTAGTGTTTCTCTCTCTCTCTCTCTCTCTGTGTGTAAAGGAAGCACAGGGGCCTTTGTTGTGTGCCAGTGATGTTTTCTTAACCTCTCTGATCAGACAAAAGACACTCACATGCCACATGTAGGCATCCATTTACATCTCTTTGACCGAGCTGTGTCAAAAGCAGTCCTGTTAGATGAGCTCGGACGGCACCCGGAGCACTTCTGTCCCTCGCCTGAACCAACGAAACGACGTTTAAAGAATAACGAATAAGAAACAATGTGTGGATTTGGTTGTACTGTAATCCTAATCAATACCGTCAACATTTTTAGGCGTGTTCTTGTCACGGCTGGAAAAAGCGGTGTGCGGGAAAACCAATGCACTTTTTGCACGAGTACATTATCAGTGTACTCTCGCTATATTCACAGCCTTACTTTCAGTAGTGAAGCAATCAAGACTTACAGCAAAAAAAAACTCGATTTCCTATACCAGTACCTGCAGGTGGCTTCAGTGTGTGTGGGGGGGTCACTTTGTATATTACCTATCATTTTAATAATAAAATGACACCCTGCTTCTAGTCTAATCAAGTGATCAGTTACTGCCAAATATTAGTGATATTTATTACCATTATATTATTATTATGAATATTATAGATCTATAAAGTTTCATTAAAATCACTTACTTTCCCATTTTTTTTAAAGTACTGCCTATATAAATGAGCAAGAAATGAATAAAATACAATTTTCAGGACTTACTGATGAGATTTTTGTTCATGAAAACTCAAGATCGATATATGATCTGTTTACAACTGGCTTTATATACATACATTATATATATATATAATAAGATCGATATATGATCTGTTTACAACTGGCTTTATATACATACATTATATATATATAATAAGATCGATATATGATCTGTTTACAACTGGCTTTATATACATACATTATATATATATAATAAGATCGATATATGATCTGTTTACAACTGGCTTTATATACATACATTATATATATATAATAAGATCGATATATGATCTGTTTACAACTGGCTTTATATACATACATTATATATAAATATTTATATATTATATATATATATTTGTGTGTGTGCATGTATATATGTAGGTTATATATATATATATATATATATATATATATATATATATATATATATGTGTGT
Organism: Kryptopterus vitreolus; assembly: GCA_030449085.1. Classification (NCBI taxonomy): domain Eukaryota; kingdom Metazoa; phylum Chordata; class Actinopteri; order Siluriformes; family Siluridae; genus Kryptopterus; species Kryptopterus vitreolus. The sequence goes on along the minus strand of JACRUU010000027.1, from coordinate 7,620,321 downwards.
GTGTGTGTGTGTGTGTGTGTGTGTGTGTGTTTTACACACACACAGGTTATTTCATTGTACAGAAGTGCACTGCTTACAGATTTTCACGCGCAACACTGTGAAGTCGCGGTCGCGCGCATGGCGCCCTCCTTTTCCCACTCCATTAAAGGTCTCTTCAACATTTTTTTACCTAAAATCACCCACTTTAATTGTTTTTTTACACTAAAGTGGATTTGTGCTAACGCGTTTCCACTAAACCCCTTTGCAAAAGCCTGCGTGTATTGCGTTGTATATATGTGTGTGTGTGTGTTGTGTTGTTGTGCTTGCGCGGGTGTGTTGAAGGCATGCAACCTGAGCAACCTTCTTCTCTCTCTCTCTCTCTCTTTCTCTTTCTCCGCTACAAACTCTTACCTTCGGATGGAGGGGTGGGAAAAAAAGCAATCCAGGAGAACACTTTAGCAGCAACACGCATTCTCCCAGCGGCGACAAATCCGAACCGGACCCTCCATTAGAGACGATGTGCAAAGCAATGGGTGAAGGAGAAGAAGGAGGAGAAGTTTGCTCTCCTCTCCTCTCTTAGGTAGTCACGCTGAAGTTCTGCAGCCTAGTAGCTCATGGAGTACAAACTTATAAGGCGACGTGAAGTCGAGTAAAAAAAAACAAAACAAAACGTGTTTACACGGAGAGAGCGCTCCGGGTTAGTCTGTACTCATTCGCGTATTCGCCTGCGCGCACTCATACACACACACACACACACACACACACACACATCCTCGAGGCGAGGATCGAATTGCTCAGCAAATCATGGCAGTCAAGGCGCAGGCTGGTCGTCAAACCAGGAATGTTCCAACCCCGCAAGCCCACAACAGGGCAGTGCCGAAGTAGAGAAAGGAGGAGGAGTGTGTGTGTGTGTGTGTGTGTGTCTGTGTGTGTTTGGGGGGGTGCCCTTCAGCCACTGGCTTAGCACAGTTTCAGCAGCAAAGCAATATTGCAGGCCTTTCAGCCCCCCCCCCCCCCCCTTTCACACACACACACACACACACACACACACACACATGCACACTCTAAGATCTACCCCAAGACCATGTGTTTTTAATGGACTCTCCTAAACATACCTGTTGTCATTTGTGGTCCATGAGCAAAACGCAAAGCCAAGTGTACTTTCTTTATGACCCGCGATTACAAGATGCGGTGTGTAGTCAAGTGTTATTATGTAGCAAAGATCCACCATTTCCTAGTTTTGATGAACATACCGGAGTTTACGCATAAGTGTTGTGAATAAAAAAAAGATATACACATATAATAATACTGTAGGGAAAAGAGTGGGTGCAAAATAAGTAATATTCATCTGCCTGGGCATATCTCAGGCGTCTTGGGACATCAAGGCAGGATGTATGGGGTGCCAGCACATCACAGGGCATACTGACATTCACACAGCTTTTTGGACGGGGTGGAGGATAAGCCCCCTGAGGCACGGGAAGAACATGCAAACTCTACACACACGTGGCGGACACGGGCATCGAACCCCCGACCCTGGGGGTTTGAAGCAAACATGCTAACCGCTAAGCCACCGTGCCCCCTAAAATAAGTAATAGTTGTTTTTTTTTTTTTTTACACATTTACACATCAAATTGCACTAGGCGAAACCATTATACTGTTTATAGCACTTAGTGATGTCATCGGTGACATGAGCGGGAACATATAGTCAAAGCACATTTTTAATCCTCAGGATTCATGCGCCGTAAAGGCGATGATGCACTTTGGAAAAAGCACTCGTAAATTCCACGCCTGAACGGTTCTCCTATGCAAAATGTATTCGCTATTAATTAATGTACTTCATATTAATGTGTCCGTAACACTGGCGGGAACACGGCAAATATAAAAAAGCTCATTAACCTGACTGAGTAAAAAGCATGTATTTGTGGAACTAATGGCCACAGGTTGCTTTTGGCTTCTCCTTGAATTCCCATCTTATTCGGTGACGGGAACTATTTCCTCTACAGCAGGGGGCTGTGTGTGTGTGTGTGTGTGTGTGTGTGTGTGTGTGTGTGTGTTTAGGTTTGAGTTGATGTTTACAAGTCTTCGTGGAGGTTTTTTTGGCTGGTTAAACCTTGGCGAAACAATCACTTGTTGTATATACGGCCGCCTCTAAACAGCAGAATTGTCCTTGAATGGGACAGCAGGTGCTCTGTGATATCTTAAAGATTATTCTCTCTCTCCTTAATGTCTCTCCTTTTCTTTCTTTTTTTTTTTTTAGCAATCTAGGCCTGGAAAAGAAAGAAAGAAAGATAACTGGTTGTGTGCCTTAGTATTGACTGGGATTTTTTTCAAATTTCCCCATTCATTCTATATGGGGCCGGAATGTCGCAGATTTTCCGAAATTCCAAACAGGTGTAGGATTCGCGAGGTATATGATCGCGATCCACTCCGGACTCCGTACGAGTGGATATGCCATATGTGCATGGACGCTCACAGGCCGAGCTGTGAGGCACGAAACATCGGCCCCATTCATTTTCTATGGGGAAAATAGACATTTTCTATCTATTTTCTACAGGGCTATTCCTTATAAAAGTAATAGCACACCTTACACCATCGGGCCGCACGATATGAGGTATATTTCGTGACGATCGGACAAAAACTGCGGGACGAGTTAGGCGCCGAAAATTTGACCGAAGCCAGAGAGAGATTCTAATAGTTATGCTTTTGCACACGTCACTAAATGTCAGTAATTTGTTCCAGTTACTGAGGAAAAAAATGTCTAATTTAATTACAATTACTTATGAAAATGATAAAGATTATAAATATGGTTATATCTGAACAATTTCTCTGGTTTATATTAGTACCGGGGGCACGGTGGCTTAGTGGTTAGCACATTCACCTCACACCTGTGTGTGTGGAGTTTGTATGCTCTCCCTGTGTTTCCCCCCGGTCCAGAATCATGCACAGTAGGTTGATTGGCACTTTGGAAAATTGTCCCTAGTGTATGAATGTGTGTGTGTGTGTGTGTGTGTGTGTCCTGCGATGGGTTGGCATTCCATCCAGGGTGTATCCTGCCTTAATGTCCATAGATGCCTGAGATAGGCACAGGCTCCCCGTGACCCGAGGAAAGATCGGATATAGCGGTAGAAGATGAATGAATGTTAGCACATTCGCCTCACACCTCCGGGGTTGGGGGTTCGATTCCCGCCTCCTCCATGTTCCTTGCCAGTGTTTATTAATAAACATTTTTGTCCTGGCTTTGTTGTGGCTGTGTTTAAAAATTAAATTAATATAAACTTAATTCAAGTGATGAAAGATTTAGAAATTCTGCCTGTAAACATCTAATCTATTCGCCTTGCGGAATTCCGAACCCGGGGCCAAAAAGCGGGAATTTTTTCCCATGGAAAATGAATGGGGCTGAAGATTCGTGCCTCACTATTTGGCCTGTGAGCGTCCGGCATGCACATATGGCATATCCACTCGTAGGGGGGTCCGGAGTGGATCATGATCATATACCTCCCGAACCCCACACCTGTTCGGAATTCTGGGAAATCCACCACATTCCGGCCCTATAGAGAATGATTGGGGAAATTTGAAGCTCCGCTGTTTGGCTTGTGTTCGGCCGAAATGCACATTTGCCATATCCACTCGTAGGTGAGATGGAGTAGGTTGTGAAAATATTACTGCCGCATGGCGTCACATGGCCGCAAATGTGAAAAATCTGCAAAACGGCGAAACCTGGACATGTCTAAATGCTCTGCATATCGATGTGAGTCAGATGCTGGATAATTTGATGATGTCACGTGTGCCCCTCATGAAAAAAAAGTCCTAAATGGGCGTTTTTGAAGTCAACGCTAAATATTAAACGGACCAGGCTCTAAGGGGTCGCGCCCGGATCTGCGGTTTGCATCGGCAAGCATTACTCACATTTTCATCAGGAAATGTCCCGTGTCTAGTTCTTAATGCTACAGCAAAGATATGTTTCAAACATCGTGTGGCTATTATATGGGCGTACACATAGTTTTGGCCACAAAACATGGATTGTAAAACTTTCTCCCATTGAAAAATAAGCTTCACTAAAATAATCACATCCGAACAGTTTATTAAAACCCCTTCGAATGTCAGAAGCTCCAAAATAATGTTGAAAGTCTAATGATGCAGTTCAGGGCTGTCAAGTTAAAGCAGACATTCATTCATTCATTCATTGATTCATCTTCTACCGCTGTATCCGATCTTCCCTCGGGTCACGGGGAGCCTGTGCCTATCTCAGGCGTCTATGGGCATTAAGGCAGGATACACCCTGGATGGAATGCCAACACATCGCAGGACACACACACACACACATTCATACACTAGGGACAATTTTCCAAGGTGCCAATCAACCTACCGTGCATGTTTTTGGACCGTGGAGGAAACCGGAGAACCCGGAGAAAAACCCCCTGAGGCACGGGGAGAACATGCAAACTCCACACACACATGGCTGAGACGGGAATCGAACCCGGACCCTGGCGGTGTGAGTCGAACGTGCTTACCACTAAGCCACCGTGCCCCCAGCAGACATTCAACGTCTAATTTTTTAAAAGCGTTCATATGTACCTTTTGTGACAAGGACTTGTGGCAGTTGATACACTCGAGTCGTCACATATGTGAAAGGAAAGGAATGGTTTGAAAAGTATCCTTCTAGAATGAAGAAAGTTCATATAACAGTAGCGTAGAAATAGAAATAGGCTCCAAAAACCTACATTTCTGATTATTCATTCATTCATCTCTCTTCTTCTCTCTCAGGTCGCTGTGCCTATCTCATGTGTCTTAGTGGCATCAAGGCAGGATACACTCTGTAATGGAATGCCGACCCATCACAGGGCACACACACACTCACATTCATACACTGGGGACAATTTTTCCAAGGTGCCAATCAACCTACCGTGCATGTTTTTGGACCCGGGGAGGAAACCGGAGAACCCGGAGAAAAACCCCCTGAGGCACGGGGAGAACATGCAAACTCCACACACACACACACATGGCGGAGGCGGAAATCGAACCGCTGACCTTGGAGCGTGCTAACCACTAAACCTACGTCCCCCCTCATTTCTGATTATGTCTAGAAAATGCCTAGGATCAACATGACTCTATGCTTTAACTGCTATAAACAGTCAAATTAAGGATATAATCATGGTCTAGACCCGGGCGATGTGTCATATAAACTGGAATAAATTAGTCGCGCTGCTTCCTTCAGTCAACACAAACTTTACAGCGGGGTTTTGGCTTGTTGAACGTCTGAAGTTGCAAACCCGAAGCATTTCCATACGACTGATGAAACCCCGCCCCCTCTTGGAAACGAGCTTGGTCAGAAAAACAAACCGATTAGATACTTTATTGGTCCCGGGGGAAATTCTAGGTATCCAGTTACAACGAAAAAAAAAGGGACGGGGAATAGATTCACATTGCATCATAGAGTCTAAACTAGGAAACACCCAGCACCTAATATGCGGACTTGCACTTTCATCTTCTCTTATCCATGTTGTATTTCCGCAAGCGTAATGCAGGATGGAAGGATGAGAACTACGGAATCTCGATGTGCCAAACCGAGGTGAATTTGTAAAAATCGATTTTTCAACATCGACATACACCATCAAAACGAATTCGTCGTTAATAACGATTAATCGTTTAATACTCGCTTTTACTTTTTCAATGTTTTGACATTCCTTGGTGTAATCCTACATCCGATTACGCCACGTATTGACTATCAATCGTTAGAAATGCTAACCCTTCTAGCACCGCCTCCTGCCCGTGAAAACAAAAAGAGGAGTGCTTTGAACGAGGGAGTGTATGCCAAAATTCTAGGTAGGGAGCACATGAGGGCAATTGAGCGCATTCGCATGTGAAAGGCCAGAAAGTGAGCCGAGCGTAGTGAGAAGGGGCCTACGCTGTGCATAAAAGAAGGGAATAATGACCAGAGGTGAGAGACAGAGTGCTTTGGGGGTTCCAGATGCCATAACCATGCTGAGATGTGGAGCACTGAGACTTTTTGTTCACCCGCAGCTTTGTGAAGTATTTCTCTCTCTCTCTCTCGCTCTCTCTCTTTCTTTCTTTCTTTCTTTCTCAACAGGAAAACAACCAGCATCGCACCCCCCTCGGCGTTATGTGAAACATGTAAACGTGATTGTATCGTTCCACTCAATATATCCTAACCTTTATCCAAAAATAAGCGTTTACGGATCATCGCATGCATTCCATCTATAAAGCCCTGACGCACCTGTCACATTCTAAAGCTGTCTGAATTGTTTATTGTGCAAGTAGTTCCAACTAAGGCTTCGAGAGCCGCAAGGCAGAAGTGCGACTGTCAACAGGTCCAATGATACCCCTCGTCCTCCGCGCTATACGAAGGTCATTTCAGATAGCAAGAGTCCATCGGGAGTAAAGGTTGTAGCAGGTTAGGCTCACGGGTCAAGGTTCAGGGTCTTTCTCGGAATCAGGTCATGAGGGACTGGAATGTTTAAACCGTGGCACAAGAATGTGGCCCGTAGTGCTCGGTCGCGCAGTGTGAGGATGACAAACGACAGCCTGGTAAGAAAAGAATGAACGTAGCTCGAGGACATCGCAGTCTTTTCCCAAGAATGTGGGTTTATTTATTTTTGAGAAACTTTTTGAGATATATATATATATATATATATATATATATATATATATCTGGGCACGGTGGCTTAGTGGTTAGCACGTTCGCCTCACACCTCCAGGGTCCGGGTTCGATTCCCGTCTCGGCCATGTGTGTGTGGAGTTTGCATGTTCTCTCCCCGTGCCTCAAGGAGGTTTTTTCTCCGGGTTCTCCGGTTTCCTCCCGGTCCAAAAACATGTACGGTAGGTTGATTGGCACCTAGGAAAAATTGTCCCCAGTGTATGAATGTGTGTGTGAGTGTGTGTGTGTGTGTGTGTGTGTGTCCTGCAATGGGTTGGCATTCCATCCAGGGTGTATCCTGCCTTAATGCCTATAGACGCCTGAGATAGGCACAGACTCCCCGTGACCCGAGGGAAGATCGGATATAGCGGTAGAAGATGAATGAATGAATGAATATATATATATATATTATTCAAATATCATTATCTTATTCACATAAATAAATAAATAAATAGATAAGCAGACCACTGAGGGATAGCTTTTTTCTATTTTCTATGAATGCTTTTTTCAATGGACAATCGGAATGAATACGTCCATTACACACACTCCCACTATATTGTTACACACTGCTACACACTGACCTTTAACACTGGGGTACGCTGCATAAATGCAATAATATATCTGTTACACGTACATGTTTATACATTATACATGTTTATCATTGTTTATATATATATATATATTATCAATATTTGCCTTCAAAACAGCAGCAATGCTTCTAGGTACATTTACACACAGTGTTTATGAAGGAACTCGGCTGGTTGGGTTTGTTCCATCTTGGAGAAGTAAACACAGATCTTCTGTGGATGGTAGACGTTCTCACATCCTTCTGTCTCTTCATGTAAATCCCACACACACTCCATGATGGTGAGATCAGGACTCTGTGGGGGTCGTGCATCACTTCCACTACTTCTAGTTCTTCTAAAGTTACTCACAACAAATATTGATTTGATTTAGATTTTTTCTTTTGTTCGCTCACTTTACATTTTGTAAATTGACAAAAATAAACAATCATTTATATTTCTGAAAGCATTCTTTCTAGGGGCACGGTGGTCTAGTGGTTAGCACGTTCGCCTCACCTCCAAGATCGGGGTTCGAGTCTGACCTTGGCCATGTGTGTGTGGAGTTTGCATGTTCTCCCCGTGCCTCATGGGTTTTTTCTCTGGTCCAAAAACAAGCACGGTAGGTTGATTGGCACCTTGGAAAATTGTCCTGAGTGTGTGTGTGTGTGTGTGTGTGTGTGTTTGTGATGGGTTGGCATTCCATCCTGGGTGTATCCTGCCTTAATGGCCAGAGACGCCTGAGATAGGCGATTGGAAATATAGCGGTAGAAGATGTATGAAGACATTCTTTGTTTACAGCACTTTTTCTGTATATGATATATATATATATTATATATATATATATATATATATATATTATAAGTACAGATGTTCATGGGGATGTTTTAGTAGACAGTGGATATTTGTACAGCCTACATTTGAAGATGTACATTTTATGTAGACAGGCATGTGTGCACGTGTGTGTGTGTGTGTGTGTGTGTGTGTGTGTGTGTGTGTAAGTGCAAGACAGAGATTTGAGACATCGCTTCCCCATCTGGTTTGTGCATCACTAGGGTTAGATCGCATTATCCATCCTGGTCTCACTGGGAATTTCATCAGTATGTAACATCTTACTTATTCACACGTCTACTGTGCACAGCTCTCTCTCTCTCTCTCTCTCTCTCTCTCTCTCTCTGTCTCTCTCTCTCTCTCTCTCTGTCTCTCTGTCTCTCTCTCTTTCAAACACCCATGCAATCTTAATTAGGTTTTCCCACTGTCTATGATATTATAATTTAATAAAGCCACTCTGTTTTTATATATACTTATATATTATATATATATATATATATATATATATATATTATATTAACATTTCATCAGTCATAATTGCTGATCAGACGTATCGCCTGATGATTATAATCATGGCATGAAAACCTGGTGTGTGTGTACAAAAAAGGAAAGCAAAAATGAATGGCCTTTGTTTTATAGGAAATGTAGCACGAGATGCAAAGCAATGCCACGACACGATTTCGATTAGATATATTGCGTAACGTTAAAACAACAAATCTTTTTTTCAAAGGAATCCAGATGTGGATTTAGGTCTATTATGTAAAATCCAAGCGGGCACAGCGATAATACACATCCCTGGATTTAACCCAGTAGGGGTGGGTGCTGTAAAAAAATAAAAAAATAAAAATACATGCCTTAGTTGAGCGTTCAGCATTATAAAAGTGCAATAACTGGGACTTAATTGTAATTCGGACACTTTTGTGGAATATAATAAAACAAGTTTAGATGTTCATAAATAAGTAACATAATTAACATAAAGTAACATAAATAAGGCACGTATTCCCAGTTAATTGTTATGTTGCCATGTATCTCTCCAAAACACCCTTAACTTAGTGAACTTAGTTTGTATCTTAAGTTAGTAATCGATCATTCATTCATTCATCTTCTACCGCTTTATCCGATCTTCCCTCGGGTGACGGGGAGTCTGTGTCTATCTCAGGCGTCTATGGGCATTAAGGCAGGATACACCCTGGATGGAATGCCAACCCATCGCAGGGCACACACACACACACACACACACATATTCATAGACTAGGGACAATTTTCCAAGGTGCCAATCAACCTACCGTGCATGTTTTTGGACCGGGAGGAAACCGGAGAACCCGGAGAAAAAAACCCTGAGGCACGGGGAGAACATGCAAAACTCCACACACATGGACGAGACGGGAATCGAACCCCGACCCTGGAGGTGTGAGGCGAACGTGCTAACCACTAAGCCGCCGTTTTGGTATATGCCCTTATCCACAGCTACTTACAAGTGAGTAACTGAGGGTTAAGGGCCTTGCTCGAGGGCACAACTAGTGGCAGATTGGTTGTGGTGGGATGTGAACCGGCAATATTCCTTGGCATAGGTCCAGGGGCCTATGCCTTAACCACTGAGCTCCCACCTCCCTACCAATCAAGTTCGCTGAGTATCAAAATGCTTAGATATGAGGGAATCAAAAATTCAATGTTATTGCAGAATGTAATAATAAATGGCCAAGTGTACTTAGGACCCGTGTTTTTGGTGTTAAACTCCTTATGTAATCGGCATGCGGTATAAATATTTGCATGTAATTGAAGCTGTACTGTATAATGAGTTATTCTTATATATTACAGTATGGAAATGGAATAATATTGAATGATATTACATGAGATATGGGACAGATCAATTCATTCATTCATCTTCTACCGCTATATCCGATCTTCCCTCAGATCACGGGGAGTCTGTGCCTATCTCAGGCGTCTATGGGCATTAAGGCAGGATACACCCTGGATGGAATGCCAACCCATCACAGGACACACACACACACATTCACACACACATTCATACACTAGGGACAATTTTCCAAGGTGCCTATCAACCTACCGTGCATGTTTTTGGACCGGGAGGAAACCAGAGAAACCGGAGAAAAACCCCCTGAGGCACGGGGAGAACATGCAAACTCCACACACACATGGCCGAGACAGGAATCGAACCCGGACCCTGGCGGTGTGAGGTGAACGAAAGCCACTGTGCTCCGGGACAGATCAATTGTGAATTTTAAATATATTAAGGAAGTGTAGAAATATAGGACATCTGGTGTGTGTGTGTGTGTGTGTGTGTGTGTGTGTGTGTGTGTGTGTGTGTGTAAGAGAGAGAGAGTGTAATACTCAGTTTCACAGTGCTACAAGTAAGTCATGCATTCCTAGTTCTAATTAAGCCAGTAATCCCCAGCTGCCCTCTTCCTACCCCCAACCACAGGAAACAAATGCCTCTGCTTCTGCTCATCTCTCTGTGTGTGATGATACTCTGCTGCTCATCGTTCATACATGCGATACATTATTGTCCATGCACAATGCGCATAAATCCTCGTACTGTAGACAGCCCGCTGCAGTTCGGGTAGGATGGGTGGATTCGGGGAGAAAAAGTCATTAGTTGCCCGCTGTTAGGTCATGAATGGAGGACGAGCCTTGAATGGTTTGTGGCCGAAACCAATAAATCTGAACAATCGAAGAGAATTTGGTGC
>JACRUU010000027.1:7549588-7607088 GCA_030449085.1 Kryptopterus vitreolus | reverse complement strand
ATTTTCTGCGCTTGTTCAGCAACCATAAATTGCAATTCCCGTGGGGACGGCACGTGAGACAACCAGCCGGAGAGCAGAGAGATGAAACTGTCTGGAGCGTCTCTTGTTTCATTCTTGTCTTGCTACACAAAACTCCCCACAGTAACAGCCTTACACGTTCATTACGGAAACAGCAGCATTCATTTCACACACATATTACTGTTTACTCAATTCATCCTTTCATTATTTTGACCGTTTTTATTTGTTTCTAGTTTATTTTGATCAAATACTAATAGTGTTTTGAAATAAGTCAAATTATTCATCAGCATTTTTTAATCCTATAGGGCAGATGCCTTTTTCATTCATTCATTCATCTTCTACCGCTATATATGATCTTCCCTCGGTCACGGGGAGCCTGTGTCTATCTCAGGCGTCTATGGGCATTAAGACAGGATACACCCTGGATGGAATGCCAACCCATCACAGGACACATACACACACACATTCATACACTAGGGACAATTATATATATATATATATAAAAGGGACAATTTGAGGCACAGGGAGAACATACAAACTCCACACACACATGGCCGAGACGGGAATCGAACCCAGACCCTGGCGGTGTGAGATGAACGTGCTAACCACTAATCCATATATATATATATTCATTCATTCATTCATTCATCTTCTACCGCTTTATCCGATCTTCCCATCGGGTCATGGGGAGCCTGTGCCTATCTCAGGCGTCTATGGGCATTAAGGCAGGATACACCCTGGATGGAATGCCAATCCATCGCAGGGCACACACACACACATTCACACACACACACATTCATACACTAGGGACAATTTTCCAAGGTGCCAATCAACCTACCGTGCATGTTTTTGGACCGGGGGGAAACCGGAGAACCCGGAGAAAACCCCCCTGAGGCACGGGGAGAACATGCAAACTCCACATACACATGACCGAGACGGGAATCAAACCCGGATCCTGGCGGTGTGAGGCGAACGTGCTAACCACTTCGCCACCGTGCCTCATTCATATATATATATATATCTATATATATATATATATATATATATATATTATATATATATATATATATATATATATATATATATATATATATATATATATATATATATATATATATATATCTATATATATATATATATATATATATATATATAATATATATATATATAATATATACTCTCCAGTATGTAAACTAAGCGCAGTTATAACTTAATGTTTACGTACCGAAGCAAAATGCTAAACAAATTGATTATTGCCAATTAAATTAAAGGCTTTTGTGCTTTATTTGATTTCGATTTCAACATTATTAGGTTATTAACAAAACTGCAGATGGGAATTGGGGGCCGCTTTTATTCTCATGGAAAGAATACTGCTTAGGCCACAGGAATCTTTGACTTGGATGCTGAAAAGAATAAACAACAGACTGGCCAAACATATTTTTCTTTATTCGAATCTGCTTTGTCTTGTGTCCCCGGCTGTTAACACTGGACACTGTCCCAAAGCAGTCCCAAAAAAGTACATTTAAAAAAATATATTACTTATTTTTTTATTTTATATTATTATTATTTATTTTTTTACATTTCGAAATTAAGTTTATCCCTTATTTATCCCTAATGAGCAAAGCCAGTGGCAACAGTGTCAATAAATAAATAAATAAAAATCCCTGAGATTGTTATGGGGAAGAAAACTTGATAGAGAATCCCATCATCATCATCTGGTTGATCCCCAAACCATCCTGATCTGCTGCCATGAGATTCAGTTTGGGAATCGTGTAGTACAGAGTCAACTTAAATGACTCTTCGTTAGCGAGGTGGTGTAGCCCAGTGGTTAAGGTGTTGGACTCTGGACTGGAAGATCACAGGTTCAAACCCCACCACCACCAAACAAGCTGCCACTAGTGGGCCCTTGAGCAAGGCCCTTAACCCTCAATTGCTCAGTTGTAAGTCGCTCTGGATAAGGGCGTCTGCCAAATGCTGCAAATGTAAATTATGTAACTCAGCACAGTGTAACTCACTGTTTATGTACCAGAGCGAAACACTACACTAAAGTATTCCAGTGAATTAATTTGGATATATGTATATTTAATTGCACTAAAAGATTCATTGCTTTACGGTGGTTTAGTGGTTAGCACGTTCGCCTCACACCTCCAGGATCCGTGTTCGATTCCCGTCTCGGCCATGTGTGTGTGGAGTTTGCATGTTCTCCCCGTGCCTCAGGGGTTTTTTCTCCGGGTTCTCCGGTTTCCTCCCGGTCCAAAAACATGCACGGTAGGTTGATAGGCACCTTGGAAAAATTGTCCCTAGTTTATGAATGTGTGTGTGTGTGTGTGTGCCCTGCGATGGGTTGGCATTCCATCCAGGGTGTATCCTGCCGTAATGCCCATAGACGCCTGAAATAGGCACAGACTCCCCGTGACCCGAGGGAAGATTGGATAAAGCGCTAGAAGATGAATGAATGAATGAATTAACTCCATCCAGGTTACATGGATGAATCAGGAAGATCCAAAACAAAGAAAGGGAACGAGAGAGAAAAAGAGAGAGAGAGAGAGAGAGGAGAGAGAGAGAGAGAGGGAGGAAGCTTTAATATGTCAAGTAAATATCCTCCCTCAGAAAAGTTCACTAATTTTATACATTTTAAATAGGTTATTATTTTGGCTAAACGTCTGTATGTATTAGTTATTACCTGGGTTGATTGAACCCCCACAAGGCAGAGCAGAGTCGCTGTGGGAAAGGAAAGCAGTGGTAAAGTATAACAGAGGGATTTCTGTTTGTTTGTTTGTTTGTTTTTATAGGTCATAGGTTGAACTGCCACAAAAATAGGAAATCTGAGCAAAAACATGAGGTGACTCGAGGCTGGAAATTGACAGACCAATCAGGTGCAGTCTGAGGAGTAATGGAGTATTTAAGGACGCCAGGCTAAACACGAGTGGGTGAAATGGGACACACACACACACACACACACATGTAGGGTACGATACCTCATGCTCGTACGTCCAAACTTTCGATTAAGTCATGTTGATCTTGGATACCGAACTCCTAGCAAAACGAAATAAAACATTAAAGTTAGGTTTTTTATTTATTTATTTCTTGTTCGCAGCTGTGACATTCATGGTAATGCAGTTCGAAGGGATAAAGGAAGTGTGTCATCATGTGCAAAAAAGGAGGGAGGGGGGGAAAAAAAAAAAAAAAAAAAAAAAAAAAAAACCTGTTAAAACAGCATTCTTAAAAAAAAAAAAAAAAAACAAAAAAAAAAAAAAAAAAAAAAAAATACCCAAAAAAAAAAAAAAAAAAACCCTTAAAACACATTTTATTTTTATATTTCGAGTTCATTTAGAAAGTATCCTGTTATGGCTAGGGCAACGGCATGCCCCAGGGCCTCATGGGAAGAGCGCTCGTTACGTGTCGGAGGATAATGTTTGCATTTAACCAAGGACACAATTTGATCCCACTCACTGGCATTTGAGCTCAAACTGCGTGACAGTGAAAACAGACCTCGCCGATCATCCACAGCCATAAAAACCTTCAACGTCTCCCTTCGCTCATCTTCATCTCGCACGGCTCGGCTCGGCTCGGCGCGCAGCACTCATAAATAACCCAGAGTGACCCGCAACGCTGACACTTAACCTTCAGGAGGCAGCATGAGGAAGATTCAATTTCTTTCCGTTTTAAAGCGTTCCCTGGTTTGTTGTTTTTTTTTTGGGAATAAATACCAGCGTCTGAATATTGTAAAATTCATTGGAACGTCTATATAATATTGATCAACAAGGTTTTTCCGCATCGTCCCATTGATATCGGTGGCTTAGTGGTTAGCACGTTCGCCTCACACCGCCAGGGTCCGGGTTCGTTTCCCGTCTCGGCCATGTGTGTGTGGAGTTTGCATGTTCTCCCCGTGCCTCAGGGGGTTTTTCTCCGGGTTTTCCGGTTTCCTCCCGGTCCAAAAACATGCACGGTAGGTTGATTGGCACCTTGGAAAATTGTCCCTAGTGTGTGAATGTGAGTGTGTGTGTCCTGTGATGGGTTGGCATTCCATCCAGGGTGTATCCTGCCTTAATGCCCATAGACGCCTGAGATAGACACAGGCTCCCCGTGACCCGAGGGATGATCGGATATAGCGGTAGAAGATGAATGAATGAATCCCATTGCTATGTACAAAAAGCCACAAATATCACTTATGTCATGTTCCATCCTCCTTCCCATCCTCTATATTATATCCTCTAACAAATGCTTTTGTTTACTAGTTGCAAGAGTTTTTTTAAATGCTATTTATTTAACCATAGACACTTCAAAGTGCTTACGTATCAAATGTCAAATGCCATGGCACGTCTGTGTAACTGAAGCCTCCTCATTATCTCAAACCAGTCGTAACACATGCGAATAATTATCGACCCATAATCCTGCTCTGTCATTATCTATAGGCTAACTGGGCGATTTGGGCCGCGATGGTTCCACGGAGCAGCACCATGTTGTACCCAGGTGTTACCGAGTCCCTCATACATTCAGGCCAAGAACATGCAAACTCCACACACACATGACCGAGACGGGAATCGAACCCTGACCCAGGCGGTGTGAGGCGAACGTGCTGCCTTTGATTAATACTAATACTAATACTAATAAACCCAATACTGTGAAATGTATGTACAATTTCCGACCCATTGAAATAAAAGGTTAAAATCATATACATCCTATTTGACGTGGATAATTAATGTCTTTAGCCTTTGTTTGTTTTTTTTTTGTTTACAGGATTATCCAGACCGACTTCCAACTGATGGTTTAAGGGCCTTGCTCAAGGGCCCACTCAAGTCCAGAGTGTTAAGCACTGAGCCACCACTTCCCTAATGCTAACAATGTAACAACATTCACCAGATGATGTGATGGTTAAAAAAAAAAAGAAGAACGTAAGAATTCCTGTATTTTTTTTTTTTTTTTTGCTTGACGGGAATTTGTTTTGGCAAAGCGATGCCGTAAATTTGGTGACCCCCCCTCCCCCCCCCCCCCACCCCCCCCCCCCCACCCCCATCTTGAAACGGTAACAGAAAGCGGGGGGTTGGATGCGGACAGAGAGTAGAATGCGGGTGGAAGGAAGGAGTAAGGGAACGCTTTTTTTTCTTTTCTTTTTTTTCCCCCTTTACACGTCTGCACCTCACCATCCTGAGCTGGGACGAATCGATAGTGAAGGAATGGCAGTTGGTTTTCATTAGCTTGTCTGTTCCTCAGAGCTATAAATATGCCTTTGTCTTTATTTCTAGTCGAAAGCCTCGGAAAAAAGGAAAGGTATGGGGGAAAAAAAAAAAAAAAAAAAAAAAAGATCCCTACGGGTGTACAAGAGCCCCTTCCGTGACATGTCCTTTGCACGGGCTACGAGGCTTCTCTCTCAGCGCAAGATATTTTAATATCCTCTTCAGACTCCAGGGCTTGGCTTTTTTTTTTTTTTTCTTTTTCAAAAATAATCCCTTTATTCGACCCAGCAGGGGCCACGCTGGAATTGAACTTAAATATAAGATCTGTACCTACACTAAACCAGCTGAAAATGTCCTGGAGGGAGGGGTTTTAGACCAAAATATGGAAACAGTATGAACCAGCACTTGTTTGTTGCCCTCTGTGCATACCAACGCAAAATATGAACACCAATCAAATAAGGGCCAGATGTGCATTACTGGCTGGGACTCCGGTTGGCAGTGAACCTATGCGGGGAGCTGGCCATGAAGTGGACGGGCTATTTTGTGGCCTGTTATCTTTCAACCCTGCCGAGCTGCACATGTGCCAGGCTCTGCTCCGTAAACACAACCAGATCGTCTTTTTTGTTTTTCATCCTATCACTCTTTCTTTCTTCTTTTTGTTGCAATTTATTTCCTCACATCGTAATAGTATTACATACGGACTTTATACAGAGTATGTTTTTTTCCTTGTCCCCCCCCCCCCCCCCCCCACCCCCCCCCCCCCCCCCCCCCCCCCCCCCCCGGAAAATTTTTTTTGGGTTTCAGACAACGGGCGTCGCGTCTTTCTCCCCCCCCCCAAAAAAAGAATCGTTGACCCCTGGCCCCTGGTTTGAGTTCTGACAAACTGACAGTGTTCATTAGCCTCATCAAAGGCATCAAGCCTGACTCTAACCTGGGCCTGCTTCTCCTTAATGTCGCTGTTCTCTCAAGATAATATATCACAACATGTGGAAAGACTTTGACTGAGAGCAAGAAAGAAATGAAAAAAAAGGATTTCAAGTAAAGACTATTCCTCCAAGACTCCATCACCAAACCGATTTAAAATTAAAATAAAATTAATAATAACCCGCTGGCGTGGAATGAGGCGTTCATTAAACACAATAGTTGAGTAGCGGATTAAAACTGTTAAAAGATAACCGTGGCATTAAAGTCCCAGGTAAAGCGCAGATTACAAACGAATCAAAGGCGCCCGAAAAAGCCCCAGGCATTGTGTGAATGACCTCCAGAGGAATTGCATCCCCACCACCAACCCCCCCACAATCCCCTTCCCTTCTACTTATTAGTGTCTTCAGGGAGAGTGTAGCTGCCTCTGGTTATTATATGCCTCGCTGTTATGGGTCTCCATCTGTTTCCCGGCAAGAAAACAATTCCGCGATACGGACAATTCCGGCCATAATGCTTATAAGCTGCTCGTTTAGGAGTCGGCATTCCGATCGAGTAAGAGCGAGACGCCTTTTATAATCGATAAATTACACTTGGTGAGTCATGACTCAAGAAAAAGTCAAAGGGAAAAGGTCACCATGTCGGGGAAGCACGGGAACAGAGTGGAATAGTGACATGCAATGATTAGTAGAGATAAGGTATCTATTGAACCCTGTGGTCTTAATTACACCACGGGCTTTAATCAGAGTCAGTACAATCATGCAATGCTTTCCGAAATTCCGGTTACGTCACGTTACATTTATCTCGCTTCGCTTGAATCGTCAAAACACGTCGGTCCAGTAGGTGAAAACGTTAGCAATCAAAAAGGGCTATTGAGGAGCAAATCATAACGCGCTTCATTTTTATTAATTTTTTTTCATTTTATTTTTCTTTTTCGCTTTCTGGCTGAACATTGCTACCATTTTTACTCCTTTACTACTATTTCTCTTTTTTTTTTTTGCTCTTTTTATAAACCTATTGTTTAGTTCCGTTCTCAACTCAATGACTGTGCATGTGTAGATAGCTGTAAAAAATAAATAAATAAATGCAAAAAAAAAAGAAAAAAAAAATATGTTATTCTTATTTATTTCTTTTATTCTTGACAATTTATTCATATCATGAACTGTTGTTGGGGAGCATCCACAGTTTCGTTGTACAATGACAATAAAGTTTTATTCTATTCTATTCTATTCCTACAGAGTCCTACAGTTAAGACATCTCCTGAGTAATATATATATATATTATATATATATATATATATATATATATATATATATATATATATATATATATATATATATATATACATATTTGTGTGTGTGCTTGTGCTATGTATTAAAAGCACATTTCAAATCAAAATTTCATATATTTTGATATGAAATCTACTTGAATTATATTTATAATTATATATAGGCATTACATTAAGGCATCCGAATTGTAGGAGATTATTTTAATACGTTTGAAAGGTTGTAATTCAGAGACACAAAAAAAAGGCCAATTTTTTTTCTGAATTACAAGCTTTCAAACGCAAACGTATTAAAATAATCTTCGACAATTCGAATGTCTTAATAGACAGTGTTGGGAAGGTTCCTTTGGCAGTGTAACAGATTATAAATGTCCCTATTATAAATGTAATAGTGTGTCTTCTCAATGACTTTATAAAAGTAAAGTAACTGATAACATTCAATGACTTTTTGAGTACTCTTTCATTTGTCCACTAGGTGGCGCTTAATGAAATGAGCATTCTAAGGAAAACAAAAATTTCAAACCTTCGGAAAAGAATCGGTTCTATTTCTTATATGTATTTGTATTACATGTTACTGTAACGAGTTACTGTTACTTTCATGTTGGTAATGAAACTACGTAACGCCTTGACATGTAACTGGTTACATGTTAATATGTGACGGGGCCGCCCCGGTACGCACATTTACAGGGACGAGTCGGCGCTAGCGAGCACGCCGTTCTTTTCTGCAATCAACCAAAGGAGACTCTCGAGCAGTGTGTGAGAGAGTGGAACTGGATTCGCTCTGAACCCCTGCTGCAGCCGGAACATCTGCCCACTCAGTGGAACCAATCAGAGTGAAGAGAGCGAGGCCATAACGAATCAAGCTGCTCGGCGAGCCTTTTTGTTGGAATCCTGGGGTGGAGCTGGAACAAATGCAGTCACCACCCCCTTCCTCCCTCCTTTTTCCCCTCCCTACCCCACACCCGTCCCGCTTTGATATCTTAGACCCCCACATGGGGGGGGGGGGG
Organism: Kryptopterus vitreolus; assembly: GCA_030449085.1. Taxonomy (NCBI): domain Eukaryota; kingdom Metazoa; phylum Chordata; class Actinopteri; order Siluriformes; family Siluridae; genus Kryptopterus; species Kryptopterus vitreolus. The sequence goes on along the minus strand of JACRUU010000027.1, from coordinate 7,598,680 downwards.
ATCACCTCCCTCTCCTTCCACACTAATAATCCCATGGATCATGACAGAAAGATGATGGTCTTAGCATTCAAAATTGCATGCAGCATATGTGAAAGACTACGTCTGTTCTGCTCGGCCTCTGTTTTTTTTTTTCTTTTTTTTCCACGAAGCCGAGGCAAATCCCGAGGCAAGTTTGTCAAAGGTAAAACTTTCCCGCATTCCACGTCGCCAATAAGGCCATTGTTATGGAGATCTGACTTATCATCGCCGCTATCCAGCTCATCATCGCCGTCCTCTACAAACGTCTTGTCGAGACGGGGACTGATCATGGTCAAACGGATCACTCGAGATTAAAGGCCTGAAACGGGGACCGATCGCTAGAAAAAGCTCTCAGTGTTTTTCCCTTCTGTAAGTCAGTGTGACGGAATGATTTTCACCCAAGCACACATGTGCACATATCCGACTTTTATTATTAACGACTACACCAGTTTTATTGCGGATTGTAATATACGGACGACACTCATGGCTGCAATAAATGTTTTCGTTTAAACCCGTTGGATTGTGCGCTGAATCCGACAATTGATTCGCTCACACGCAAAGTGAGCATAAATACAGTCAAAGGTTTTGGGGGGTTGTTGAGTCTGTCACACTGGCAAAGTCCCCCCCTGGTCCTGCTAGACATGGTGTGAGAATGAAGGAATAGCATACAGCAATGCATGTTATGGTGTTGTAGCAGTCTGGTCTGGTCTTGCTCCTTACATCATTATACGCTGTGCTTCAAAATAAAAAGTATACCTTTTTTTAATTTGGTCACCAATTTTCATAACGGAACGGCCTTTAATTTTCACATAGACATAGCCATGATACGGCACGCCTGGAGTACAGATCGGAAGGTCGGGGGGGTTGGCCCCACTCTCCCCAAGATGACACCAATGGGTCCTTTGGCTCAGGGACCCAAGGGTGTCAGCATGTTTATAGTGGCGCACGAACCCCCGACCTTACGATCAAATTGAACTCGATCTGAATTTTATTCATTTCTCGTTTAAAGAATTACTGTTATCGTTAAATGATACCGTGTAAATCCAGATTTCACAAGGTAGTGAAGCGACAAATGGCACACTACGTAAATAATTTTAATTCATTCATTCATTCATCTTCTACCGCTATATCCGATCTTCCTTCGGGTCACGGGGAGCCTGTGCCTATCTCAGGCGTCTATGGGCATTAAGGCAGGATACACCCTGGATGGAATCCCATCGCAGGACACACACACTCACATTCACACACACATTCACACACTAGGGACAATTTTCCAAGGTGCCAATCAACCTACCGTGCATGTTGTTGGACCGGGAGGAAACCGGAGAACCCGGAGAAAAACCCCCTGATGCACGGGGAGAACATGCAAACTCCACACACACATGGCCGAGACGGGAATCGAACCCAGACCCTGGCGGTGTGAGTGCTAACCAGTAATCCACCGTGCCCCCGTTTCTAATTCATTTATTTATAATTCTGCCAAGTACTGGGAGGGTTTAAGGACGCTTGGCCACAGATCGGAAGGTCAGGAGGTTCGAGCCCCACTATCACCAAGATGATACCCTTGGCTCCTTGGGCTCAGAGACCGCATTTGTCGCAAACACTACATTGTGAATTCAGAGAAAGTGTATTTGTATTTACATGCTATCGTTTAGCTATATTAGTAATAATTCATAATATTAATAAATTTTTTTACGCCATAATCCGTTCATTTCGTGCTAACTGTGTTTAAAACAGAACGTTATCTGCTACCATGGAAACCCCATTTGGCTGGTTCACTTCGTCAGCATATTGACTATTAATAAAAAAAAAAGAAGTGTTGTTTAAGCTGTAATTAAATTGGGCACATTTGAGCCTATTTCACCAAAATGATTACAAATAATTACTTAAACGATACCATAGATTCAAATACAGAAATACACTTTCACAAGGTAGTGTAGCGACAACTGATATGCAAATAAAAACGCAAATAAAACGACGCAATAAAAAATACGCAAAAAAAGAAACTACGCAGTAAAAAACTACGCAAATAAAAAACTACGCAAATAAAAAATTCATTTACCTATAATTCTTCCAAGTTATATTTAAGTTTGATTTATATTGCGAAAATAAAATGGGTATATGCACGGTGTATATGGTGTATATGCAGTGTATATGCAGTTTACGGTGTATATGCAGTTTACTGTCCAGCTTGTTTGGCTAATAGATTAGCTTCACCCTGACAACCAGATAGCTAACCAAAAATCTCTTTGCATAGCAGCACAATCCAAAAAAAAAAAAGGATATAGAGCTCCAATATATTAAAAATGGAACACAAAAACAAGACTAAAAGTAGAAATACTAAGAAATACTTAATCAAGGCAAACATCACAGTGTGAGACTTGTGTGTATTCTACTCTAGTGAAACGTTGCTTGTTTGAGTCATGGTGGACTGCTGTGCTACAGCATTGTTGAAGGTGAAACTATCTCTGGGTAAACAGGTGATTAATTGGGAACACGTCCACACCAGTGCGCTTATCATTAGTGCTTGACTTCCCTCATTAGCCGCTACACTCCTACCTTCTTCCGCTTGAACTTGTCAGCTCTAATTTCGCTAATTGGAATTTCTAGTGAAGAGGCATTGACCCTCCACTCTTTAACCCCACTTTCCCCCCAAAATATTTTCATGTTGGCCCCATGCTAGCCTGACATACTAGCCTCAGGATACTGCTTTGTCCAATTGTTTGGACACTGGTACCTCTTTGTCCTGCTTTTATCCCCGCAGACGACTTCTGTCTTCTCTAATCCGTTTGTTTACCAGACTAGTGACAGGTTTTTTTTTCCTCTCTAAATGGTCGCTTCCAAAATTTGCTATCAACTTTTATTTGTCACATACAGAGTGCGACGTGCAGATAAACGAAAAATATTACATTTTTAAGTTCACAGCCTTTGGCAAACGCTCTTATCCAGAGCGACCTACAACTGAGCAAATTGAGTGTTAAGGGTCTTGCTCAAGGGCCCTCTAGTGGCAACCTGGTGGTGGTGGTGGGGTTTGAACCCTCGAACCTCCAGTCCAAAGACCAACATCTTAACCACTGGGCTATACCACCTCCCTATATAAATATCCATGCACTGGGGAAACTACACATGAATTAGACGGAAGGGATGAATATGTGGGGGCACGGGGGCTTAGTGGTTAGCTCATTCGCCACACACCGCCAGGGCCCGGGTTCGATTCCCATCTTGGCCATGTGTGTGTGGAGTTTGCATGTTCTCCCCATGCCTCAGGGGGTTTTTCTCTGGGATCTCCGGTTTCCTCCTGGTCCAAAAACATGCACGGTAGGTTGATTGGCACCTTGGAAAATTGTCCCTAGTGTATGAATGTGTGTGAGTGTGTGTGTGTGCCCTGTGATGGGTTGGCATTCCATCCAGGGTGTATCCTGCCTTAATGCCCCATAGACGCCTGAGATAGGCACGTAGAAGATGAATGAATGAATGAATGATGGATATGTGTATTGACAGAATAAACTATCCCAACGTGATTGTCACTAAAATCTCCGTCTATTGGAATTAAAGTGTTTAAAGTGTGCTGTGCCAGGGTTAAATTGTACAAATGTACAAATAATTGTGGCGAGAAGGCAATGAAACGGTGAAAGTCCCCGTACTGGGTTCTAGGTGGTTCATGGTTTAATGGAGCGTAATCCTTTTCCTGAATACAACAGAGGTGAGTCCATTGCTGGGATGTCGGAGTTCATATTTCCTGGCCCTGGTCCCGCACCGTTTACAGTAGCTGTCCCGCAGGACATGGAGCTCAATGAGGATGGTACCCTCAGTTGACCGTACCCCCCTCTGGAGGAGCCTGTAGAGGGCCCTGTATTGTGCTGGTGCCGAACCAGGAAATTGATGCTGCCCGTCAGGTGTAAAAAACCTTTAGCACCTGAGAGGGTAGGTTAGTCCCATAAGCGTCTCAGGTGGGACAGAAGCCTTCAGGTCCAGACAAGTCCTGCCTGATGTGAACACCTACAAACTGTCCACTCTCTCCACTGAGGTCCCATTGATTGTAGTTGGTTGGTATGACTTCTCCTGCTTCATACTGGTCATTTCCAGGTTAGGGTCTGGGCATAACTCTTCAGCTTTCTCCTTCAGCCAATGCTTGTAACCGCGGGGTACAATCAGCTGCCCTTTTCTTGTCATGTTGCTAATATGACTCGCTCTCGCTTGCTTGTTCAGTCTCACTTCATTTTGAGACTCTCTGCTGGCATGGTCTACCTCCGAACTCTATTCGTCCACTGCCGATGATCTAAAATGCAGCTGCACGACTTGTTTTCGACCTGCCCAAGTTCTCCCACACCACCATCCCACTGCTGTGCTCCCTTCACTGGCTTCCGGTGGCTGCACACATCAGACCTCATCAACCCCTGTAAAGCACCTCGCTGTCTGAGACCGTCTAGTCCTGCTCGACTGGTTCCACCATCTCTCAGGGTAGGAGGAACGTTTAGTTCAAGGCTTTTCTCTGTTCAGGTGGATTGAACGAACTTCCCAAGGACGTCCAAACAGCTTAATCTCCAATCAACGAAGACCTATCTCTTCCAGAAACACTTCAACAAGCACTTCTCCCTTTTTACATGGTCTTGGCACAAAAAAACAAGGTTGTTTGTATCTTAAGTTTGTAATCATACCAGTGTTAATTTAGTCTTAAATGGGGTCACTTTTTTGTACTTCGCTCTGCATAAGGGCGTCTGCGAAATTCCGTAAATATAAATGTCCTGAAGACCTTGGTCTTGCTGATGTTCAGGAGTAGGTTGTTCTCCCGGGACCACGTCTCCAGGTTTGTAATCTCCGGTAGGAAGGACGTCTGATTGTTATTGGAAATCAGGTAAATCAGAGATCGATTTCACTACATAAATGCATCTGATTGTTTAGCTGATAACTTTTCATACACAGGATAACTGTGTTTACTGATCTGCCATATATCATGTACATTGTTATATTATTTAAGCTGTACAGTCTGTGTAGTCTTGTATAGTCTATATTGTCCTGCACAGTCCGTGTTGCCATGTTGTCCTGTGTAGCCTGTATTGCCGTGTACAGTCTGTGTTGTGTTGTATAACTGTGTTGTATAGTCCTGTCTGTTAGTTAAATGTATAGTAAAATACTTTTCTGTACTTGAAATCAAATTCGTCGCCCAATAAATCTGATTCTGATTCCGAGGATAACGATAATAAAGCAACCAAAAAAACACATCGACTGAGTGATGCGGGGACACTTCGTCAGGAAGTGAATCGGCCGACTTTATGAAGATACACAAATGGTTGTATGAAATATCATATGGAAAATATCATATGGTGGCATTGCATTGCATGCCATAAACGTTAGAAGGATAAAACGAATAAAAGAACTGAGTCTGGTAATGACAGAGAGGGAAGGTTTGAGGGGAGGGAGGGGGTAGTAAGGTCCAGTCAAGAAGGCATAGTGGCTGGGGTGTAGTTTATAGCACAGAAAGGCTTGTAGGGTGAAAAACATTATTTTAGCAGCCCCTACACCCTAATAGAAGCCAGATGTGCAGGGATTAACAAATGCCATTCCTTATCTTTCTGTATCCGCCCCTCTGTCGTTTCCTTTCTGTTTCTTATTTTCGTCTTAATTCATTCCCAAGGTTCCTTAAGCCCGAAGTGTTATTTATTAAACGACAGCGCAAGAGGTATGGAGAGCAAGTGGAGCTCTTAACTTTATAATACTAGGAATGCATATATATATATATTATTTTTTTTTTTTTTTCGATTGAAGACATAATGTTTGTGGCTTGGGTTCAGCTTGTATACAGTATGAGCTCAGACTCCATTGTAAGCAAGCAAGAAAGAAACAAATCCTTATGAACTAAGCTTTACAGGCACATTGATGTCATCTTGTTCCATTCCATTCGCTGCTGGCGACAGTTACTAAGGTGTATTCTTGCATGGCAACAAAATAAGTCCGAAAGAACATTGTTTGCCGTCCAAGTTCAAGTCATTTTATGACTTGGAGCCAACGTGTAAAAAAATATAATGTGCTCATGCATGGATGTTTTGTACTGTTCATAAACAATAAACCGAGGCACTTATGAACTCGTAAAGAAATGTTAGTTATGAAACGACAGCCAGTGTACAGAATTTTTACACAGCAGTGCAAATCAACCGGAGCGAGGACTTTAGCTCAGTCAGTGTACAGTCTTTCCATTTTGCCTAATAATGGTGACATTTTTAATAATATTATTTTCCTTCATTTGACTCCATTTTGACAGGATGATACACTACATGAGTATCTTGTAACTGTTGTCACAATCATACACTGCATCCAATCAATAAATATGACACTCAGTAACGATTGCTGATGAACTAAAAACGTGTGTGTGTGTGTGTGTGTGTTGTGTCTGTGTATATATATATATATATATATATATATATATATATATATATATATATATATATATATATATATATCACAGTGGCTTAGCACTGTTCGCCTCACACCGCCAGAGTCAGGGGTTCGATTCCCGTCTCGGCCATGTTTGTGTGTGGAGTTTGCATATTCTCCCTGTGCCTCAGGGTTTTTTTCTCCGGGTTCTCCGGTTTCCTCCCGGTCCAAAAACATGCACGGTAGGTTGATTGACACCTTGGAAAATTGTCCCTAGTGTATGAATGTGTCTGTGAATGTGTGAGTGTGTGTGTGTGCCGTGCAATGGGTTGGCATTCCAGGCTCCCCGTGACCCGAGGGAAGATCGGATATAGCAGTACAAGGTGAAATGAATGAATGAATATATATATATATATATATATATATATATAATATATATAATATATATATATATATATATATATATATATATATATCTATACTGTGCAGTCATCTCTATATTGTGTATTCCTTAGTGCAATTATTAGTTATTATCTTCTATCTTCTTTTTTTGTTTTTCCTTTACTGCTAGTGGTATCTGAGAGCTACCAAACAAATTTCCTTGAATCACTACATATTAAAGCCTCTTGACGTTTTCATTTTACTCTTCACACAGTACAGCATGGAATGAACTGATCTTACTGACTTGTCTGTGACATTGTGGAATGAAACAAAATCGAAAAAATAAAAATCACAGTATCATGCAATATCATTGAAAAAAATAGAATATACCAAATATAGTAATAATAATCATAATCATAATAATAGTAAGGATAATAATATTAATAATAATAATACAAATTTGTATACAAAAAGTCAGATTGCTAGTATATATTTATTATTATTATTATTATTATTTCGAAAACATTTCCTCCCTTTATTAATACGAATAAAATGCGAAAAAATCAGTGAGTATTTTGAATGCAGATGCGGCACGCGTATAAACTTTTTATAGTTATTGTGTGTGAAATGAACATCGCTCATTCCTGCGTACAGTGTATACAGCACAGTTCGCTTCCTTCAAAATGACTAATACAATAATTGAAATACGACGGCAGTTCTTTCAGCCTGGCTTTGGTCATACTAAAAAAAAAAAAAAAAAAAGAAAAAGAAAAGAAAAAGTGGCGAAAAAGATTAGCACACACATTGGAAACAGATGGGAATAATACAGGATGATAACGTAACGTTCCTGGAGCGCCCGGCGAAAGCGTTTGGACCAGAAAGGGAAACGGAGGCAGCAGGAACGCTGGAGGTAATGAGCTGAAAAACTCTTGTTTGTCTTTGTTTGCTGTTAACGTTTGCGTATGTTTATATACAATATAAGTGACTTGGACGCGGTTTTTCAAACGGGGGGGGGGGGCAACGAAAAAAAATATGTACATGTGGAGCGTATTGTGTGCCAGCAGCGTCGTGAGTCTTGCTGTTTTCTGGCCTCTGAAAGACGAGCTCTCTGATCTCCCTCTGGCTCTCCTGCTGCCCAGCTGTCTTCTTCTCTCTCTTCATCTCTGACACCCTGCTTTTCTCTTCAGACTCCCGAACGCCCACCTCCAGTAAATGCCCTCCGCTGGCTCCAGCAAAGCACCTCCTCCTTCCAACACCAATTTAGCATAAGAGACACATAGGGAGAGAGGCAGACTTAGAGAGACAGAGAGAGAGAGAGGTAATTCTCTTCTGTCATTTGCAATATTGAAAGCAAAATCTTATATTCCACACCCGCGGTTCAGCGGTCTGGCTGCCTTTAAACATCATGAGATATTTTGGCCTTAGTAATACAGGCGAAAAAAAGGTCACACTGCCGTCACATATCATAGTCCGTTTAAAAAAAAAAAAAGAAAAAAAAATGTTACTCCGAGGGAGTACTTTTCTCATTCCCTCTCCTGCTGGGTATGAATGTCGGTCGTGACACTCTAGGAGATGAGAGAGTGAACTCTGACCCTGCATTTCTGACTCGACTCAAATGTCCAGACATTATGGAGTCTCATTGTATGCATATGAAAGCATAACAAAGCCCTTCTTCCAATCCTTCCCCCCGAACCCACCCCCCCCCCCCCTTCCCCACCCCCCATGACATGTACGATGTTTCGGGCGTAATCATATCCAGTAGAGTGAAAGAAAATCACTTTTTAAATACATAAAAAAAAACAAAAAACAATATTTGTATTACCTAGTAATAATCTATGTAATTGTTTTTTTCCCCCAAGCATTCTTATAGTAAGTCAATGCGTTTAAAGAGAAAGATTTTATAGAATGTGATTTCTCCGGTCAAAAAGCCACGCATTGTTAATTTAACCCCTTTATTTACAATCATTCATTCATTCATTCATTCATCTTCTACCGCTTTTTTTTTTTTTTTCGACTTTTTACTCGGGGCGCGGGGGGGGGGGAACCTGTGCCAGGCGTCTTTGAGGGAATCAAGGCAGGACACACCCTGCGTGGAATGCCAACCCCTAGCATTCACACATATTCACACACTAGGGAGGAACCCGGAGAAAAACGCGCCTGAGGCACGGGGAGAATATGCACATGGTGGAGGTGGGAATTGAACCAGCAACCCTGAAGGTATGCGTTGAACGTCCTAACCGCTACACCACTGTATTGTCCCTGTATTTACTATCATATAGAAAAAAATTAATTATGTGTGTTTTTGCGCAATTAGTGCCTCCTAGATGATCTATGATGACGTGTCAAACTGGCACTGGAGGATTTGCATACATTAAATACAAGTTCAATTTAATTACAATACATGCATTAAATTGTTCAGGCTGGAAGCAGTTTGATACGGTGTTAATAAGTAAACAATTGTTTGTTTGCTTAGAAATATTTCAAACACACATTAATAGAACAAAGTCGTTCAATCTGGAATGGAATTCATTCATTCATTCATCTTCTACCGCTTTATCCGATCTTCCCTCGGGTCATGGGGAGTCTGTGCCTATCTCAGGCGTCTATGGGCATTAAGACAGGATACACCCTGGATGGAATGCCAACCCATCGCTGGCACACACACACACACACACACACACACACACACACACACACCACACATTCATAAAATAGGGACAATTTTCCAAGGGTGCCAATCAACCTACCGTGCATGTTTTTGGACCGGGGAGGAAACCGGATAACTCGGAGGAAAACCCCCTGAGGCACGGGGAGAACATGCAAACTCCACACACACATGGCCGAGACGGAAATCGGACCCAGACCCTGGCGGTGTGAAGCGAACGTGCTAACCACTAAGCCACCGTGCCCCCACATTAATAGAAGATGTACCGTAATGAGTGAATATAACATGCAAAGGGTCATTCTTTATACATTTCCGTGTTTCAAGTATATCCGTCTTTTGTCACAAATTTAAATGCTTTTTATTTTTTATTTAGAAAGCATTTTAATGGCAAAATCGACTGCATAAATTTACAATAACATTATAAAGGACCGGTTTCCCCCCGGTACAAAAACATGCACGGTAGGTTGATTGGCACCTTGGAAAATTGTCCCTAGTGTATGAATGTGTGTGTGTGTATGTGTGTGTCATGTGATGTGTTGGCATTCCATCCAGGGTGTTTCCTGCCTTAATGCCCATAGACGCCTGAGATAGGCACAGACTCCCCGTGACCCGAGGGAAGATTGGATATAGTGGTAGAAGATGAATGAATGCTTGGGATTTCATCCCAAACCCCTGGTTCTTTACTGTGCTAATGGGAAAACTCGACTTTTCACAGTCGCATACCAAATATAATGCACATTCATATCAACTAATGCTCTGCCATTTATTACATTTTCCTCCATAGAAGGGCTTCGGTTCAGTCACATTAGAGAGTTTTTCTTTTTTCAATTATTACATATGAGGTAAATACCACCATTTCCAACCCAAGCCCAAAGTGATTACAGTCCTTAAAAGCAATTCCAACGATTATCATGACACCATGTTCAACCTGATTATTACAGCATTGTATTCTTATTTATCATTTACAAAAGTTAACTTGTTATAAAAATAAAAAATAAAATAAAAAAAGACATGATGTGGCCGCTTTATATCAGAGAAGATAAATGATAGCAGGTGGCTACAGAACTGCTTCAGCCTCAGCAGATGTCCGTTTATTGCACTTGGCAATTTATGACATGCCTCTGCATTGCACTTATCCAGAGCAACTTATGATCTGATCATGTTACCCAAGCAATCTTGGTATAGCAGAGTTTAGGCTAGAGAGGACTGGAACTCTCATCTCTCCCATGATTCCTGGTGTTATGCTTTTACCATTACGTGTGATGAGGTCCAATCAGCCATTCCACTGCTTAACGTTACACATTGTGCCTTACTTATGTCTACAATTATTTTTATTTATATGTGTATCTGTATATATGTTTAAAACTGTTCTATGCTGTTTTTGTATATATATATATATATATCTATATATATATATATATATATATATATATATATATATATATATATATATATATATATAAACAAAACCCTGAAGTCATGTACTTCACAACTATGTTGTACTTTCTACAGTTTGCACATTTTCTTATTTATTATCTAATTGCTCTACATGCATATTTATATTACTAGCTATATATATATACATACATACATCTATCCATCCTCCTGTCTGTCGGTATGTCTACTCTATCTATCTATCTATCTATCTATCTATCTATCTATCTATCTATCTATCTATCTATCTATCTATCTATCTATCTATCTATCTATCTATCTATCTATCTATCTATCTATCTATCTATCTATCTATCTATCTATCTATCTATCTATCTATCTATCTATCTATCTATCTATCTATCTATAGTCTACAGACATTGACATACATGGCCCTGTTGCTGATAAAAGTTACCTGTTTTATCTGTTTGTAATAACAAGTAAACAATGGTTTATCCAGATTATATACCAGTCAAAAAAGCTCATTCTGTGTCCTTCATCATCCTCTTATCCAGTAATATATTGGAAAATCACGCACAAAGTTCATCACATTTTTTTCGGGTTAACGTTTTTTAGAAGCATAGTATACATTCGTGTGAAAATCAAAGAAATCAAAGAACACCCAAAGTTGAAATGGAGAAACCATTTGTTAATCTTCAAAAAGTGAACAACTTGGGCAATAAACTGAAATGGATGTGACTTCATCATTCGCTCATATTATTGTTGCAGAGGAATTTTGATCCACACTTTATTGCACTTTTGCGTCGGGTCATTAATGTTTAGAGCTGTTTTTTGACACGGCATTTTATTCCAGTTGAGGTCTGAACTTCGTTTAGGCCTGCATTTAGACCGGTACTTCTGTGCGTAGGATCTGTTCTATGAATTGCATGAAATTCTATGAATACACCACCACTACACACCGCCGATCTCCCCTCAAAATAATAGTCCAGATAACCATATTACAAAAATAACAACATTCATTACTTGTGTTTCTATGAACTCTTACATTAAGAAATAATGCCCTTTTTACTCCTTTTTTACCAGAAATGGTCTGAAAGAGCGTGCATGCTTTGTAGTTATTGCTATTGAACATGTGCACTCACGATCTAATACAGTAGCTGTATCAGAATGATAAAGCACCATGCCACAAAGTTTAAAAAAAAAAAAAAACATCGCAATCTGCTTTCATGAAAACATTTCTAATATTCCTCAGTGGCCTTCCAAGATCTGAACGCACGGATAACGGATGATGAAAAAGTGCACCTGGAAATTTCCGCAGGAATCAGAGATTCAATCATGTCAATGTGGAGCCGAATCTCAAAAGAATGTTTTAATATCTTGAGGAATCCATGCCACTGTTTTGAGAGAGTAGGGAGGCCCTACCTAGTATTAGGATAGCGTTCCTTAAAACCTGCTCTGTAGTTGCATGTACGCAAGAGTGAGCAGATAAATAATAATAATGTGTGTGTGTGTGTGTGTGTGTGTGTGTGTGTGTGTGTGTGCATTTTTAACCTTCTGTACATGATGTGATTAATGGAGGCCATGGCATTGGGATAAGATCTGTTTTAGTCGGAAGACTCTGTACCACTTGTCAAATGTGGGTTGACTCTACTGACGCTTTAGTAGTCTAGCACATATAGACTGTATAGAAGGTACACTACCTTGATGAACCTTGGAGTAAAATGTCTGGAACATCACTGTCAAAGTTCATTCTGTGTATATAGGAAACAGAGACAGACAGTCACACAAAGTGCATTTTTCAGCACAGAGCTTTAGGTTCGGTACCGTATGCAATCCTTGGGAACTTGCGCACCGCAAGTTTGTTTAGGGCATTGGTTATTATTACATTTAGATTTACATTTTACCGTATATAACAGACGCACTTATCCAGGGAGACATACAAATAGTGCTTTAGGTCTCCATCTAAGAATACATTCGTTCAGGTAGGGTTGATACAAACTTAAGGTACACAATAAGCATAGACACAGTTGAGGTGTTTTTTATTATTATTGTTATTATTATTATTAGTAGTAGTAGTATTACATGTATGGCATTTAGCAGACACCCTTATCCAGGGAAACCTACAACTCTGCAATTGATGGTTGAGGGTCTGTGTTCTTCATGTCCAGAGGCCAATGCCTTAACCATTAATCCACAGTAATCCATAGTGCTATCATTAGCCGCTAACTTGGAAGTGGCTAGCTGCTAACTCTAGCGCTGAAGCAATTATCCATCTTCAGGAATTACTGTAGAAAGGAGACAATCCCACATATCGAATGAATGAATGAATGAAGGATGGAAGGAATTTGTTAATAATTAAATAAACAATTAAATTGAAATCATTAAAACATACACACACACATGTCTGTATTAGCAATGTAGCAAATGTCAATGTGGTTGAATGTCTATTTAATTCAATTCCTCCGTTTATTTAAATTTTTGTAATTAATTTGGGATGCGGTAGCTCAGCGGTTCTAATCCCACCACCAATTCCACCATATATATATGTGTGTGTGTGTGTATAATATATATATATATATATATATATATATATATATATATATATATATATATATGATATATGTGTGTGTGTGTGTGTGTGTGTGTGTGTGTGTGTGTGTGTGTGTGTGTGTGTATATATATAGAATAGCCTTTTTTTATCACATATTGCATTATTACAGCACAGTGAAATTCTTTTCTTCGCATATCCCAGCTTGTTGCTTGTAGCTGGGGTCAGAGCGCAGGGTCAGCCATGATACGGCACCCCTGGAGCACAGAGGGTTAAGGGCCTTGCTCAAGGACAGCATCTTGGCCATACTGGGGAACCAGGATCTTCCGATCAACAGCCCAGCGCCTTAGACCACTACCCCTCCTACATATGTATATATATATATATATATATATATATATATACTATATATATATATATATAATATATATATATATATATATATATATATATATATACACATGTATAAATGTACTCTTTATAGTACTATATAGTATTTAAACAAACATTTTATTTAACATTTTTTCAATATAAATAGTTACAATAACATGAGACATATAGTTATATAGATTGCATGTTAATAAAGCAAGCAAATGTACTTGAATTCAGTTCATTTTTATTAGTATAGTGCTTTTAACGATGTACACTGTTTGTACATACGCTGTCCATGTATATACACAGGTAATGCAAGAAGTATTTTACGTTTTACATCTAAAAATGAGCAGAAATTGTACTGACTTAAAAGCGTACTTAGGAACCATGAATTTTGTTGCACTCCTACATCATACAAGAACAGTCCACAAAGTGCATATAGAGTAAGAGGATATAGAGTGTAGTGCACCAACAAACTTGTTGTTGTTTAGGGTTTAGCTAGGCCTATAAGATATATTTTTGCAAACGGGAGAGAGGGAGGAAAAAAGGAACGAGTTAGGAGTCTGTGATTATAGACTAGGCTCTTGTCCTGCATCAAGTTAAGCAAATCTGCTGAAGTCTGTGCCAGTAACTTGTGGGGCAGTTCTCTGTGTCTTTTCAAGCAGGTTTTGGTACAATCATGGGTGAGCAGACTGAACAGCAGGGGGCTAAGGCAGCAGCCCTGGGGCATTCCCATGCTAACTGTCTGTGTGGATGATGACCAGTTGACAATTCCTACTGTCTGGGGTCTTGCACGTCCAGAATCTGCTTGCCGACGGAGCGTCACGTGCCCAAGTTATTTCTCTTTAATACGAGTTTTTCAGGATGTGAGCGGTTACTAATCTGTAACCAGCATCGTGTTCGTATGTGACTTGAGGGCACACGGCACATGAAGTGGCATTATCTACTGAGGGTTTGGAGTTGAAATGTTGCTGAGAGAGACCAGTGGGAAAGGAATGAAGGGGGTCCGGGGTTTTTCTATTCAGCAGGTTTCTCGATGAATTCTACACACTGCAAAAAGTCCTTATCTCATCAAGATTTGCCATCTTATTTCCAGTCAGGAAATCTTATTGCTCTTGTTTTAAGAATAAAATACTTTGCTTTATTGTGATTATTGTGATTGTTTTAAGATGATTGACTTTTTTTCTTCCTAGGTTTGTAAAGTTACATATTTTACCTGCATATTGAGCAGAATTACAAAAAAAGAGATATCGTTCAAGGTCTGTCTGGTATTTTTAAGTCTTTATTTTAGCTGTAATAACCTGTTTTATGTTTAAATGCTTTGTTTTATACTTTTTAATACTTTGTTTTGTACTATATGTGTTTATACTATATTGTTTTGTGCATGTTTTCCGTGCATGGGATGGGATTTCAGGAGGTCTAGTCGCATTTAGTAGCATGCTGGGTGAAGGTCTAGCCAGGGTTAGTGATATTAACCTGAGCGGTGAGAGTTTGTCTTTGACGCACAAAGACATTCCTTCCATAAGTTGGTAATGATCAGAGGTCCGTTAACTTTTAGCTGAAACATCTTTTTTATTTCTTTATTTTTTTTTACCAAGACATCATTTACTCTTTGCTGAGAGAAAAGCAGACTTCCTTTCTCTTCGAAACGCAGACAGACTTGCTGTGAATCCAGACTTTATAGAGTCGTAATAGTAAAAGTGTCCAATAGCCACATTATAAATGTGATAGATGTACAATGGTAGCTTTTGGAGCAATTTTTGATTGGTCCAGGTGAGTATTCAGTGCTGCATGTCTGGGCCCAAAAGCAAAAGGGTAGTGGTTTAAGGAGCTGGGTTACTGATCGGAAGATACGGGTTCGAGTCCCGGTATCGTCAAGCTGCCGCCCTTGGGTCCTTGAGCAAGACCCTTAACCCTCTGTGCTCCAGGGGCGCCGTATCATGGCTACCAACAACAAGTTAAGGAAAGAAGAAAATAATTCCACTGTAATGTATGTCTGTAATGTATGTCTGTATATGACATGTATATAAATATAATGTATATTTGTACATTGTACATATTTGCATGTAATGTATATGTGACAAATAAAGGCGATTCTATTCAAAAAAAGGAGCAGAATAGATTAAATACAACAAAATGAATGTGTAACTAAGTGAAAGTGTTGGGAAAGGTTACTTTGGAAATGTAATAGATTACAAATTACAAATGTAATAAGTCGTGTAACTTTTCAATTACTTTATAAAAGTAAAGTAACTTGTTGACTTTTTGAATACTTTTATATTGTCCACTAGGTGGCGCTTTAATTTAACGTTCTGAGAAAAAAAGTTTCAAACCTTCGGGGAGAAAAAAAATCGGTTCTATTTTATCGTAATGAAACTGCAGCAGATTGTCGTCTTTCACATCATAAATCTAAAGCACTGATTTTACGTGAAATTGTTCAGATGGAATCCTATTTGTAATCTTTAACATTTTCATAAGTAACTGTCATTTAATTACACATTTTTTTTCTCAACGAATCACTGTTACATTTATTTCGTCATTCAATTACATAACAAATACTGTTACATGGAACTCGTTACTCCAAAACAATGCATAGCACAAAACCTCCGGGATGATACGGAAAGCCGGATGTTCGACAGGCATCCTTATGTAGCCTGTTGTGCATATATGACACAGCCACACCTTCCTTCTCTTTATCAACCCTACAGTTGAATTGTCAAGCTATCATTATTCCATTTTAGCCCTCTCATATAAATAGAACCACCAGTCTCCACTACTCTTATTAGTCCATGAGAGCAATAGTAGCCATATCCTTATTTTAATACCACAGGCAAAATTCTTTCAGGGATTTCAAACCAGGCTCTGAAATAAGTCTAGCAGCAATGTGTGCTCGGTCTAGACAAAAGCACATATGCAATATATCGTTTGGCCTCGCACACATTACTACACTAGCCGTTTTTGCGTGGTTGGGAAGTGAAACACAGACTCATGAAATTCCTCCGATTGACTCAAAACAAGAGCAGTAGACAGAGGAGACCATAAACAGATAGATGGACCACAGGCAATTACACTTTGACAAAGGTAGACAACACGATTTCCTAAAAAGAAGACAAAACACAGAAGCCCTAGAGGCATTCTCACCAGGTCCATATCCGTGGTGTATATATATATATATATATATATATATATATATTATATATATATATATATATATTTATATATATATATACACACATACAGGTGGAATGGCCTGAAATTGTGCGACGTGTGTAACATTGTAACATGTTTTCACTCAGATTCAACTCACAATAACTGTGATGTGATTTTATTGATTTGAATAAGTGTGATATATTGATTTTGCTGATCTCTGAAACGCTCGTTTGTTTTGTTTTTGTCAAAAGAGGTATATTACTATTTCAAAGCACCATGTATACAATGTGTTACACACAGTGTTGGGAAGGTTTGTTTGGAAATGTAACATTACAAAATTATATCATATATTTATATATATATATATATAAATTATCCTATTCAAAATGCAATATATAGTCTAACTTTTGAATGACTTTATAAAAGTAAAATAACTGATTACATTTGATTTCTTTCGTTCGTCCACTTGCTGAAAATATCAGAAGCAAAGTGTTGACAGGGGTTGGGGGGGGGGGGGGGGTTTGGGGGTTAACGGGAAGCTTTTGTCGAGGGGGGAGGGGGGGTTTCTTTGGGATTTGTAAGACGTAATTTAATTCCAGGTTTTTTTCTCAGTAACGGGAACTAATTATTGCTACTTTTATTTTGTAAATACATTACATCACGCTGTTACATGTAACATCACCCAACACTGGTTACACAATATTATATTATAATAATTGCCAAGAAATGACGTACATGACGAGGAAAATGACGAGTCTGAAGAGTTAAAGTTTTAACTCGTAAAAAATATAAAAATCAACATGTCTGCAAAACATCAGCAGGAAAAACAAACTCCTTGTGTGTAAACACACTTGGCCAATCAACCCGATTCTGATTCTGCAGTCAGATAGAAACAGAGCTCGGGCGTCTTTCACTCAGTCGTCAGGTGAGATCCAGTCGCAGCTTGAAGCTTCAGGTGTGTACAAAACAAATATCCCGGGAACAACAAGACAGGACTGAGGGTGAAAGGGCGATTTAGCCGGGGGGAAGATTGGGGAGTGGGGGTTTGGGGGGATGTCAGGCCATTAACCTCGCAGTGAAAGGAAGCATTTCAGAACGTGTCTGAACAAGAATATCGTTAGAGGGAGACATTTTGGGCCTGAATAACCCATGTTCTTTCCTATTCAGCGTCTTAGTGATTCTGCTCCAGAGAGGCACTAATGTGGTTTGTATCACTTTTATTTTCATTCATTCATTTATTCATCTTCTACCGCTTTATCCGATCTTCCCTCGGGTCACGGGGAGCCTGTGCCTATCTCAGGCGTCTATGGGCATTAAGGCAGGATACACCCTGGATGGAATGCCAATCCATCGCAGGACACACACACACACTCACACATTCACACACACATTCATACACTAGGGACAATTTTCCAAGCTGCCAATCAACCTACCGTGCATGTTTTTGGACCGGGAGGAAACCGGAGAACCAGGAGAAAAAAAACCCTGAGGCACGGGGAGAACATGCAAACTCCACACACACATGGCCGAGACGGGAATCGAACCCGGACCCTGGCGGTGTGAGGCGAACGTGCTAACCACTAAGCCACCGTGCCCCTCCACTTTTATTTTATCTTTTTCAAATCTACATCAAAGACTCAAAAGGACCTCCGACCCTGTCACATGTGACCACATGTGTCTCGTGACCATGTGCCTTCCAGATGTGCAAACGCCTAGGTAGGTGCGATCACCCCCAGGTGGCAGCACCGAAAGCCTTTATAATGCAGACGGAAAGCACAATCACATGACGCTTTAAAGGAACTAATGATTTTAGTATCCATGACGTGTTAATATGTTTTAGATGACAGTAACACCAGACTTTTTTTTCCGCCCATAAAATATAAAGATCATCTGCATTTTCCACAGCCATCAAATTCCCAGCAGATCAGCAGCTATGCTCCTTAAAAACTTCTTGATTTATTTGGCATCAATAAATAAAAAAATGGGGTGGGGGGAGTGGACCAACTGTGTCCAGTTCCTGGCCATGAATTTCATGACAGACAAGTGACAATAAATTATATGTTACTTCCTTTCCATGGCCCTTCATCTCTATATCTATCTCTCTCTCTCTCTCTCTCTCACACACATACACACACTTACACTCTCTTGCCCTCTTGTTCTCTCTCTCTCTCTCTATCTCTTCCATGCGTCTGACCACATGTTCAGCATTTGTTGTTTTTTTTTGTCAGAGATGTAGAAAGAAAGAAAAAATATAGGAGTTGGTACCGTTCGGAGAAATCTGGCTGTGAGCCACTCAGCAGCTACTCAAGACAAATATTACATAAATGTTCTTTTTCCTAATGTGTTAAAATAAACATGTTCCACATGGGAACTTCAGATGACTGCTTAATGATAATAATCACTTTAGTGGCTGACTGTGAATGAAACAGAATACTCACACATGTGCACACACACACACACACACCTATACAGCAGCTTCGCATAGGAAAGGGGGATATTCTCTCCTTCACACTTTCAGCCAAGTGAATCCCTGAGTCCGCTTAACTCAATCGCGCATTGGGAAGTGAACATGTTTCGACATCTGTGAGAAATACGATCGAGAAAAAAGAAAAGGAAAAATCTTTATGAGCACTTTAATCCAGCATATAACAGGAATTATTATAGGATTATATGTAACAAGGGATTATATGTAACGCCTCGAAACAGCGAACGGTTAAGTCACTGATAACATTTAGTTGTTTTGTGTTGATTTGTCTAAACCGTATAAATTACATAGTATAAATATATACATATATTATATGTATATATATATATATATATATATATATATATATATATATACAGTATACATTTATACAGTATGATCAAGTATAAATAGCAATATACAGTATAAATGACAGTATACATTTTTACACAATAAATAACAATATACAGTATAAATGACAGTATACATATTTACACTATAAATAATAGTACACATTTTTACAGTATAAATAACAGTATACATTTTTACAGTATGAATAACAATATACAGTATAAATTACAGTATACATATTTACACTATAAAGAATAGTATACATTTTTAAAGTATAAATAACAATATACAGTATAAACAGCAGTATACATTATACACTACAGTATAAAGAACAGTATACATTATTACAGTATAAATAACAGTATACAGTATAAATAGCAATATACATTATACACTATAAATATAGTATACAGTATAAATGACAGTATACATTTTACAGTATAAATAACAATAAACCGTATAAATAACAGAATACATTTTTGCAATATAAATAACAGTATACATTTTACAGTATAAATACAGTATACATTTCTGCTATATAAATAACAGTGTACAATATAAATAACCTGCTATACAGTTTATACAGAATAAAGTGATATTTCGTTTATTTCTTATGACAGGTGATTTGACAGCCGCGAGGTACTTCCAAATGAAAAGTCTACCCAAGAGAGAGAGAGAGAGAGAGAGAGAAAGAAGGTATTTCAGGCATTGAATGTTCCGTCTGGTCGGATGTTGAGAGAATTACAAGGTGTTGGGTGAAAAGATTTGATGCCACAATCCTGCGCATGAAACGAGTACGCTGCGGAAAAAGACCGATGTACTGCTCAGCCGCCGTTCCGCTCCCTTTTCGACTGGTTCAAACTGTGACTCTGTGACTCCAGCCCTGGAGAAAATGAGCTAAGGGGAAAGATGGAGCGAGCGATTGATAGAGAAAGAGTCCTCTTCATGAAGCGGGACAAAGCTACGAACAAATCTCACGGAGAAAGAAAACCATTGTAGGGGGCTGGCTTACAGACAAGCTGCCCATTGAGCTTCATCCAGCCGTGTACAATGCCTAAACTAACATCATTGACATTTGGAGCTGCCCAGGCTTTAGAGCACAAGGGCAGGGGGCAGGGAATGGTTGGCAAAAGAAAGAATGTTGGAAAGGAGCCTTCTGGAAGCTCGAACTACTGATCAGATATTCATCGCCGCCTTGGTCGGAGAAAAAAAAAAAAGCGACATCTGAACTAGTGTGGCCTTTTGCCATGTGAGAAGAGGTAAGGAAAGGAGAGAAGTGCTCAAGAAAGAACAAATGATGTACCGACTCAAAGGCAAGGGACTTAGACAAAAGAGGATGAAACAAAAACAAATGGCATCCCAACACTGTGTAGAAACGGAGCCATTTGAACCGGTGACATCTGAGAATGCCAGCCATTCAAAGCTCATCCCTACAGGCCCAGGATTTGGACCAGGAGGCCGTAAGCCCAAGCTGGCCACCCAGAACAAGCTACGGTGTATAGGCTGCGGAATCCAAGCACAGAGGAGGGTTGTGTGATTTGTACACCAGACGAACTGATGTGCTTCTAACCAGACTATGGCTAATATATTAATAATGCCTAATAATCTATCTATCTATCTATCTATCTATCTATCTATCTATCTATCTAGCTATCTATCTATCTATCTATCTATCCATCTATCTATCCATCCATCTGTATTTTAGGGCTGTTAAAATTAAAATATTAATAATGGCACTAATTTGATCAATGAGCAATTAATGCACCATGACGCTCTGTTTGTTGATCTTTATTAATAATAAAAAATATAAAACAGGTGAAAAGACAACCTTGCATCCTTATATATTATAATTATAAAATGATACAATATGAATAATAATTATATATTATACATAATTAATTATTAATAAAAATAATCAAAATCATAAAAAAGCCATAAAAATGAACATATATATATGTACATACATACAAAGAAAAAAAAAAAAAAATATATATATATATATATATGTATGTAATCACTACATCGATAGAATATCTATTATAACCTTCCTATAACTTAACAGACATACCAAGAGGAAGGTTTTAACAGGCGCCTGTGTTTAGTTAAATAATTTGACTCCGGTTAACCAATGTACTATTGTGGGCATCAACACACTACCTGATGTACTACACCAGCTCTGCTATTCTACATCACCCCTTCTGTTTTAGCTCCAGATCGACTGGTGTGAGTATGTATGTGTGTGTGTGAGAGAGGAGAGAGGAGGAGTTGAAGGGTGTACTTGAGCACTTAACAGCTGCTTGAAGAAACAAACTGAGAACTTGATATATACAAGCAGCAAAAGAGAAAGGTGGGGGTGGCGGGGGGATAACACATAAGGACGCCTTCCTAAAAGACAAACTTTAGTAATGATCACAGGCACTGAACACATATGACACACACACACACACACACACACACACACACACACACACTCACACCCTGCTGAGGCCAAGCCCAGGTCACAGGATTTAGACATGCATAATCTCAGGCTGTGATGTTTGATCCTGTGCCAGGGGTCATTCAGGAATGCCAGTGCTGTCACATAGAGGAAATAATAATTTAATCCGAAGTATTAATGCCAAAATAAATAGTCACAGCAGAGATAAATGAAATAAATAGTATTAAATACTATTTATGCAACAGCCAGCTATATACTATATTTATGTATACGCTTAATAGTATGTAAGTAGTTGCATGCCAGTTACTCTATCTATCTATCTATCTATCTATCTATCTATCTATCTATCTATCTATCTATCTATCTATCTATCTATCTATCTATCTATCTATCTATCTATCTATCTATCTATCTATCTAAAAAATAGTCAAACACAGCAGAGATAAATGAAATAAATAGTATTAAATACTGTTTATGCTACAGCCAGCTATATACTTACACTATATTTATGTATACACTTAATATTATGTAAGTAGTTGCATGCCAGCTACATCTATCTATCTATCTATCTATCTATCTATCTATCTATCTATCTATCTATCTATCTATCTATCTATATATCTATCTATCTATATATATATATATATATATATAGGGTTTGTACTAAACCCTCATTAGGTTTGTACTATGCAGTGTTACACTTACAGTGTTGTTATTTATGTGTTGTATTTATAACCAAGATTGAATATCTACAGATCATTAAAAAGAAGGGTATTGCAAGTCGTTTGGTCGTCACAAAGAAGATGAGATTTATTTGTGTTTATCTGGCATTAGATTGATCTGTGAACGATGAATAAAGGAAGAAATCGCATTATAAACTATTCAATAACTGCGTTACATGAAGACGTATGATCTGCCTGGCACGTACAAATATGAAAAATACGAACCCGTTTTCAAGCACTCGGTATGCACCGGGCAGATTACATAGATCATAAGAATCCATCATGAAGAGAAAAAAAA
Source organism: Kryptopterus vitreolus (assembly GCA_030449085.1). Taxonomy (NCBI): domain Eukaryota; kingdom Metazoa; phylum Chordata; class Actinopteri; order Siluriformes; family Siluridae; genus Kryptopterus; species Kryptopterus vitreolus. The sequence goes on along the minus strand of JACRUU010000027.1, from coordinate 7,575,507 downwards.
AAACAGTTTCACAAGAACATTCCTGCAAACCATCAGCATAAAACATAAAACAGATCCATGACTTATCTGACTTCTTTTTCCTTTTTATTATTATTATTATTATTATTATTATGAAAGTGAATTTGCCTGGGGAAAAAGGAGGGAAAATTCCTGATGCATTATTCATTATTTAAACCGGGAGTACCATATTTCATTCTTATAATTCTATCCGTATGATGGGCATTGGGAAGGCAGAACTACTTTTAAAGCCCAGAGGTAATCTCTGTTGTACACAGCAAAAAAAGAAAGAAAAAAAAGGGAAAAGTATAGAAATACAGAAGAGGACTTAATCCTCTCTTAGGAGTAACACATGTCTGACCATAATTACATTCTTGAAGCCTTTCTTTGACCTTTTGACTCCTAGCCTTCATTCCACAGATGACTGCTTTAAGTGTGTCACATTTAATCACACACACACATACACAAACGCGTCCGAAAAACCTCATTAATTATTCCTTCCGCCCGTTCCATCCCTCTAGACCGAATTTTATTTCAATAGGCGTCTAATCTATCTGTCTTTTTATCCACCGGCAATAAATATCTTTCGAAGCCACATCGAAACCACATGATCCCTGTATTTGCTTTCTGCTCTTCTGGATAGGAAGTGAGGCAAGAAACAGAGTCCTTAGGGTCTGTTGAGCAGAAGACGAGAACAGCACAATTCCTCTCCTTCTTTTTTTTCTTCTTTTTTTTCCCCTCTACACTGCCACATCAAATAAAAGTGCTCTGCCTGTATATGCACTGAGGAGGTAAGAAAAACAAATCAGGACGCAGTAGGAAGAAAGTTTCTCAATATTGCGCAACAACCGTCGAATCTGTTGCGATCTACTGTATGTTACATCATAGAAAATAAAAAAAAAGAATATTAAAAATGTATTTATTTATTCATTTAATATTATTATTATTTATATATATATATATATATATATATATATATATATAATTTTTCGTATAAGGCTGAGGTGGCTTAGTGGTTAGGGTTCTGGGTTCGATTCCTGTCTCTCACGCTGTGTGTGTGTGTGGAGTTTGCATGTTCTCCCCGTGCCTCTCCGGGTTCTCCGGTTTCCTCCCGGTCCAAAAACATGCACGGTAGGTTGATTGGCACCTTGGAAAATTGTCCCTAGTGTATGAATGTGTGTGTGTGTGTGAATGTGTGTGTGTGTCCTGCGATGGGTTGGCATTCCATCCAGGGTGTATCCTGCCTTAATGCCCATAGACGCCTGAGATAGACACAGACTCCCCGTGCTCCGAGGGAAGATCATATATAGCGGTAGAAGATGAATGAATGAATGTATTATAACAGTGGCCTTGTAAGAGATGAACTTACATTAGACTTTATAAATTAGAGACTCAAATAATATGATACACTCTTAAGCATAAAAGGGAATGGACAGTAAATGTCCAGTCATTATATTTCTATCATTGTTGAGTTTTCCATATTGATATTCTATCGTTCTTTAACAGAACATTCATATACAACATCCTGTATTGTCTTCATATATAATGGATGATATAGACGGGACTCGAGATTTGTGCCCAGTATACAAAATTGACCTCAAGTGCAGAGAAGCCATGATAAAGAAGTCTTATAGAACATAACAGACTAATAAAACAGAAATCCTTACAAATGCTTACACAACTATTTAATGCATAACATAGTGCATAATGTGAAACAGAAGCAGTGAATTTTTTTTATCCTATTACCCATAAAACAAATATCAACAGAACAAAACAAGCAGCCTGTTTGATTCGGTATATACTTTTAACTTTCTCTTATCTGCACAACATTGCACAAATAGTCACTTTACACCGGACACGTTACACTTTATACACTATTTATATTTTGCATTAAGATGTTTCTACTAGTATTTTATTCTATTTTCTTTCCATTTATTTACATAAATGATGTGCTATTTTGGAGCATGGTGGCTTAGTGGTTAGCACGTTCGCCTCACACCGCCAAGGTCCGGGTTTGATTCCCGTCTCGGCCATGTGTGTGTGGAGTTTGCATGTTCTCCCCGTGCCTCAGTGGGTTTTTCTCCGGGTTCTCCGGTTTCCCCCCGGTCCAAAAACATGCACGGTAGGTTGAATGACACCTTGGAAAATTGTCCCTAGTGTATGAATGTTGAATGTGTGTGTGTGTGTGTCCTGTGATGTGTTGGCATTCCATCCAGGGTGTATCCTGCCTTAATGCCCATAGACGCCTGAGATAGGCACAGACTCCCCGTGACCTGGCGAAGATCGGATAAAGCGCTAGAAGATGAATGAATGAATGAATGAATGAATGTAGTATTATTTATTTTACACTATATATATATAATTAATAATGAAAATGATATATATGTATATATATATATATATATATATATATATATATATATATATTAAAATGTGACAGATCATTTCCATCTGCGGTCCAATATACCGAACAGTAACGGCTTAAGATTTCCCCTGAAGTCGCCGAGCCAATCAAACTGGAATTTAATTAAAAATCTTAAGTTAATAAGTTTGGTAACCCGACATCAAAACATATATCGCCCGAGCTAGTGAATGTTTGGTTAAGCAAAGCCAGCTACCATATTGCACGCCCGGGTTTGTCGGGCTTTTTTTGTGGTACAGCCCTCAGGCCTTCTCTACCACACATGGTGCTGTGTTTCTAACTAAATAATTTGGTGGGAATTTTCATGGGCTGTACAAGGCCACAGCTGGGGTACAGGTGGAGAGGGCAAGAAAGGTTGGGGGGGGGTAAAGGGTTTGGGGAATATTAAAGGAATGATTGGCAAAGGGAGGGATGGAGCGGAACTGTGCACTCCAGGGGAGGGACCGAGGGACAAAGTGACAAAGCACAGCATCGACTATAAGACAATGTCGAGGCATTATGAGACACCGTGAGGTAAAGAGAGAGAGAGAGAGAGAGAGAGAGAGAGAGAGAGAGAGAGAGAGAGAGGTAGAACAGTTCTTACATTCAGTGACTTCAAAATCCAGACATGCACCTGGCACTAAAGGATTTTTTTTTCTTTTCCTTGGGTTTGTACTGGAAAGAAAAATAATAATAAATAAATGCCCTGAGTGGTGATTACCTCAGCGCTTGGCAGGGATTCTAATTAAAACCAAACTTGTTTCCTTTAGTGAACAAACATGACAAGCGCTGGGCCGGCGTGGTGCGGAGTGAAGCAGAGATGTCTTTCTTTAGCCAAAATATTAAGTGACTGCAGGTGCCTCAGGAATGCCCAAGAGGGAGGGAGGAAGGGAAAAAAAGCAAAATGATCCCTCTCACTCGGTTGTTCAACTTTCTCACCGTTTTCATCATTTCGTCCTCCTGCCGAACTTCTTCGTACTCTCGACTGTCAAACATTGGACCGTATTTTATTCTCTGGTTAGTACTGTACATTTGATGAACGTGGATTTGTAGTGATTTTTCAGTTTGGCGGTCACACTTTTTTTCACAATATTAAGATCAATCTATTCATTCATTCATCTTCTAGCGCTTTATCCGATCTTCCCTCGGGTCACGGTGGAGCCTGTGCCTATCTCAGGCGTCTATGGACATTAAGGAAGGATACACCCTGGATGGAATGCCAACCCATCGCAGGGCACACACACACACACACACACACACACATTCATACACTAGGGACAATTTTCCAAGGTGCCAATCAACCTATCATGCATGTTTTTGGACCTGTATCAACCTTCCGGTACCCGTGGAAACCGAGAGAACCCGGGAAATCGAACCCTGAGGCTGCCAAAAGGACGAAAAACCCTGACCACTGGCATGCAAACTCCACACACACATGGCCGACCCTGACCCTGGCGGTGTGAGGCGAAAGTGCTAACCACTAAGCTACCGTGCCCCCTTCAATCTATTATTAAGCACCATATATACCAGTAATCCCCAACATTTTTTGCCCCATGGAAAAAATGGTTTAATGCCAGACGATATTTTCCCCATGGAAAAAAATGGTTTAAAAGACGATAACAGCGGAATACTTTAAGGTGTGGCGGATAAATGCAACACAATAAAACGATACGACCGGCATAAAAACTGCTATTTATACGAGGAACACTTGGTCTCCGAGTGGCGAGGCAGTTTTGAAAGCCTCGTTAGACGGCGGGGTTTGGTGCGTGGGAACAAACCATCACCCTAAATCCATATTGTCAAAAAGGTATTGTATGTTAAGATAAACTTTCCAAAGACGTTTGTTATTTTTTTTAATTTAGCACTAATGCATTATGTGTTACCGGATGGAGCAGCCCCTTTAAGAAGGAATGGGACGATGGTAAGACATGTGACCGAGGCAAGCGTCTTGACATGGGTCGGGACTCAATCGTATGCAGATGTGGCGGAGAGAGAACATTTTTGGGTAAATCGGGTAATTTTCCAATATAAAACATCGTTCAGAATCAGATAATAAATGTGAGTTATGTATTCTTTCTGTCCGGCTTGGTACCAGTTGACCCACGGACCGGTACCGCTGGTATATAGGGCTGCGAACACATGTTAACTATCACATGGTGGAGTTTATTGTAGTAGAAATAAAGTCAAAGAAAACGTCTGATGATTTTTGACAAGGGCTTGGGGGTCAGGATAAGCAAGAACAGATCCAGAACCTCGGACCAAAAGAACCTGACAGAAGATTCGTGGACCCCATTCAGGCCCCTCCTCTCTCTCTCTCTCTCTCTCTCTCATCTCAGTGTGGTCAGAATGAAAAATAAGAAGTTTATTTCCTCGCTCGACTCAAAAACATGGACATACAGTGCAACACAAAAGCAGGTTTGTTGGCTAAATCACTGCTCATGTTCAGGATCCAGTGGAATGCATATAGACTGCACAGGCATACTATATATATATATATATATATATATATATATATATATATATATATATATATATATATATATGGGTCTTTCAGGGCAAGCTCAGCAAGCTGAGAGAGGTCAACCCAGTCAGGAATGACCTCAGGCTGTATGCACAAGTGGAAAAAAGGCGTATGTAGAGGATATGAACACGCCTGAGTAATGGATTGAACTAAAGCTTGAAAAGGTGAACGAGCGGCTCACCTTTTCACACATTATCTAACAAGAGCCTGCTTCCAGCACATCTTGAATTCTTGAAGAAGGAAAAAATGGAATGGAATGGAGAGAAAAATGGAAAAAAATGGAATTTACACGGTCGAATACAGTGGAATAAAAATGGAAAGAATTGCATGAAGTAAGTGAAATAGAAAAATGGAAATAAATAAATAAATAAATAAAATAAAAATGCAGACAAAAAACAAAAACAGAATTGGTTATTGCAGCACTACATGTGCATTATTTCAAGTGTCATTAAATATAAATAAATATTACACGAACGCATTTTCCCATCGGACTCCATTACCATTAAACATAGCCGTCCTGGATTTCACTTTCAACAATCACCCTCATATTGATGAGTCTTATTTTTAATTATACACTGACTCACGGACTCTTTGGGTCATACAGCTCACTGGAAACTAACATGTTTATTTGTTTTTATTTACCAAGCTGTTTTATACTTTTTTTTTAAAGTTTGTGGATAATGGTAGCACCAGTGGCTTAGTTGTTGGACTTTGGATGGGCTCAACAAGCTGCCACTTGAACAAGGAAACCTAAACCATGTCCTGTTCCTGGCAGGGCATTTTATGTGGCATACAAGAGCTTAAAAGGCGTATGATTGTCTAAAAATAAGGTGATGCTGCTTTAAAGTGTGCTTTGACAAAAAAAAAACTACATCTCCCACAATGCAAGTGTTACTTATGACTAGATTCAGATGCAGTTACACACACACTTTTCCCCCACACACACATTCCCACTTTCTCCTGCTGCTACCTGCTGTACCCGATGTATATTTTGAATGACGGCTGGCAAATCCAATGGGCGATAATCGATCCAACCTCAAATAATACGGTCTTTATATTCATTCATTCAGTCAGTCATTTTCTAGCGCTTTATCCGATCTTCCCTCGGGTCACGGGGAGTCTGTGCCTATCTCAGGCGTCTACACCCTGGATGGAATGCCAACCCATCGCAGGGCACACACACACATTCACACACACATTTACACACTAGGGACAATTTTCTAAGGTGCCAATCAACCTACCGTGCATGTTTTTGGACCGGGGGGAAACTGGAGAACCCGGAGAAAAACCCCCTGAGGCACGGGGAGAACATGCAAACTCCATGCATGGCCGAGACGGGAATCGAACCCAGATCCTGACGGTGTTAGGCGAACGTGCTAACCACTACGCCACCATGCCCCGGTCTTTATATAATAATAATAATAATAATAATAATAATAATAATCCGTTTTGTAATAATCCGGTTTGTCTAATTGTCGTTGTGTTTTCGGATTTGCTAATGTGTTTCCGGATTTCTTATTTTGCTTTTAGATTTGTTATTTTGTTTTTTGATTTCTTATTTTGTTTTCGGATTTGTTATTTTGTTTTTTTTTTTTTTTTTTATTTTGTTTTTTTTTGTTATTTTGTTTTTTTATTTTGTTTTTTGATTTTGATTTGTTTTGTTTTTTTTTTATTTTGTTTTCGGATTTGTTATTTTGTTTTTTGATTTGTTATTTTGTTTTCAGATTTGTTATTTTGCTTTTAGATTTGTTCATGTGTTGTCTGTATTGTTAATGTGATTTCAGATGTTATTATGTTTCAGTATTTGTCATTTCTTTTATGATTTGTTAATGTGTCTTGCCCTTCTCAGCCACCGTACTATGCCACTTTAAAGCGTGCATCGACGATAAACTACATCACCCACAATGCATGTGACTATGTTACCCGCGAAGTGACGGCATACCACCACTAGAGTGCAGTGTATCCCATATCAGCGATTTTCCCAATAAGCGCAAATTTCTACAACTGATCCCAAAATGTTCAGGAGGCGAAAACTTGATGCAGATGGAAGTCACGTCCAAGAAAGATAGTAAAACGAATATATGTTTGTGCTTCAAGGAGAAAAAGCGATATGTGTTTTGTGTTATGAGGCGACGTCGCTTATCCAAGAATATATACTGTCTTATACTTACAACTGGCCCTACAACCATACTGCTGATGTGGCCCACGATGACACTGAGTTCAACACCCCTGCTCTAAACCCTCCCTTGTTTTGTTGTGTAACTCTGGATAAAGGTATCTGCCAAACGTCATATATGTACAATTCTAGCCAATCCTATGATCTCCTGTTAGTACATATTTGCCTGTTCACTCTTTCTCAGCCTGCCTCATTTATGCTTGAACCTCTAGTTGTTTTTTTTTATGCCTGAACCTGCATTTGCACCTTCCCAGAATTCATTACATGACAAATTTGTTCTACATAAAAAAAAAGAAATACTATACACAGTGGACCAGCAAACACACCAGCACACAAGCCAGGAATTGTAGCGTGAATGCATTTAATTGTATGTTACTGTAGCGCGGCACATTTGGATTGGAAACAAAAGTGGCACCTTGGACAGTCTTCAAGTTGTCCCTACCTGCTTGTAATAAATGCATATTACTATGAAAACGCTATTGTTTCTCACATGGGATTTTCAGGGGTAAAAAAGCACTTGTTTAAACGATATGGTTATTGGAATTATTATTTAACAAGATGGCATGCGATTTTGAGTTACCGTCTGTGTGATACTTTACCACATTTCCTCTGGGTTCTTCAGTTTCACTGAAGTCACTTTATTGCCTGATGTTTTGTGCATACAGAGTCGGGGAGAAACAATACAGTTGTTGTGCTGCAGCGGCACGACTGCACAGTTCACATACAAAGAACCATTTTATATATCGATGGAAGAATAGCAATTGCAGCTGGTAGAGGAGTTGGTACCTCCAGCAGGGGGCGCTTACCCTGTGGATCTGTGTGGGTCTGCAGTATAGTGCCTGGGACACTATAGTGTCAAAAAGTCTTTTGGATGAGACTTTCAGTGGTCATTAAAATCCCAGGATGTCTTTGGACAAAGAGTAGAGGTGTGTCCTCGGCAATCTGACCAAATTCACCCATTGGCTTCTGTTCATCACGGCCTCCTAACCGTCCCCACATCTACTGACTGGCTTCATCACTCCGGTGGTGGATGAGGAGATCCCCCTCTCATAATGTAAAGCGCTTTGAGTGTCCAGAAAAGTGCTGTATATAAATGTAATGAATTATTATTATTGTTATTATTTTTATTATTATTATTTAAAATGTACAGCGGGCACGATGGCTTAGTGGTCACGTTCGCCTCACACCTCCAGGGTTCGATTCCGGACTCGGTCATGTGTGTGTGGAGTTTGCATGTTCTCCCCGTGCCTCAGGGGGTTTTTCTCCGGGTTCTCCGGTTTCCTCCCGGTCCAAAAACATGCACGGTAGGTTGATTGGCACCTTGGAAAATTGTCCCTAGTGTATGAATGTGAGTGTGTGTGTCCTGTGATGGGTTGGCATTCCATCCAGGTGATATCCTGGATATCCTAGATAGGCACAGGCTCCTCGTGACCAGAGGGAAGATCGGATAAAGCAGTAGAAGATGAATGAATGAATGAAAATGAACAGTATATTGCAAGTAAAGACACAAGACTGGCTGCTAGTCCTGCAAGTACTGTAAATTTTCCAGTGAAGTAATGCAAAGTGTTGAAATGAAAAAATGCTATAAGTCAGTTACAGAGTAGGATAGGAAGGTCCTTTAATGCCTGGTGCTGGGAAACAGTGTGCTACAATGCCAGTTTAGAATGTAGCATGGTTAGAGGAGTCCGCATTATTGTAAGCAAATCAGCCAAAGGTGTAAGAGAGCAGTGCTCATATATTAAACGTTAATCATGGTTGTAGTATGTTTGTTTGAAAATGAACTGCTTCTGAATGATTCAATTTCCTCCTGCTGGTGTTTCCACAGTGAACTATTCACGGCAGGAGAATAAACCCTATGTTTTTCCAATTAGTTCTTAAGTTTTCCTATCTGTGTGTGTGTGTGTGTGTGTGTGTGTGTGTGTGTGTGTGTGTGCACCGATGGGCAATATTTATGATACGTCTATTTCAAATATTTTCCTTTTGTATTTGATGGAAATGGCTTCATATTTTGTATCAAAGTACCTCAGGTGTCTCCGGGTTTTATTCCGGGTTCTCCGGTTTCCCCCCGGTCCAAAAACAGGCACGGTAGTTTGATTGGCACCTTGCAAAATTGTCCCTAGTGTATGAATGTGTGTGTGTATGTGAGTGAGTGTGTGTGTGTGTGTGTGTGTCCTGCGATGTGCATTCCATCCAGGGTTTATCCTGCTTTAATGCCCATAGACGGTGAGATAGGTACAGATCCCCGGATGAGGGAAGTGATAAAGCGGTAGAAGATGAATGAATGAATGAATGAATGGAAAAGGTGGTGAATGTAAGGAACGCTGATAGCTTTCAAATAGTGTACAAAGACTGGTAGATAAATATTCGACTGAATGACAGGTGTCTTGTCCAATGAGCGGCGAGTATTCCATTTTATTCCATAGCATTCCATTTTCAAACTGTACCTACCTTTTCTGGTTTGTATGAATTTGTTTTCTCATTTGTTATTTTGTTTTCTTATTTGTTAATGTGTTTTGCCCTTTGCCGTAGCCTTGCTAAGACAATCATACACCTTTTAAGCTCTTGCGGGCCAACATAAAACGACGTGCCAGGCCCACATTCATCCCTCGGGGTTTGACACGTGTGCCTTAGAGGGACCCATTTTCCCTCTGCGTCCTGTTTTTATAGTGTTTATGAAAGATAAACAAGAACCAAGTGCTCGTCTGAAATCCCCTTGTCCCTGGAGTCTTATCTATCAAAGACACACTGGGATTCATTAGGATTAAGAGCAAACATAATATAACACTTCTGCTTGGAACTTTCTTCACTTGCGATTCATCTTTGTGTTGGTACGAATGGTCCCACATGGATCGCCATAAAGTATGTTTTGAGCACTTTCTAATGAGGGCTGTATGATATTGTTTGGCAATGGAAATGCTTATGTGAGGGGTAGCAGGGGGGCGGGGGTGTAAAATAACACTTCAGTGCCAGGTTCCAGATATTAACCCGACATACTCGATGTTGTGTCATCCAATGACGTCAGTATATGGTCATTTCTGTAGAGCAAAATGGCTAATCAAATCGAACCTTTGTATGTGTAGGCATGAAAACGCATCCATAAAGGACTTTCTGCTTAGTATTAGGTATTCTTGGACACAGGAAGAGGGCAGCTGCGTAGCTGGCCAAACTCCAAACTATGGACCACAGCTGCATGGCATTAGTGAAAGTCCAAAGGGGCAAAAACTTATTAGGGATGAAATCATAAAGCTAAAAATATCTCACCGTTCGCTCATGTAACTTGCAAATTAATAATCGAATAGAAAGGAAGAATTCTAACATGACTTTATAGTCTGTGGACCCAAAAGATAGGCCTCACACCGCCAGGGTCAGGGTTCGATTCCCGTCTCGGCCATGTGTGTGTGGAGTTTGCATGTTCTCCCCGTGCCTCAGGGGGTTTTCCTCCCTGGAGAACCGGGAGAAAAATAAATAGAACTTTATTGTCATTGTACAAGAAAAACTATGGGTGTAACTATATGAAAATATAAAGAGGAACACAAGAAATAAAAATAAAAAACATAAAAAATATTAAAAAAATCTTAAAAAAAAAAAAAAAAAAAAAAATATATATATATATATATATATATATATATATATATATATATATATATATATATATATATATATATACTCATCTAACACCGGCATTATGCCGTAACATATAAAGTGCACAAGGAAATGATCCGTTTGCTATACTATCGAAAGGTAATAGATTAATAATATTAGTAGACAAAGTTATTATCTGCGGGGCACGGTGGCGTAGTGGTTAGCACGTTCGCCTCACACCGCCAGGATCCGGGTTCGATTCCCGTCTCGGTCATGTGTGTGTGGAGTTTGCATGTTCTCCCCGTGCCTCAGGGGGTTTTTCTCCGGGTTCTCCGGTTTCCCCCCGGTCCAAAAACATGCATGATAGGTTGATTGGCACCTTGGAAAATTGTCCCTAGTGTATGAATGTGTGTGTGTGTGTGTGTGTGTGCCCTGCGATGGGTTGGCATTCCATCCAGGGTGTATCCTGCCTTAATGCCCATAGACGCCTGAGATAGGCACAGACTCCCCGTGACCCAAGGGAAGATCGGATAAAGCGGTAGAAGATGAACGAATGAATGAGTTATTATCTGCGTATTCCAGTAGGTTCATAAACAATTTATTTATGCTATAATGCAGAAAATAATGTAATATAAAAAAACTACAATGTCTTTAATAGTATAAAGTTGTTTTGGGCAAAAATAAATAAATAATTGTATTAATCAAATAAAAGCATTTATGTAGAAATAGAAAAATACACATGTACACAGTCAACAAACCTTTTTGCTTTGTTTTTAAAGCAAGCATGAATGGCAAAATTGACACCTGGGGTCGTTAGTATTAAATATTATAGATATAAGATATACTATAAATATAACATACTGTATACTTTACTTGAACATGAGCTGTAATTAAGAGTTTAGGATAATGCATGCAGTAGGCACAGGAGACAATAAAAACGTTTACAAAATGGATTTCTCGCATTGTACGTTCTTTTGACAAGCTACCCTACCCAAATAGTTAAAGGCTAAACAAACAGCTTGGCCTCTAGACAAAGACTCTGTCACCCTGTCGCATGCCAGTGAAACCCCCCAACACAGGGTCCCCCCCCCCCATCCTTTTAAAGTCTTTCAGGGCCCGGAGTCTTACACTCATCTATCACAGAGAAAAAAGACATGGAGGAGCAGGAGGGTGTTTTGTGATGCCCATTCAGATTGTGTCAGCGCACAAAAGCCCCAGGCTGATGGCGAGAGTAAATCGGGAGTTAATGGACTTCTTTCTCAGGCCTGCCGAGCACATTTATGGGCCCGATTCTGGAATTTACAGACTGCTAAATAATTGTCAGCATTTTTGGCAGACCTCGTGTACATTTTGGCCTGGACAATATGGGTACAATCCTGTTTAAGCAATACAGGGAGGTACAAATTCACTTTTTACTTCTATTCTTACATTTTACACGTAATTATCTGGACTTTTTACTCCTTACATTTAAAAAAAACAGCCTTGTTACAGATTTTTCATTTTGGGCTCGTTATTCAAAGAAAGATTATTTCTTAAAAGTGATTATTTATCCGTTACTGGATCATTTATCAAATTGGTGCTTTCTATTCGTCTATTCCGTGAATGACGCTACAGTGGGGAGCTCTGTAGAGAGACGTTTGAATAAATTAGCGATCGCGATTGGTCGCTGCGCAAACGTTTGTCCTTAATAGTGAAGTTTTCCCCCTTACATTATTTTAACTTGGGTAAATAGCTTGAGTTGATATTTCATCTATTTGTATATGCATTCATCTTTTACCGCTTTATCCGATCTTCCCTCGGGTCACGGGGAGTCTGTGCCTATCTCAGGCGTCTATGGGCATTAAGGCAGGATACACCCTGGATGGAATGCCAACCCATCACAGGGCACACATGCACACACACTCACATTCATAGACTAGGGACAATTTTCCAAGGTGCCAATCAACCTATCATGCATGTTTTTGGACCGGGAGGAAACGGGAGAACCCGGAGAAAAACCTCCTGAGGCACGGGGAGAACATGCAAACTCCACACACACGTGGCCGAGACAGGAATCGAACCCAGATCCTGAAGGGGTGAGGTGTGAGGCCACCCTATATTTGTATGTAATATGTACGTGTTACAATATGTACATGTATTACAATATGCATTATAATATGTGTGTGTGTGTGTGTGTGTATTTATGGTGTCTGTCCAGCATTCATTAGATTCTGCTTTTGGTACCATCCCTTTGAATGTCTCTGTGTTTGACCTTTCTTTGACCTTATTGATTCTCACTTTGATTAACCACATGTGCATGAGTTCTGACTGCCCTTCAGCACCAGGTACCGACCTCATTAGCAAATACAAGCAATCATTCAAGCCTGGGATTTCCCCACACAGTAATAAGAGAGAAAACACTGAGGACAAAACGAATATGTCTCTTTTCCAACACACATTCTCACACTCTCACACACTATGCCATGTTTCTTATGCCAGTTGGCATTTCTTTTCGTGCATTTGATTTAATGTCTTTACAGGACGTGAGTTTTTTTTTATTTTTTCATGTTTTCTGAAAGGATTTTCTGTGTTTATTTAAAATCAATCTAGAGAATAGAATGTTGTTTGTAGAATGTTTTCATGCCGGGGAAGAATTATAGGCAAAAGACATGCAGACACATGACTAGACCTCATATGTCCAGACAAATCATTTTGAAATATCACCCTAACAAGATTTATCATTCATTCATTTCATTCATTCTTCCGGGATACACTTTCCGGGATAAAAACTTTTCAAAAGTGCTTTTCTGCAGGACACAAAGTAACCAATACAGCTAGCTAATATGCACGATATAAAAAATAAATCAATCAAAGAGCGGTAATTCATTCATTCTTTCATTCATCTTCTACCGCTATATCCGATCTTCCCTCGGGTCACGGGGAGTCTGTGCCTATCTCAGGCGTCTATGGGCATTAAGGCAGGATACACCCTGGATGGAATGCCAACCCATCACAGGACACACACACACACATTCATACACTAGGGACAATTTTCCAAGGTGCCAATCAACCTACCGTGCATGTTTTTGGACCGGGGGGAAACCGGAGAACCCGGAGAAAAAAACCCTGAGGCACGGGGAGAACATGCAAACTCCACACACACATGGCCGAGACGGGAATCGAACCCGGACCCTGGCGGTGTGATGCCACCGTGCCCCCACAAGATTTTTCCAAAAGATAAATAAGCTTTCACCTTCCATACATTCTTGAATGAGAATGACAAATTACAACAGAAATATTAATAACTACTATTTGTCTTTGCAAGGATCAGATTAAACTGGCATTGTTTAAAGAAGACGAAGAACAACAACAACAGGAAGTGTTTGTGTGTGTGCCACAAACCGTGTGGTATTGCATAATACATCAATGGCTGTGCTATGATCATCCAAGTGCAAATAATATCAATGCAAATTTCCCAAGGACAAAATACTCGACTTACTTTTTAAAGCACTAGAAGCGTATTACTCTTGCCTTGGCAGATTCTGGGATATTTACGACTGATTTATTTGTATCCAAATTGTTATGTTGCCATGTAAAAAGAAAGACGTTTGCTAGTTTTCAGACTCTAAAAATTCACATTCATATGTGTATTACTTTGCCCGACTATGAATGGAATAATAAGTGCCAAAATACTTCATAAAATTAAAACGAATGTGCATGTTAAAGCATTATATTTGTAGTCAGAATTATCTACAGTATGTATATATATATATATATATATATATATATATATATAAGGGGCACGGTGGCTTAGTGGTTAGCATGTTCGCCTCACACCGCCAGGGTCCGGGTTCGATTCCCGTCTCGGCCATGTGTGTGTGGAGTTTGCATGTTCTCCCCGTGCCTCAGGAGTTTTTTTTTTTTCAAAAACATGCACACTAGGTTGATTGGCACCTTGGGAAATTGTCCCTAGTGTATGAATGTGTGTGTGTGCGCCCTGCGATGGGTTGGCATTCCATCCAGGATGTATCCTGCCTTAATGCCCATAGACGCCTGAGATAGGCACAGACTCCCCGTGACCCGAGGGAAGATCGGATATAGCGGTAGATGTTTTTTTTTGCTATTTGTTTTGTGCTGAAGTTGCTTTCCCTGAATGTGGATTGTCATTGTGGATATCCCAAGTGAGTGTGTGGGCTGGAAAGATGACATTTCCAGACTGTAAAATCAGTCCCACTCCTGACCGTGCTTACAGATGTACATAAAAACTTTTCAAAAGTGCTTTTCTGCAGGACACAAAGTAACCAATACAGCTAGCTAATATGCACGATATAAAAAATAAATCAATCAAGGAGCGGTAATTCATTCTTTCATTCATCTTCTACCGCTTTATCCGATCTTCCCTCGGGTCACGGGGAGCCTGTGCCCATCTCAGGCGTCTATGGGCATTAAAACAGGATACACCCTGGATGGAATGCCAACACATCACAGGACACACACACACTCACATTCACACACACATTCATACATTAGGGACAATTTTCCAAGGTGCCAATCAACCTACAGTGCATGTTTTTGGACCGGGAGGACACCGGAGAACCCGGAGAAAAAACACGAGGCACGGGGAGAACATGCAAACTACACATACATATGGCCGAGACGGGAATCGAACCCGGACCCTGGCGGTGTGAGGCGAATGTGCTAACCACTAAATCACCGTGCCCCTGGAGCGGTAATTATAAAGGATAAATCTAGGCATAAATCTTTAGAGCATTAATACAAAGGTGTGCACTTTTCACGAGCACTGTTCAAATGGTACATTACATCTGAATACTAGGAACGTTAATTAACATCACAGCAAAAAAATAAATAAATAAAAATGCAGATTTTCCTCCTGCTCTCTCGACATGACTTATCTATTCTGAAGCCCCACATGACAGCGTCATGGTGATCCTCAAAGGGAACCCAAAGCCTTTGGGTCTGATTCCTCTCCAGGTTTCTTCTTCATGTTGCCTTAAAGAGATTTTTCTTGTTTTTGTTACCTCTTGACTTCATGGATGAATGTATGAAATAAATTCTATGCCCTCATTTATAATTATTATTATTATTATTATTATTATTATGTAAAGTTTCTTTGGACAATATCATTTAACACATACAACCAGAATCAGAAAGAGCTTTATTGACGAGTAGGTGGGTCCTTTTTGGAATGTGACGGAAGCGGCACATTTTTAAATGTAGAATGGAATGAAAAAAAAAGGGAATGTACTGAAAGGATAAAGAAAAATAAATAAATAAATAAATAAAGTGTTATTGCACATAGAAGTACAGGTTACCTTGTTATTACACATATTTCGATGTTACTGAGCAATGGAAAACTGAACTGAATTAAAACACCTTAGCCAAAAAGGTCGAAAGATCGAACGAGCATCGGGCCATAGAACTCGGCTTTACGATACACAGACAGGTTAAGTGATAGCGACAGCTAAAATAGGCGTTTTTGAGATAGACATCGTGAGGAAGGGAACAGGAAGAAACTAGGAGAGAGAGAGAGAGAGAGAGAGAGTGGAGGGGGAATGTGAATGAAAGAAATTGTGAGTAGGCAGATGGAAAAAAAAAATGTCTGCTGAGAACATTTTGGACAGGATGGAGGTGTGGTAAGCTCTGGCCTGGACAAAGGTGGTTGTGTGCACGTCCTGGACGAGCCAAACTGTGGAAAATTCCTCGTGCGGTGCCTGTGCCAGGTCCCGAGGGCAGAGGGATGGAAACAACCTGCTCTCGTGGTGGGGGGGCTGGGGAAAATGCCACAGTGTTACAGTGTTAACACCACCACATTAAAGTGCTCTACCTGAGGAAAAAGTGGCCGGAGTGGAGATTGAAGAAACAAACAAACATAAAAAAAACCCATAAACAAATGTCCCTGACGTCTTTCCAGTGACATTAGTAGTTTGTGAACGTCCTATGCGTCGTGTGAGAAAAGAAATGGCTTGACGAATGACAACATTTAGATTGAACCCTTTTAAAGTTCAGGTCCCTTTTTCAGAAATGTTCACATATGCTTCGCAAAAAAAAAAAAAAAAAAATACAATAAAATAAATGAATTTTACCTCAGAAATTGGTACTTTTTTTAGTTTTAAATTAACGTAAAAAAAGAAGTATTCTAACTCTCTCTCTCTTTTGTTACACAGAGACATTTGTGCGAGTGTGTGTGTAAAGCACACTTTCTAATCCTATGAGAAGCCCCCCTGGGCATGGGACCGAGCCCACCCTTTTCAATTAAAGACCAGCATGATCGGGGAAACAGGTGCAAATGGACAATCAACAAGGCACTGAGCCAACCCCATGCCACTGTTGTAGATGGTGTGAAAAAAACAGGTCACTGTTTATATTTAAATGAGTTAATAGCTGGGCAGACTGATGGACTAATGGACTAATATTGCCGTGATTAACATGTTCCATCTAGCAATAATTCATTTAAGACTTTCAGTGAGTCGTTTCTTTCTTCAGTAGATATCAGGAAACGTATCCCATGGAGAAATTATATTTCATTCATCTTCAACCGCTATATTCTACGGTCACGGGGAGCCTGTGCCTATCTCAGGCGTCTATGGGTACACTAGGGACAATTTTCCAAGGTGCCAATCAACCTACTGTGCATGTTTTTGGACCGGGGGAAACCGGAGAACCCGGGGAAAAACCCCTTGAGGCACGGGGAGAACATGCAAACTACACACACACAATCCCGAGACGGGAAACAAACCCGGATCCTGGCGGTGTGAGGCGAACGTGCTAACCACTACGCCACCGTGCCCCGCTGTTTCTATAGAATATAAATAACTATTTTATTCTATTCAAATAACTTTTGGATTTACATTTACATTTACAGCATTTGGCAGACGCCCTTATCCAGAGCAACTTACAACTGAGCAATTGAGGGTTAAGGGCCTTGCTCAAGGGCCCACTAGTGGCAGCTTGGTGGTGGTGGGGTTTGAACCCGTGATCTTCCGGTCCAGAGTCCAACACCTTAACCGCTGGGCTACACCACCTCCCTGAATTTTGGAGGAATATACTGTGAAGAATCTCAGAAGATCCAGATACGTTTTGGCAGTAAAAAAGTGCATTTTTATAGTGAAAGCACAAAACGATGAAGTCGTTAAATGAAACCTTTAAATGATGAAACTATTGATGGAGACAAGCTCTGCTTTTTGTACGTTAAATATAATTAAGCAGCAGGAATATATACCACCCATTTATGTCATAAATAAAGTTTACATTTTATTTACATTAAAAGCACATTTCCATTACACAATTATATGATATTCACTCGTTTCCGGCCAAAGTTCTCCGCCGTCGTCTCACCCCACAAAGCAAGTTTACCATAGAGAATTTGGAGTTTGGTGTGTGTAGGGGTCTCGGATCAGGCTCCACGGGGGGATCTTCTGCTGCCAGAGCGATACTGTACACAGGAAGCGATGAGGGGAGTGATAAGGACCTCGACTTGTGTTCCACGTCAGATGATTGAATGTTTTTCTCTTGTGACACACTTAGGTCTTGCAGATGCATCACAAAGGTTAGAGTCTGCTGTGCCAAGGATGTGAAATCCTTGAAGACTTTTGAAAACTGCCAAAAAAATAAAAGATTTATATGATTAACTACAGACCTTACAATAACAGAACTTTATTATTTTTTTCAATCTACTTTAAGCAAACTAAGCAAAAGTTACTTTAAAGCATTCGGTCTTTTATTTGCACTGAATGCTGTCGTAAATGAATTTATTTCCACATGTGCATGTTCAAGCAGGAACTGGAGTCACTCCATTTACAACAATGGGCTTATAATTATGCATCCTTCATGGCAAGATTCATATATATATATATATATATATATATATATAGGTATATATAGATATATATATTATATATATATATATAGCAGGCATCCACATTGATATTATAATTAGTAAAACATGGCTTGATATTTTGGACATTTGGGACAATTTTCCAAGGTGCCAATTAACTTACCATGCATGTTTTTGGACCGGGAGGAAACCGGAGAACCCGGAGAAAAACCCCCCACTGAGGCAACGGGCAGAACATGCAAACTCCACACACACATGGCCGAGACGGGAATGAATTGAACCCGGACCCTGGCGGTGTGAAGTTGAATGTGCTAACCACTAAGCCAACCCATGCTCCAAAATATCACATTCATTCATTCATTCATTTTTCTACCGCTTTATCCGATCTTCCCTCGGGTCACGGGGAGCCTGTGCCTATCTCAGGCGTCTATGGGCATTAAGGCAGGATACACCCTGGATAAGAATGCCAACCCATAGATTATATATATATATATATATATATATATATATATATATATATATATATATATATATATATAGATTTGTGGTGCCTGAATCAGTACAATTAATCACCACCGCTGTGGTACTTAAGTTCACGTGCGCCACCCAGGAGCATGAGCATTGGCACTGGATAAAATTGATATCATCGATTCACCCACTGATACACCAGATTACTTATAGAACAGAGAACAATTCTATTGGACGTTTATTCGTTTACTGCTGCCAAATCGGGACGTCGTCATCATTAGCCACTCAAAACGAAGGGATTTTACGAAGAATAATATTTGTTGAATTCCTGGCAGGCTCAGTTGTCCCTGTGGATGATCGCACACACACATACACACACACACACACATACACAGCACACCGAGCCAGTATTTCCCTGCAAGATTTAGACACCCATAGGGAAACGTGAAAAATATTCCGACCCCCTTTTTAAGTTCTCACATTACTTCAAAATGAACATTGCAACCCGGTTATGAGCAGTTCGTAGCATCAGCCAAAGCGTCTTGGCAGCACACTCAGGTGAGATCCAGGCAATACAACATCGATCGCCGAACAACCCGAATAGTAGCCACTTTGAAGTACCAGATAAGGTTTTCTCCGTGTAATTATTGGGGGATGGGGGGGGGGGTTTAGAAACAGAACGCTAGATAAATCTCACGTTTCATTTCCTCATATGCTAATCGAGTGCGTCACGGGAAAACACAACACAGGAGCGATTGCCAGGTTTACACCAGACCCGTGCTAGTTTTGGAACAAGGTGGAAGACTGTAAAAGCCGGTGGCATTTTAGGAACGATTTATTAAAAGAAAAAAAAAAGTCCAAGGCGACCAAGAAATAGTTTCGAATCCAATCTATTCAGTCGCGTAGAGCTGTTTACAATCTTCTTTACTAAAAAAAACCCTTTTTTTCACTCGTCTTCTGAAAATGAATCGTATTAATATTACACTAATTGTTGCAAAGAGTTTTTACATCGATTGTATAAAAGATACCGCACAAGTTCAAGTGAAACCACAGTCACATTCATTTAACAGTTTCACAGTAAAATAAATATATATGTATATATATATACACACATACATACAGGGGGCACGGTGGCTTAGTGGTTAGCACGTTCACCTCACACCACCAGGGTCCGGGTTCGATTCCCGCCTCGGCCATGTGTGTGTGGAGTTTGCATGTTCTCCCCGTGCCTCAGGAGGTTTTTCTCCGGGTTCTACGGTTTCCTCCCGGTCCAAAAACATACACTATAGGTTGATTGGCAACCTTGGAAAATTGTCCCTAGTGTGTGAATGTGTGTGTGTGTGCCCTGTGATGGGTTGGCATTCAATCCAGGGTGTATCCTGCTTTAATGCCCATAGACGCCTGAGATAGGCACAGACTCCCCATATATATATATATATATATATATATATATTATATATATTATATATATTTTAATATATATATATATATATATATATATATATATAGTAAACATTAGTGGCAAAGGGCACAGAGGTGTCAGAGGTACAAATACCTGGTTTCCTTACTTAAGCGGTCATTTTGATTATCTCTACTTTACCAGAGCAATTATTTATTACGTCTACTCCTTACATTTTCATGCAATTACCTGTCCTTTCTACTCTACTACTTTACTCTACTACTACTACTTTAAAAACATAAACGTCTCCATCCGGATAGAGTGAATGTGATTGTGATTGGATGGGATATAAACATATACCATTCCGACACCATATTGGTTTGTATGCGATCCATCGCACCTGCACACGACACAAATCATGTCACACTCCAGCAAGGACATAACCAGCGATGGAGTCATTACTCAAAAAAACAAAACAAAAAAAAAACATTTATTAAAAGTGATTATTTCTCCACTAGTGGCTCATTTATTAAACGGGTGCTTTCTCTTCATCCTTCACAAATGAAGCTACAGTATGGAGTTCTGTAGAGAGACATTTGAATAAATTACAGAGTTTGTAAGAGCAACTTAGAACTGAGCAATTGAGGGTTAAGGGCCTTGCTCAAGGGCCCACTAGTGGCAGCTTGATGGTGGTGGGGTTTTTAACCCGTGATATTCCGGTTCAACACCTTAGCCACTAAGCTCCCATCACCCTTTGTTAGTGAGGCCCTAAGCTTTAGCCCTTAATGCTGTTTTTCCCCTTTATATTACTTTTTTTATGCTTTTATTTGACTTAAAAGCTTGAGTTGATACTGGAATCCATAGTATATATATTTATATATACTCCTACCTGAGGAATGAATGGAAAAACTTTTGACACCAGTGATGTGGTAGTAAATACCTGTTGAGTGTTGCACTGCAAAAGATCTTTCGTCCAATCACACTCCTGCGTTAGGCCTACAGTCTGAGCCAGTGCGTTCTGCCTGTTTTCCAACTCCTATTGTACAGGAATCAGAAAATGGATCCATTTACAAATGGATAATCGTTTATTTGTGTATGAAATAAGAGGAGGACATTATATATATATATGCGTATGTATATTTGTAATTTTTTCACCTCAATCAGACGGGTGCTCGTGCTCAGGTGTGTCTGACATTCATGAATCCTACTCTGAAACAGGCCCAGCTTTGTGTATAAACCCTTAAACACAGAAATACAAACTCAAATGACAAGTAAATGTAGTTATTTTGACCTTGACGTTCATTTATAATTGTACCTGAGTGTCGGTGAGGACAGTGTGAGGATCCTCCGGGTCCGGGCACTTTTCCGGCTGCAGAGTCACTTTAGTGTGCAAACGTTCTAACAGCTCCCAGTACTCCTGCAAATCCTGCTGAACATTAGCTATACACAACCCATACTGATCCTGGGTCTGAAGGAGAACACGCAGAGTGCTCACCCTAAAGCAAGGGGGGAAAAGGGCAGAATTTAATGTATGCTCATACTTTACTATCTGGCGATCTGATAAACATATAATGGAAGCTATACGATTTGCAATGTTATTATTGGTCTATTCATAAGAATATACAGGTAAGTAATGAAAACAAAGTATACAAATGCAGTTCCAAAACGTACACAAAAGCAGAAGCTTTACCTTTCCTGCAGGTAAGTGCAAATATTTTTCACTCTGTCTTCTACTTTAGTCTTAATTACTTTGTCCTCCTTGTCATTGGTATGCAGAAGCCGTTCTTCGCGTGGAACACTATCATTTACTGCAACTGTTAATACTCGAGAAACTGCCTGAATATACAAAAAAAAGAGGTACGCAAATTAGAGCGCAATCATGTAAAAAAGAGGAGTCACACACACACACACAAACATACTATATATATATATATATATATATATATATATATATATATATATATATATATATAGTACATTTCTGTGGTTTATCCCTTACTGTCAATAAATAATACTTAATCCACAGAAAAGTATGCCTGAAACAATTTAAATATACACTAGGTGGCCATAAATTTGGAAGCAGACACTTGTATACGACGTATTTAAATTCTGTAGCATTATATTTTATTAAAACTAAAGGGCAAGTGCTAGAAAAACAACATAGTTTGCCAAGTGATAAACCGCGATTTGCCTTCACAGTGTAGAACATCCAAAGAGTTAGCGTTACACCTAGTGGTCAAAATGGGAATTGCACAAACCGGTCAGAATCCCAAGTTAGTTATGCGGAACAACAACAACAAACTGTGGCACTAGTTCCGCGCCACAATTTTGTATGGAAGAAAAAGCAGGATAAGAAAAGTCAAATATTTTTTTCACAATTATAAGTGTTGCAAGCACCATAAAACAATATTATATTTACTCAAAAACTATTAAGAATGAACTCACACTATTAACCTGTAGTGTACATATATTTGATGAGACAAATTGCCTTCACATTCACACAGGCCAGTAGTTTTTACGGCTTTTTGTGCGTTTTTAAAGATGTCGCAAACCTGGAACATTGTTTTAAATGCCCTATTAAGATTACTTGAACAATTGTACATCTAACACGGGTTAAAACAAGCGGCTAAGCTGCGTTGTTAGGCTAGGCCTGTACCATCTTATTACATGGTAACAATTTTTATTGTCACCTGATTCCTCAAAATCTATGGTCACAAGCAGCGAGTGAAAATATACACATGATTAATATGACTTAATAACCAGCCAGACCTCCAGTTTGGTGAGAAGGCCTTGGATGTGAGAAACTCTTGGATCTGTCAATCGTTCCTGGATAAGTGAGACCACCAATCCATCCAGGACAGCCATCACTATAAATAGCACGTGACCAACATCTTGCTGATTGATGGGACTGCAGACAAAGAAGAGTGAAATATAAAATATCATACAGACCGAATGGGTGTTTGTGAAGGCGAACCACACCCTGTGCTATGAGGAGTGCCTGTAGACTTGGAACACAATAAGAACTTGAAATGGACTCCCTGGGTGATTATTACTTTTGTTACTGGAAGGCTGGCCTTATAACCCCTGCTGAGAGTGACAGGGTGTACGTGTGGAGACGTGAGAATAGGTCACTGCAAACCCCATGCTGTAAACCAAACCTATTTTAACTTGATCTTGCATTGCATTTAAAGCAAAGTCGCTTGTGCGTAATTATTTAAATCGTTAATTTGACAATTGAACATTATGAAGATATAAATCGTTTTAATTTCATATGATTTGTTTGTTTTTTTTTGCCTTGGGGCACATATTTTTTGCTACAGTCACCTAAAGGTATCTAAAAGTTTGGTCCGCCTTCGGATAACTAGGTGTTACAGAAATATGCCGATGATCAATCATCGAATAGAATAATAGAACAGGCTTTATCTGTCACTTATATATGCTCAGAGCGGAGGGTCAGCCACGACACAGCGCCCCCTCCAGTACACACAGGGTATAAATTAGATGACTATATTTCACATTAAGTTGAATATGATTATTTAAGTCCTAAAACTGGTTGGGTCAAGGTGGTTTAGTGGTTAGCATGTTCGCCTCACACCTCCAGGGTCGGGGTTCGATTCCCGTCTCGGCCATGGGTGTGTGGAGTTTGCATGTTCTCCTCGTGCCTCAGGGGGTTTTTGTCCGGTTTTCCTCCCGGTCCAAAAACATGCACGGTAGGATGATTGGCACCTTGGAAAAATTGTTCCTAGTGTGTGAATGTAGGGTGTATCATGCCTTAATGCCCATAGACGCCTCAGATAGGCACAGGCTCCCCGTGACCCGAGGGAAGATCGGAAGATCGGATAAAGCGGTAGAAGATGAATGAATGAATGAATGCATGAAAGTCCTAAAACCAAATAAAGCAAATCCAAATCATAAAAGTATATTAAATGTATGTCACTGTTGCATTCATTGGGATGGCATCCAGGCAGAAGTGAAGTAAACACAGGTTGCAGGAACTGTGGCCAAGCTAGTTTCTAATGAAAGCACAAAGTGTGTGTGATGATTCTAACTTTTGTGTATTTACCAATCCAATATCAGGCAGCATTTATAATAATCTGTATGATCTGTATGAATGCTCACCCACCCAATTACTCCAAGGGTGTGTGGAAATGATATAATGCAGAGCCACAATAAGAACCTCAGTGTAACATTGAAGGATTAAATAGTGTAAGAATTGAACATGGATCATGAAGGAAGACCCATATGTCAAAATAAAGGAAATCTATCTATCCATGTTACATATGTTAAATGATTTTGTCCAATATATAAATCTAAAAAGTAGATTGTATTGGATTAGGACTGTGGCTAAAAAATCTGATCACAGTTCTAGTTAAATGTAAAAATGTATAGATGAAAGTTGAAATGCAGTGAAAATCTGCTTTAGCAGATTCGTTCAGAAAATAAAAGCTGCTTTAAAGAGCGTATCCCTGTGGCATTAATTATGAACTCATTCCTAAAATTTCTTTATATTTATATGAGATATAGAAATACAATAAAAAAAAAATGAATAGCTCTTGTTGGGGAATTTTTTCCTTCGTTTTCATTTTAGGGCTAAAATCGATTTGGAAAATGCTGGAATGCCGGGTTTAAGGTGGAGCAATTCGATTATTTGGTTGACACGAACATATAGGAGTGACCTAATTATTCATTCATTTTCTACCGCTTTATCCGATCTTCCCTCGGGTCACGGGGAGCCTGTGCCTATCTCAGGCGTCTATGGGCATTAAGGCAGGATACACCCTGGATGGAATGCCAACCCATCGCAGGGCACACACTCACATTCACACACACATTCATACACTAGGGACAATTTTCCAAGGTGCCAATCAACCTACCGTGCATGTTTTTGGACCGGGGGGAAACCGGAGAACCCGGAGAAAAACCCCCCTGAGGCACAGGGAGAACATACAAACTCCACACACACATACTGAGACAGGAATCGAACCCGGATCCTGGCGGTGTGAGGCGAACGTGCTAACCACTACGCCAGTAGCAATAATTAAAATGAACTAGATTTCATACCATGCCTGATGAGATTGGGCAGTCCTTTTCCTTACAGTCTCACTGCTCTCTGAGACTTTCTTCTAAAAAAATAAATTATATACACACACACACACATTTTATATACATATTTATATATAATAATTGTTTAACAACCAAGCTTTGTGTATGTACTCGCCGTTAACGTACCTGCTTATATTGCATACCACAGTAGTAAAGGAATTTTAAAAGAGAAACACACAGCGTAAATCCCATCCACAGCATCCAAGCCAGCAGCATGCAGCCTCCAATCTGAAGAAAATCTATTTCTCCCTGAAGCACTGACCACACGGTTGCTACCGGAGCCAGATATTGAATCCATCTGGGGCAATGCAGACTATTAAAAAAATAATATCCATGTTAAAGAATAGTTTAACTTTACAAACGCACGTTTTGTTTTATTACATTTACGGCATTTGGCAGACGCCCTTATATACAACTGAGGGTTAAGGGCCTTGCTCA
>JACRUU010000027.1:7539588-7542088 GCA_030449085.1 Kryptopterus vitreolus | reverse complement strand
TATATATATATATATATATATATATATATATATATAAAATAATTATATTGTCTCTGTCCGGGGAACGAATTGTGCTTTTGATTCTGCGGCTTTTTTACTTCCAAAACCCGATTGAAATATCTATAGATAATTAGAGCCATGTTATAATTACATCTAAATATTTAAATTAAGGCTAATTTCATTACAAGTGTATCTGCAAGAGTGAAAGGGAATGTTTAGAGGGCTGTGGTGAGAGCGGCGATGTTTAGAGACAGAGGCGTTGTGGAGGTGCAGGCATTAAAGATGTTAAGATGTTGATTGGGAGTAAACGAGGATGGACGGGATTAGATACGAGTGTAGGATACGAGGTGGAGACGAGGTGAGGGAGGTTAGATTGAGATGGTTTGGTGTAAAGGGGGGACGTGGGGCTACATCGGGAGAAAAGAGGAAGGACGGAGGATGTGGTGAGGGAAGACATGCAGATAGTCGATGTGGCGCCCCCTAAAGGGAGCAGCCGAAAGAGGAGGAAAGAGGAACTTAATAATGAAGATTACTGTATTAGGGCTGTCGTGTATAAATTTTAACTCGCCATCTTTTATTATTAATGCGTGATTAATGCAGAGCCTATTTCTTAGTTATTAAAAATACAGAAACAAAATTTAAACCGCAATAAACATTTATTGCTAAAATCCTTTCTTTACTTGGGTATTAAAAATAAATAAATAAATAGATCGATAAATTAAAAAATATATATTACATATTTAATTAATTGATTGATTCATTATTTAATTAATTGGTTGATTAATTAGTTAATTAATTAAACAAACAAACAAACAAACTCCACCGGAAAAAGAAATTGCAATCAGTAAACATATGTTTTCATCTCAAATCAAGATGTAAACACCCCCCCCCCCAATGCGAAATGAACTTGAAGTATTATTTTCATAAAAGAAGAATACATCAATCTGGGTCTAAAGGGTCTAATTTAATTTGCATGTATATACTCATGATGATAGCACTGCTCGACTGCTTCCACCTTCTCTCGGGGTATGAAGTGGGAAACGTTTCGTTCAGGGAACTCCTCTCTGTTCTGGCACTGAGGTGGTGGTATGAACTTCCCCTGGACGTCTGAAATGCAGGCTAATCTTCAAGCAACGAGTGAAGACCTATCTCTTCCAGAACCCTAGCACTTCTTGCACTGCTTCCTTCTTTTATTTTATTTCAAAAAAACAAACAAAAAAACAACAACAAAAAACCTCAACAGAATTGTTTGTGTCTTAAGTGATCAAACCAGCTTTAATTTATTCATAGACGGAGGAAATTTTTTGTACATTGCGCTACTGAACGCAGTAAATGTAAATAAAATAAAGAAACCTGACAGGGGGCGCTGTATGCACAGTTAAAAACTTGGAAAAGTATTAATTTAAGGTACATTTAAAGCAGGTAAAATAAATAAATAAATAAATAAATAGAAAGCTGCTTCTTTTGTGTGTGTCTTTTTGCCACCGCTAGCCAGGAGCCTACAACGGGATTTGATAAATATCTAACATGGGTTCTTACCACCACAGCCTCGGAGGTAGCTCCATCGGTAGCGATGACTGCAGGCGTGCTGTTGATGACGGTCGCAGCTAAAGGAGCCTGGATGGTGTTGGCTAGTTGTGCAAATTCCGGATGTTTCTTACGGATGTGCTGCACCATCTTAGTCTGTAAACAAGTACTTAAATTACTGTAACCAAAAAAATATTAAATATATAAATAAATAAAAATTGGAGCATAGGGGCACGTGGGTTTAGTGGTTAGCACATTCGCCTCACACCGCCAGGGTCCGAGTTTTCTCCGGGTTCTCCCGTTTCCCCCGGTTCAAAAACATGCACGGTAGGTTGATTGGCACCTTGGAAAATTGTCCCTAGTGTATGAATGTGTGTGTGTGTGTCCTGTGATGGGTTGGCATTCCATCCAGGGTGTATCCTGCCTTAATGCTCATAGACGCCTGAGATAGGCACAGACTCCCCGTGACCCGAGGGAAGATCATATGTGAATGAATGAATGAATGAAAGAAATTGGAGCATTTCCCACTAAGTGCCTTGTTTTTACAATCTTATCCTAAATTGTTTCATGGAAAATACTAATCTAAGCAATGCCGAGGAAGAGGATGCCAAAACAAGGACACATACCTTACTGCTATACTGCTTTGCACAGTGTGGGCAACAGACAGGGGCCGTAGCGATGGTGCCCGTTAGCTGAGTGTGGGTGCTCAGCATGGGATCTGGCTCGCCGGGCCGGGCGGGGCGCAGCTTCCGGATGCTAGGTGGTAATTCTGCGCCCGGGTGATTCTTTAGGATGTGAGCTTTGCGCTTACTCGCGCTTTTATAAACCTGCGAAACGGCAAGAAAGTTATTGTTATTGCAATATTTCAGAACAGGTTCCTCTTCATTCC
Source organism: Kryptopterus vitreolus (assembly GCA_030449085.1). Classification (NCBI taxonomy): domain Eukaryota; kingdom Metazoa; phylum Chordata; class Actinopteri; order Siluriformes; family Siluridae; genus Kryptopterus; species Kryptopterus vitreolus. The sequence continues at coordinate 7,539,672 of JACRUU010000027.1, read as the reverse complement.
AAATCTTTTATAGAGCTGTTGACTTTGCTTTAACATCGCACATTCCGTATTGTTTAAATGATTTATTAAAAAAAAAAAAAAAAA
>JACRUU010000027.1:7519588-7532088 GCA_030449085.1 Kryptopterus vitreolus | reverse complement strand
CCTTGCGTGAAAGGGTGGGAGTGGGACTGAACCGGGCGCGAGCGGGACAGAAATGGGCGGGAGCGGGACAGAACCTTGCATGAGAGGGTGGGAGTGGGACTGAAACGGGCGGGAGCGGGACAGAACCTTGCGGGAGAGGGTGGGAGTGGGACAGAACCGGGCGGGAGCGGGACAGAACCGGGCGGGAGGGGGAGGAAAAAAGGTCTGAAGCTCAGACTTGAAGCTTACCTGCGACACGGGTTCCAGTATGGCCTGTGGAGCATCTGCGACATTGCTGAGGACATGGAGGTTTGCAGCGTTCATGTTCTGGCCCCCTGGTAATAACACTGTGACCTGTGTCAGGAAAGGAAACAGTTACTAAACAGTCACCTGTATACTAGGAATGGTTTTTGTAGGGACCCCATTAATAATAAATTGTACAAATATGAATTTGTGTACAAAACGACCCACTACATTTTAGCTATAAAGCAAAATGAAATTTGTAGTTTTGAATCTCCACTGACTGCCCGGGTTCGAGTTTACATTATTTGTAAGCTAAAACTGCCCATGTTTATTTACAACCTGTGCATTTCAGGTACTTTAAGTAAAAGCAGTCTGTGAGGCGCATTCACCCATGGCTTACAATCTTCAACACTGGATTTGCAATAAACAAACAAATAAATAAAAAAAAAAATATGCTTCACATGTCGTGTGATCCGATAAATCACTGTAAATACAACAGAAAGAAACAAATTAAAACTAATGATCTTATATACCTGTTGTGTTGTACCATCCTGCTGAATGTACGCCACTTGGGGCTGGTCTGTGAACACGGCCTAAACAGAGAGACAGGACTGCATTAAGAAATGGCAAGATAAGTATTTAAAAAAAAAAAAAAAAAAAAAAAAAAAAAAAAAAACCGGTATGTAGTTTTGCATGCTAGCAAAACTAATCCCAAATGTTCACACAGTGGCTGATTCTGGAACAGGCTCAGTGATCTGTGGACATGATGTAAAGCTATGATGATGGTGGCAGGAGAAGGACTTCAAAAACATTCATTCATTTTCTACCGCTTTATCAGGATACACCCTGGATAGAATGCCAAACCATCGCAGGACACACACACTCACATTCACACACACATTCACACACTAGGGACCATTTTCCAAGGTGCCAATCAACCTACCGTGAATGTTTTTTTTATGGACAGGGGGGGAGGAAACCGGAGAACCCGGAGGAGAAAAAACCCCCCTGAGGCACGGGGAGAACATGCAAAACTCCACACACACACACACACACACATGGCCGAGACGGGAATCGAACCCGGACCCTGGCGGTGTGAGGCGAACGTGCTAAATGAAATCCTTTATTTATCAGAACACCTAACCAACTAAAATGTAGTGAAAAGTGTCCGTTTTTCAAAGGCTTTCGTCTTCAGTACGGACAAAGAAATTGCATCAATATGTACTAAACTAACTGTGAATGTTTATGGAGAAAAGGGGGAGAAAGAAAGAAGAAGAGGGAGAAAGAAAGAGATAGAGATAGAGAGAGAGATAGAGAGATCACCTGTGCTCCATCAGCAGGATGTATGTAGACTAGTGTGTGTTCAGCAGTCTCTACAGAGGTGTAGGAACTTCCATCGGCGGCGTACACGACCTGCTGTTGCCCTCTGTCCGGTTGTTCTCCACTGTATACAATCTGAGCCACAGTTCCACCCTCGAAATGCACCTAGGAACCATGAGAGCACAGAGTCAGCAAGAGAAACTCAGCAAGAGAAAATACATTACATGCCGCCATCTATAAGCATTATAAGAAACAAAAATGATCACTTTTTGTAACTATTTTGTGGAAATTAAAATTACTTTTATTAAAACACTCTAATACAGATACATATTTTTTGTTTTTGCATAATCTCAATAAAGTATGGAAGGAGTTGGGCTCTGGACCGAAAGGTAGCAATTTTGAGTCCCAGCACCCTTAACCCCCGGATTGCTTAGTCAGCCCCAGCCCCCATCCTAAATTAAAGATGGAATTAATAAACTACCTGTGGTGGATTGTTGGTGTCATTACTAGGGTTCTGATTCCACACAGAGGATGATTCCTGGTCCTCCATGGCCATCTTTTGAGGATTTTAGCATCAAATCCTGCACTGCATCCACACACTCAGCAACCAAGCAGCAGCTGGGTCATGAACTAACAAGGTTAAAAAAACAACATATGGATCACATTAGGTTTAACTGTGCCATAAAAATTAAATATCCCAATTTGTCACATACAAGACCACATTTTTTTGTGCGTGTGTGTGTATAGATTATATATATATATATATATATATATATATATATATATATATAGAAATATATATATATATATATATATATATATATATATATATATATATATATATATATATATATATATATATATATATATAATATACACACACACATACATAAATAAATGTATATGTGTATATAAATGTATATATATATATATGTGTGTGTGTGTGTGTGTGTATATGTGTGTATTCACACCAAATATTGATTTGATTTCCATTTCTCTTTTCTTCATCGATGAACACAAAATTGACATGAGGGTGCATTACATCACAGATAGACGATTACATCACAGACAGATGACAACCATAACAGTGTGAAAGCCACCGAAAAGCTTCTCAAGACAAATGTGATATAAACTCACATCAGCCTCAGCTGATCAACGTTTTTCAATTACTGAAGACAAAAGGGAAAGCACAAAGTCCCACACCTGAATAAAGGGTGCAGGAAGGGCCTGAGAGGAGGACCAGCATTTGTTTACATTCACTGACTGCAGTTTATTTGCATATCCAAGTTGGACTCGTGATAAGCGTCAACCTGTGCGATGGCAAAATGATGCGCTTTAATTAAATAAATAAGCGCATGTGTGAACTAAACGCATATTTTTCTCAGGACAGTTGGCGGAGAAAAGACCAAACACTCTCAGTTTAGGCCGTGCATGTGTGGCGTTGGTTGGTCACGTGACTTTACGGCGAGCCCAGGTGAAGACGGACGCAGATCAGACCGACACTGATGGGTTAGCTGAAAACCCACACATCGTTTATATGGATTGTGATTGGTCAGACTGTTATGCTGAATTAAAGTTGAGTGTCAGTCTGACAAATTTGTAAGAGATGTCACTTTTCCCAAGTTGGAAGGGAGAGAAGAAAGTTTTCTTGAAATTTTTTTCTTCCACCCGGTGCTTTACTTCCCTCGTGCTCACACACACTCACTCATACACACTCACCCAGCCATTCGCATGCCTTTCACCGATGCCGACCCGGAAACACGAGCACACTTTTCCGCTCATCTAAATCTCTCTGGTGTCCGTTACATCATATAGAAACGGAGCCATTTCCTTTTGGCACCCTAGGCAAGATTCCTATTGTCAATCCCAACTCCCATATACGCATGTATATATACAGGGAGGTGTGTAGCCCAGTGGTTAAGGTGTTGGACTCTGGACCGGAAGATCATGGGTTCAAACCCCACTACTACAAAGCTGCCACTAGCAGGCCCTTGAGCAAGGCCCTTAACCCTCATTTGCTCAGTTGTGAGTCGCTCTGGATAAGGGCGTCTGCTAAATGCCACAAATGTAAATGTATACACACACACACACACACACGTTCATGAGTTCACTTGTGATTAATCGAACCGTTTTTCTGTTCTCCCTGTCCATAAATTAATACTTTCATGTTTCTAACACTCAAATTTCTAACACTCGCCAAAACAGAACACTTTGAAATACTTTGCACTGGGTTGTTGTTGTTTTTTGTATTGTATTATACTGTTAGTTTTTGTTATGCACTGTCTTGTGTTGTGAACACAGTCTTGTGTCTTTGTGTCTTTGCGCTGTTTGCACCAGGTTGCACACGATGCACTTTATGTAGCTAGGACAAACTTAGTATCGTCCTCAGCATTGTGTTGTTGTGTTTGTGTTATATGTTGTTTTGTGTAAGCACCAGGGTCCTGGAGAAACGTTGTCTCATTTCACTGTGTACTGCGTCAGCTATATGTGGTTGAAATGACAATAAAAACCTCTTGACTTGACTTGAAATTGTGATGGATGTTATAAATAAAGTCTCTCTCTTTAATAAAATTGCTAATTTACTTAAAACTGGATATTATACTTTTAATATTAATGTCTTGTTCATTCCAGAGTAAATTTGTTTAGTGGTTGTTTTAACTGTTAAATAGAATACGAGGACTCCTCTAAGAATTGTGTTCCGGTTTTGGTTGCATTGCATACAAACGGGCTTAGGTTCCATACGGTTATATAGTGAGGAGCTCATACCTGACGTGAAGGCGGAGCTAGTAGGCATCATTCGGAGAAATTTAGGAGTGTGATGCACGTTGCTCTGCGTTTTTGTTAATCAAACATATTTTCTTCAACTCTTTTATATCTCATTCTAACAAGTTTCTTCTTTAGTGTCTTTGTTGTCGTTCATTCACCAACACGATGCAGAGTGAAGGAGCAGGTCACACATAATAATACACACTGCGTTAATCGCACGTCATTAAAATTAGTGCCAATAAAGAGAATTTGCGTTAAAGTGTTATTATTGTGAGCCTAATATTAAGGGGGGAAAAAAACACTATACAAATATTTTTTCCGTCTCAAAAATTTCAACTTGCAACTTGAAAAGTTTTAAACTTTTTTAGAAATTCTCTGCCCCTCCACTTCCAAGTCCTTTTGATTTGATCTCATGCTGGTCCCTAACAAGCTGTCGTATTTACTAAATTAGGCTGCATCTAATGGAATTAATGTAAATGTTATTTTGAAAACCTTGCTGGTTTACATACATATACATTTCAGCATTAGCACCAAGATATCACTTCAGGGGGTGTAGTTCAGTAGTTTCAGGCACTGGGTTACTGACAGGAAGGTCTGGAATAGAGACCTGCACTCCTGCGGGAGACCCAACGCAAACGAGTGCGGCGCGAGACAAGGTCCGATGTCTGCAGGTGGCGGGTGGGAATATATTCATGTGTGTGCGGGGAACACGGTTATTCGCGAAACGGTCTTAAAAAAATATATACATGTATTTAAATATAAAAAAATACTAGCACCAAATAAACGGCTAAGAATCGACTGCAAAAAGCAAGAATATCAACTAAAATGAAAATAAACGATAGACAGGCACGAGGACGGGAGTGACTTAAACATTACCTGCCGGAGAAAACAACATATTTATACATGTACATGGGGGGGGCAAAATAACATTTTTGCGAGAGCGGGATAGAACATTGTGGGAAAAATCCGGTCTCTTGTCGTTCAAGCCATGGTATCTCCAAGCTGCCTCTCTCGGGGCCCTTGAGCAAGGCCCTTAACTATCTGTGCTCCAGGGGGGGCGCCCCGTATCCTGCACTCGCAACAATTTCACTGTGCGGTAATGTCCATGTGACAAATAAAGGCTATTCTTCTAATTCCAACACGTGCAGGTTCCCGGATGAGCGATCGATTCATCGTTGCAATATCGACCTCAATAATCGCAATATGATATTTCCACCCAAATCGTGCAGCAAATATATCAATAAAACAAGTAACAGAAAATGCATTTAGGAAATTCTTTAGGTTTAAGCCGAAAATATCTAATACTATGATATATAAAACTAATATCTATGAAGCATGGATCAATAAATGAATATCATATATAGGATAATAAGGATGATAGTTAGGCCTGCGACTATCCCAGTGGTGACTTGGTGAGTAAACACAACACACAACACACACACACACCTTGGTGTTTAGGTTCAATGTGTGTGGGAATGTGAACGTGTAGTTAGCTAAAGCATTTCCACGCCGCCAATATGTACATGTTTTATAGTCGCCCAACTTTATTGCCTCGTCCGTGCAGCGTATAGACACTGACCAGAAGCAATGTAGTTACGGGTGCGATTGTAAGGAGCGGTCAAATCTATTACGTCTCTGGGGTAGAAGGGGACCGCGCGTTGTTTTCTGCGGGGAAATGGACGCAAATGTGCATAAGCCTGCTTAAATCGGTTAACGTCGCGTTGAAATAAGACCACAACGACGGTCAAATATCTTCGTCGGTTACGCTGCGTTTATTCACATTTGCACTCCTTTCCTCCCCCCTGTTTCGACCCCTTCAGATTCAGTGATCCAACCGGACCATACCACAAAAATCATAACGGCAGAAACACGGGTTTTTTACCGTCGCGAGTGAGCGGGATAAGTACCGCGAGGCAGCCATCGAACGTTCCGGGAACACCGAGCCGGTCGTCGCTCTTCTCTTCCATCCGTTCACCGCCGTTTTCACCGAGCCGAGGGGGATTTTAAACGACTTTTAATCTCGCTAATAGACCTTTCGCTCCCTGCTTATAGTTGAGCCCATCCCCGTTTTCTTCAGTAGAACAAGGAAGGATGAGGCTCCATTTTGGGTGGGACTAAACAACAAGCTCAAGTCGAACTGACTCGTTTTATGTTTATTTATTTATTTGAACATTCACAGCGGACAGTGAAAAGCGGGGAATCTTTCATAAACGAAATACGAACACGTGCAAGAAAAAACGCGCAGAAATTTCTCATTCCACCGCACAATTGGGATTATTTAAACAAAACAATTCATGTTGGTCTTACCTCGGAATGGTAGCTGCAGAGATGGCCGCGCATTACCATAATCTGCCTAGCAACAAGGGGGGCAACTGAAGCCACGATTTTATTTATATGGGGGGGGGGCAATAACTATAATATATATCTATATATATAATTTATGCTATTTTTTTTAACAACAATTTGTGGATATCGTACTAACTTTTATACATTTTATTTTATGAGCAACGTATTTATTGTCAACAGCATGGCGTTGGAGTCGCATTGCAGCCGCAAGTAAAGGACCAATAGGAACGTTCGGGGATTTCGCCCAACCAATGATTAAAAAGCATGCGTCAACCAATGAGGACGCTCACAAGTCTTGCTTGTCCTCCTTAAAATATTCAAGCCTTTCAATAAATACAGTTTATGCCTTTTTGGATGTAAAGAATTATAGTTATAGAAATATAGAATATTACGGGTTATTTATGAAGTAACCTTCATAAGGTTATTTATGAAGTATTCATTAGCAAAGTAACCCAAAGCCATGTTTGTTCCATTCATTGTTTATAATGTATAAATGTGTTTCTCTCTGACAGCATATGCAGATATGTGATAACTGTATGTGACCTTTTATTACACAAGTGTCTAAATTTATGCCATAATTGATATTTAAAAGAAATTCTGAATCAAAATGTGAAATTAGGAAGGATTTGGATAAACATTTAGTGGTAAAATAGTAGAATTTGACTACAATAACATTTAAGCAACTACAGTAAAGAGTAGTTAGAACTCGTGAAACATGATAGCTCTTATATACAATTCCGATATATATATTGTTTTTTTCAAACATGTAAAAATTTCCATTTTTACCACTTAAAAGTGACAAAAAAATTGTGGTGAGTCAAGATTTTCTCATAGTGCTATACAGTAGAAAATCTCATTAATCAGTGTATTGCGTATATAACAGTACAGGGTCGCGTACTTTTTACAGTCTTTTGTTTACTTTTATGTAAGAGGAAAGTTTTTTTTTTTGGGGGGGGGGGGGGGGGTCTGTATTTTTATACGTCTTTGACTTTTCATTGACAATGGATGTTTTTAGTCTGATATGTTTTTCATTCATTCATCTTCTACCGCTATATCCGATCTTCCCTCGGGTCCCCCCGCCCTCGGGTCACGGGGAGCCTGTGCCTATCTCAGGCGTCTATGGGCATTAAGGCAGGATACACCCTGGATGGAATGCCAACTGATTGCAGGGCACACACACTCACACATACATTCATACACTAGGGACAATTTTCCAAGGTGCCAATCAACCTACCGTGCATGTTTTTGGACCGGGAGGAAACCGGAGAACCAGGAGAAAAACCCCCTGAGGCACAGAGAGAACATGCAAACTCCACACACACACATGGCCGAGACGGGAATCGAACACGGACCCTGGCGGTGTGAGGCGAACGTACTAACTACTAAACCACCGTGCCCCCTATATGTTTTTCAATAATTAATTACTAAAAAATGAATTTAAATCATTAAAAAAATTAATTAGTCATACGTTTAAATACGATTGCGCCAGATTGATGTAAGAAGCACATTATTTACATGCACATTAAAGCATTATAAGGTTTTTATAAGAGGAAAAGTTCATCCCCATGTCAATTAAAAATGTTTTTGTTAAGCTTTTATGAAGACTCCCATGTATAGTGAATATAAATATGTTACACAAACCTAATACACTTATTATTCAATATGAAGTATGCTATTGCTAACAAAGCTAAATCCATTTTGGAAATAAAGTATAGGAAAAGCTGATATACTCATCAAAACCGTTGGCCAAGTTTGCTGTCTTGATGCTTTTTGCGAGCAAGAGAGAAATATTTATTCCTAGATTATTTTCTTCCATTTAAGAATTTTGTTCACCTAGAATTTGTTCTTGTCTGCTACAAAAGGTGCCAAACGAAATGTAAATCACTGGAGATATATTTTAAATTTCATTTGTTGAAACCCAAACACTTTAGGCTATAAAAGGCAACAAACAATTTCACAGTGGATTTTATATATAAAGAACTGTACATTACAAGACTACAAGTTAGATGTTCGGACTTTGTCATGTCTGAAATGAAAAATGGAAATGTTTGTAATATTTATACATCCAGACTGGCTTATCTTTACATTTGTAAAAAAAAAATATATATATATATATTTGTTTATAGTTGCAAAGGTGCAGTATAGACTTTTAAAACCTCATTTGAGAATAAACCAAACTTCCTCATAGACCAATTCATTCATCTTCTACCGCTATATCCGATCTTCCCTCGGGTCACGGGGAGTCTGTGCCTATCTCAGGCGTCTATGGGCATTAAGGCAGGATACACCCTGGATGGAATGCCAACCCATTGCAGGACACACACACACACACACACACCCATTCATAGTCACACACACATTCATACACTAGGGACAATTTTCCAAGGTGCCAATCAACCTACAGTGCATGTTTTTGGACCGGGGAGGAAACCAGAGAACCCGGAGAAAAACCCCCTGAGGCACGGGGAGAACATGCAAACTCCACACACACATGGCCGAGACGGGAATCGAACCCGGACCCTGGCGGTGTGAAGCGAATGTGCTAACCACTAAGCCACCGTGCCCCCCTGTACATGATAATATCCAATTCAACTCAGATTTATTTGTAGAGTACTTTTTACAATTGTCATTGTGACAAAGCAGCTTTAAATAATAAATCATATTTATGTATTTGTTTTACATAATAGAAAGAATCATCAATGTAAGAATGAGAAAAAGTAAATAATACACTTTATTAACATTGTTACAAGGGGTGGGAGTATGGTATAGGCACAAATGAATTCTAATATAACAGTAACAATCGTATAACAGTAATTCTTGTATAATTGAAAATGATTCAGAAGAAAGTATTTATTTTGTATGTTATAAAATCATTTTTAGAACAATAGAACATTTATCATACCAAATATAAAGCAAAATATAAGTATAAACTTACACAAAGTAAGTATATACATTTTTTTATATATAATATTGATAATAGAATAGTCTTTATTTTCACATATACATTACAGCACAGTGAAAATGTTTCTTCGCATATCTCGGCTTGTTTGGAATCTGGGATCAGAGCGCCATGGTACAGCGCCCCCTGGAGTACAAAGGGTTAAGGGCCTTGCTCAAGGACCCAAGGGTGGCAGCTTCGGGGCTCGAACCCCCGACCTTCCGATCAGTATCGCCTTTAAACCCCTGAGCTCCGCCCCTCCCTAAAGGGTAAGATTATCAGCGTGTGTTGATGTAAAAGCTATGATTCTCGAAGCTGTTTATGGAGCAGTTATAACGATAGTGATCCTCACTGGCGCATGCGGTTGAGTTGGCGGTTGCTGTCGGCTCCACACGGGCAAAATTGGAAAAGTCCACGCGATACCGTCCCTCCTTGCTTTGGGAGATAATGGGCAGGAACTTGTAGCCCCACATGATTTCCTGAGGCAAATAAGAAGTCCTGACCTGGCAAGAAGAGCTGGTGGACTCAGCGATCCCATCCAGAAATACCACCAACTCGAACTCCTGTTGATTCAAAGTCCCCACTGACATCCCAAAGAATGGACTTGACTTGTCAATCACGTGATACAAGGTCAAGGGACAAACAAAAAACAAGTTATCCTTCCCAACGTCTACCAAGAAGTCGACATCGACCTGGTCCAGGATGATGGTTTTGCCTTCAGGTGTTGCTATCGTACGAAGCAGCTTCCCATAGATCTGGCTGCCGATCATCAGAGATTTACGCAAGTTAGCCACTCTTATCTGCAAGCAAAGGTCTGTGCCTTTCGGACAGACGACTGCCATCTCGCTGAACGCTATGGTTTTGACCCTTTTCTTGGGAAGAGAAATTTTGGTCATGATCACGCCACACCAGAAGCAGTTAATGATGGCGCCCAACAGAATCTGGATAACGATGAGAACGACAGCGCTGGGGCAGTACGGCGTGATGTCGCGTCCCCCAAACCCTACCGTCGTCTGGGTCTCCAGTGAGAAGAGGAAGGCAGCGGTGAGTCCGTCGATGTTGCGTACGCACACTTGGTGTTTCGCCGGCGGATTTTGCCATGGCAGATCGCCGTTATTGCTAGCGATCCAATACCACAGAAGTGCGAACAGGAACCAGCTGAGAGTGAAGGAGGCTACGAAGAAGACGAAAATGTAGCGCCAGCGAATCTCGACAACGGTGGTCCAGAAGTCCAGAGCGTATGCGAAGCAGTTGCTGTACCTCACGTTGCCATATTCGATGTTGCAGTGTCCGTCCTTGGTCACTAAACGTTTTTTACAAAGTTTGCGCTTGACCAGGTAGATTTTCAACCTCTCTTTCAAGGAGCACTTCATTTTCGAAGCCTAGAAAGAGATGGTGTATGTGGTGTCATATACAGTATATATACAGTCACAGTACTTACATTTACATTTGCAGCATTTGGCAGACGCCCTCATCCAGAGCGATGTACAACTGAGCAAGTGAGGGTTAAGGGCCTTACTAGTGGCAGCTTGGTGGTGGTGGTGGTGGGGTTTGAACCCTTGTATCTTCTGGTCCAGAGACCAACCACTGGGCTACACACCTCCCTGATACTTCAGAAAGTGTTCCTTAACATATCTAACGAATCATTTGTACGCAATAAACCCAGATATCATTCGTTTCGTTTATTTAAAGTGGCTTTGCATGTGGTGTGAAACTCATTGTCAGCGTAGGGCCACATCAGCATTATGGTTAGTCTCAAAGGGCCAGTTGTAACTATAAGACAGTACAGTGTTGCGACGTCGCCTCATAACACAAAATAACACATAGCGTGTTTTCTCCTTGAAGCACAAACATGTATTTCTTCCTTCCATCTGCATACATTTTTCACGTCCTCTACATTTTCTGGTGAAATTTCTCAATTCCGATTGTTTTTCGCCCAAACTCGCCCTCGCTATGTGGGATACACTGCACTCTAGTGGCGGGATGCCGTCGCATACATTGTGGGAGATGTAGTTTAGTACCAATGCACTCTTTAAAGCAGCATCGCCTTATTTTAAGACAATTATACACCTTTTAAGGGCAAATTCGGCCCTTGAGTGTGACATGTGTGATGTACAGTAATAATAACGTTTGAATTAGAACACTGACGTACACCTCACAGCTCTTTCTTTTTTTTAATTCACAAATCAGTGTCAGCTATACTTGCCACTTCACATTTAAAACATAGCAAAGTAATACTGAGACGGTGAATGGCATATTAATCATATAATATGTAATATAATGGCATGTAAAAGTAAGAGAATTTGTACTATTATTAATTTATTCATTCATCTTCTACCGCTTTATCCGATCTTCCCTCGGGTCACGGGGAGCCTGTGACTATCTCAACGTCTATGGGCATTAAGGCAGGATACACCCTGGATGGAATGCCAACCCATCGCAGGGCACACACACACACATTCACACACACATTCATACACTAGGGACAATTTTCCAAGGTGCCAATCAACCTACCATGCATGTTTTTGGGACCGGGAGGAAACCGGAGAACCCGGAAAAAAAAACCCCGAGGCACGGGGAGAACATGCAAACTCCACACACACACATGGCCAAGACGGGAATCGAACCCGGACTCTGGCGGTGTGAGGCAAACGTGCTAACCACTAAACCATCGTGCCCCTTTGTACTATTATGTATTGTACTATTAAGTATTCTGATGCACACAGAGGAATGTGATGTATTCTATCAGTATTGTGACAATAAAAATCTATTCCATTTTTTTATAAACGGAATTGATTATTGATTTAATAGAAAAAAAGTACAGGGTACAAATATAGGGTCAAATTTTAAACTGCGGTCACGAGTTGCGGTGAAGTCGTTTCAGTTCTCGGCCACAAGGTGGCGCATT
>JACRUU010000027.1:7512088-7517088 GCA_030449085.1 Kryptopterus vitreolus | reverse complement strand
AGTCGTCCTGTTACTAAAATAATATATATATATATATATATATATATATATATATATATATATATATATATACACACAAAAACACATTTTTAATTTTTTCAAGTATTTATTACTTTTATTTTTTCTATCAGTTTATTTGGTCTTTAAAAAATATTTATTTATTTTATTATTTTTTCTCTCTCCTCTTTGTGTTTGTGGGTTAATCTGGGTTGGTTAGGGAAAGTTCTGACAATTGTATTCACTATTATGGGTGTGCAGAATAATGGGTGGGGTTTAATATATGCCATGTATACTTTGTTGTAAATGATTTTAAATTTTAATTAAACTTTTTAATAAAATAAAATAGTTCCTCTACTATTAAGCTTCACATAATAATAAAATCATTTGTGTTAATTCGACATGTAAGAAGGTATCCTTGTGCGTCTATTTAGATCAAGAGCAAGATGTACATTATGATTGTATCATTCCACTTTTGACCTTCTGCACTTCCACTAGAATTTTGACCAAGGGTTTTGGTAAAAAAAACACACAAAAAATAAAAATAAAACACAATTTTATTTATATAGCACATTTCATACACAGGGGGCACGGTGGTTTAGTGGTTAGCACGTTCGCCTCACACCGCCAGGGTCCGGGTTCGATTCCCGTCTCGGCCATGTGTGTGTGGAGTTTGCATATTCTCCCCGTGCCTCAGGGGTTTTTTCTCCGGGTTCTCCGGTTTCCTCCGGTACAAAAACATGCACGGTAGGTTGATAGGCACCTTGTGAAAATTGTCCCTAGTGTGAATGTGAGTGTGTGTGTGCCCTGCGATAGGTTGGCATTCCATCCAGGGTGTATCCTGCCTTAATGCCCATAGACAGATAGGCACAGACTCCCCGTGAACCGAGGGAAGATCATATATAGCGGTAGAAGATGAATGACTGAATTTCATACACATAAATGGTAATTCAAAGTGCTTTACATAAAAGGAAAATATATATAATGTAAAATAATGATTAAAAAAAGGCATAATCAACAATACAAACATTTAAAATTATTTAAAAAATGATTTAAAATGAAATAACAGGAATAAAAATGATTATACATAAAATACTGTGCAATCAGTTCGGACGTAGCTCATTTCAGTTAATGCACAACTGCACAAATGAGGGTTTTATAGTAGACTGGGGACGAAAGCCAGCTATTTCCACTCCAACCCATGTAACCATATCTTTATTAAAGCATGCATTGTGAACAAGGAACTGTCACGCTGGAACAGGTTTGGGTTTCCTGGTTGAAATGGAATGCTATTACATCCATACAATTGTGTGCTCATAGTCTGGAGAAGAACCACATACAGCTAGAAAAGTCATGTTTAAAATACAGTGTATGTGATGATTCACAATGTAAACGTAAAAACGATAGGGATGTACCATAAAAATATCTGACGCTAATCATTTAGAGTGTGATGAGAAAGAGAAAGTGTCATTTGACAGAGAAATCTGTCGAATGACACTTTCATTCGACAAAGTGTCATTTGTGTGTGTGTGTATATATATATATATATATATATATATATATATATATATATATATATATACACAAATTAGAGAAGGATTCATTTCTCTCTTCTCTCTCTCTCTCTCTCTCTCTCTCTCTCTCTCTATATATATATATATATATATATATATATACACACACACACACACACACACACACACACACACACACACACACACACACACACACATATATATATATATATATATATATATATATAAATAGGGGCATGCTGGATTAGTGGTTAGTACATTTCGCCTCACACCTCCAGGGTCCGGGTTCGATTCCCGTCTCGGCCATGTGTGTGTGGAGTTTGCATGTTCTCCCTGCATGGGTTGATATGGGTTGGCATTCCATGCCAGAGTGTGTATCCTGCCTTAATACCCATATAGACGTCTGAGATAGGCAAAGGCTCCCCGTGACCCAAGGGAATGATTGGATAAAGCGGATAGAAGATTTAGAAGATGAATAATGAATGATAATAATATATATATATATATATATATATATATATATATATATATATATATATATATATATATATATTATCAATGTGCAAAGACAGAATAAAAAGAACCAATAAAAAAAAAAAAAACAGACCAGGACATTAGATGCCATTTCACTGCTTTAATAATAATAATAATAATAATAATAATAATAATAATAAATAGTAAATAGAGTTAAACCCTGCCTATTCAAACGATTGGGAATACATATAGGATGAAAATGTCTATATGAGATCTGATGCTGTGCAAAGTAGTAATAGATTTTGCTACTACATTTACAGGATTATTCATACAACCGACCAGCTTTGGGGCCATGCTCAGGGGCCCAGGAGTATGCCTAGGGGGTTTTTGGATTCAAACTCTAATGAAATAAATCTGTAGCCTTATGAAGCACTATAGATTTGTAACTAATGAATTACTGACGTGCAAACTGTACAGAGAATTTATTTCCTTCTGTCTGGTACATGTAAACCTGTAAACATGTTAGCATTAAGTCCTCAGGCTTGTTCTAACAAGAGGCTTCACTGTTAAAAAATATGACACCTAGGAGGAAGACGTCTATGCGGCAGAAAATATTTGATTTGTAGATCACCATCATCCGTGTAACCGGAACTGGGCACGCTCCCAGGATGTCGCAAGGTATCGGTATAAATAGACCTCTCTCTCTCTTTCTCTCTGTTTATTACTTTGTTTAACAGGAAGAGACGGGGCATTTCGGGACTATAGTTGTTGTGTAACACTGAAATGTGGTTTTTCATTGTTAACAGAATGGTTAAATGGAGGTCAACTGGGCTGAAGGGATCAAACGCCACTGAAATGCCACAGGCCTCCTCTCCAACATCAGTGCCCGACCTCGCTGATACACTCCAGATGGAATAAAAGAGACTTTATTTGTCACACATACATTGCAGCACAGTGAAATCACCAGAAACTGGTGTCAGAGTGCAGGGTCAGTCATGATACGGCGCCACCTGGAGCACAGAGGGCTAAGGGCCTTGCTAAAGGACCCGTTGCCGGCAGCTTGGTGATACCGGGGCTCGGACCCCTGACCTTCTGATCAGTAGTGCCTTAAACCGCTTTATTTGACTCCTCTCTCGGGTCGCAGGGAGCCTGTACTTATCGCAGGCACCTTGGGGCATCAAGGATGCACCCTTTATGGAATGCCAACCCATCGCAGCGCACACACACACTCACATTCACACACACACACACACATTAAGGACAATTTTCACAAGGTGCCTATCAACCTACCGTGCATGTTTTTGGACCGGGAGGAAACCGGAGAACCCGGAGGAAAAACCTCCTGAGGCATGGGGAGAACATGCAAACTCCACACACACATGGCCGAGACGGGAATCGAACCCGGACCCTGGCGGTGTGAGGCGAACGTGCTAACCACTAAACCACCGTGCCCCTGCTTGTGAGATCATCATCAAATATTTCAAATGGAGCTCATTCGGAGATTATTACGATTATAGTCTTTTATCATCTTAGAAGCATATTTTGAAAATAAGTCATTATATGGATTGTATTGGAATTGAACAATAATATCAAATGTTTAGTGTGTTAAAATGTGGTGTTTTGTGAAAAACACTTTTAGATTCAGCTCTAGATTAGATAGTCATGTGACCTTAAACGCTGCTTGTCAATAACCTACGGATACCTGAAGATTATCCACTTTTTTGTTGTTGTTGTTGTTTTTTCGCATGTCATGATGCTGTATGGTTGGTGTAGAGTGCAGGCATCTCCATGTCAGGGAGTTTTTCCTTGTCACCGTCACCTCGGCTTACTCAACAAGGAACAATCAGAGACAAACTGATTTCATTCACACACACACACACACACACCATAATAATTCAGTGTATTGTGTAAAGCTGCTTTGTCACAATGAAGCTCTCTAAACAAAACTGAATCGAAATTGAATGTTTACAAAATAATATCATTCATTCATTCATCTTCTACAGCTTTATCAGATCTTCCCTCGGGTCACGGGGAGCCTGTGCCTATCTCAGGCGTCTATGGGCAGGATACACCCTGGATGGAATGCCAACCCATCGCAGGGCACACACACACACACACACACATTCATACACTAGGGACAATTTTCCAAGGTGCCAATCAACCTATCGTGCATGTTTTTGGACCGCGAGGAAACTGGAGAACCCGGAGAAAAAACCCCCTGATGCACGGGGAGAACATTCAAACTCCACACACAAATGTGGCTGAGACGGGAATCGCATGTATGTCTTTATGTATGTATATACACCTCTAAGTATGTATGTCTATGTATGTATATACACCTCTATGTATGTATATATGCCTCTATGCATGTATGTCTTTATGCATGTATATACACCTCTATGTATGTATATACACCTCTATGTATGTATATATGCCTCTATGCATGTATGTCTTTATGCATGTATATACACCTCTATGTACGTATGTCTATGTATATATGTCTCTAAGTCTTTATGTATGCATGTATATATGTATCTGTCTCTATGTATGTATGTTAACGTATGTATATATGCCTCTATGCATGTATGTCTTTATGTCTCTATGTGTGTGTGTGTGTGTATATATATATACCTATATGTATGTATATTTATGTATATATATACATGTATGTCTTTATGTATATATACATATGTATGTATTTGTATCTGTCTCTATGTATGTATATTTATGCATATACACCTCTTTGTATGTATTTCTCTATGTATGTAGATATCTATCCATCCATCCATCCATCCATCCACCCACTCAACCACCTGCACTGTGAATACTCTGTACATTGATGTGAGTTTATAATCAAGCTTCAAATGATCAGGAGACTGAAAAAGCAATCAGGGACAGGGTTTCCTTTTTGTTTTATTAAGTCACACTGAAATAATTGGATCTATCTTAATATTAAGCGAGCGCCAAAACTAATCTGAGACTTTATACAGTTTT
>JACRUU010000027.1:7502088-7507088 GCA_030449085.1 Kryptopterus vitreolus | reverse complement strand
ATCCTCTACCGCTATATCCGATCTTCCCTTCCCTGTGCCTATCTCAGGCGTCTATGGGGCATTAAGGCAGGATACATCCTGGATGGAATGCCAACCCATCGCAGGGCACACACACACACATTCATACACTAGGGTGAACGTGCTAACCACTAAGCCACCGTGCCCCTCTATCCCCCTCTATCTATCTCTCTCTCTCTCTCTCTATCATATCTCTCTCTCTATATATAATATATATATATATATATATATTATATATATAGATATATATATATAATATATATACACACACACACAACACACATACTATATATATATATATATACACCACATATATATATATATACATATATATATATACACATTCATTCATTCATTCATTCATCTTCTACCGCTTTATCCGATCTTCCCTCGGGTCACGGGGAGCCTGTGTCTATCTCAGGCGTCTATGGGCATTAAGGCAGGATACACCCTGGATGGAATGCAACCCATCGCACACATACACACATTCACACTCACACATTCACACACATTCATACACTAGGGACAATTTTCCAAGGTGCCAATCAACCTATCATGTTTTGACCATGTTTTGGACCGGGAGGAAACCGGAGAACCCGGAGAGAAAAACCCCTGAGGCACCACATGGAGACTCCACATGCAACTCCACATGACACGAGATGACCACGGGAATCGAACCCGGATCCTGGCGGTGTGAGGCGAACGTGCTAACCACTACGCCACCGTGCCCCTATATATACACATCAGATTTCTAAATGAAGGCGATTCACTTCAGAGTACAGGCTGATTTTTACTACTGGGTCGAGGCCACCTCCATGATTCTTCATTGCCATTTTACAAAGACTGCCAGCTAATTCCTGTCATTGCAGGAATCCGCCATTGTTGTTACAGCAGAAACCCAAAACACCAAAAGAAACACGGCATCACCAACGGCGTCGGCTACGTGCACAGGCTACAGCGTTCACTCGACGCAGGAGTAAAAACCAGCCGAAGCATTCAGATCAGGCTACGTTCACACACTATTGCTATTTTTTTTAATAGTTATTGGTAAACAATTTTTGTTACTTCAGGACTTTAACTGATTGTCCTGATTTTTTTTTTTACTTTGTTGAAAAAATGAGAAATGTGTGAGAGAATCATGATCTCAATTTCATTTGACATTTTAGAGTTTTTCAAGCAATTTATACTCTTAAAAAAAATAATTAAATATATTAAACATATTAAATTTATATAACAAAAAATTCAAATCATACTGTCTATCTAATCCTGCATCTAAAAATTCACTAAAAGTAAATTAAGACAGAATCTCATAGTCCCAAATTCCAAAAGAGGGCCCTGCTATATCAGTCCTAATGATAGAAAAACTTTTATTGTTCAGCCATATCACACTTTTGTGTTACTCTGCAGTGGTTCGAATCATTGTGGCAAAAATAAGATAAGTGTTGTTTAATAAACTGCTAAATAATTAAAGTGGAAGTCACTTCTAAAACAGTAAATATAGTTAAATAACAATATAGACTGAAAATGATGCTTTTCCACCCATTTTCCATCGGAAAGCAATTCATTTATCAAAATGTTCCTTTAAAAAAAAAATATATATATATATATTATATAAATATAAAATAAGGACCCTCTTAAGAAAAATGGGGCAAAAAAAAACCCAAAAAACAAAACAGGTCAGGAAATAGATATTAACAGTAAGCAGTTTAAAGTACTATTAAGAACAATCAATGGCACCAAAAAAAAGAGCTGAAAACAGTAACCTGAAACGGTGTTCTTTTAAAACAAAAAAAGTTCTTTCTTGACAAACTGAGTCAATGTTTACTGTGTATTTATATATTCATTCATTCATTCATTCATTCATTCATTCATCTTCTAACCGCTATATCCGATCTTCCCTTGGGTCACGGGGAGTCTGTGCCTATCCTCAGGCATCTATGGGCATTAAGGCAGGATACACCCTGGATGGAATGCCAACCCATCACAGGACACACACACACTCACATTCATACACATTCATACACTAGGGACAATTTTTCCAAGGTGCCAATCAACCTACCGTGCATGTTTTTTGAGGACCGGGGGAAACCGGAGAACCCGGAGAAAAAAAACCCCCTGAGGCGCGATGAGAACATGCAAACTCCACACACACATGGCCGAGACGGGAATTGAACCCGGACCCTGGCGGTGTGAGGCAAACGTGCTAACCACTAAGCCACCGTGCCCCCTATATATATATATATATATATATATATATATATATATATATATATATAATTTTTTTTTTTTTTTTTTTTTTTTAATCATAACAAAAAATATAAAAATATTATATTTGTAAAAAAAGAAAAAACACCTGCCATATACCAATTTCTTCATGTTTTGTACCAATAACATTATAGCACACTACAAACATGATGGAATATGTTTAAATCCCTAAGTTCACAATGAAACAGTTTTTTTTTTCCTTCTGCATCTCCGTGTGCCCTAAAAAGAGTCGAGTAATAATGACAATGCAGTCGTCTCCTGCGGAGTATTTTAACCCGCGTGCCCTTCAGAGCACCACGCGACCGCCGACTGTAACAGATGTTCAGGCTTCAAACACAAAACCTCTAGGTTGAACAGAAAGAGGCATGCTGGCATGCATACACACAAGTCCACACTCACGCACAGTGCATCCCAGTGACTCATTATTCTACAGTGCAGTCAAAACCAGTGCTGGGATGTGGGGATGGGGAACGGAAAGAGGGGAAATGGGGTGACTAATAAATGGAAGTGATTGAAATGTCAGTGTAAAGTATCATCATTCTAGGTACGTCACGATTGTTGTGGAGATGTTTTTGTTCAACCCACATGGTGAGGAAGAATGATCATTCATTTTCAAACGCGCATGATCTAAAAGGATGTGCAGCAGGATTAGACTTGAAGGATTTGGGCATATTTCTATATTAGTGTTTTAATACAACTAGGGCAAAGCACATCATGGACCTCATGTTATGTACAGAAGCGTCGTCGTGAGTTTCTACAGCGAAAGGATATTTGGTTACGGTGCTCAAAGAGTGTGTGTGTGATATTATTAATATTATATATATATATATATATATAGATTATATATATATATATATATATATACATACACACACACACACACACACACACACACACACACACACACACACATACCACACACACATATACATCACACACACACACACACACACACACACACACACACACACCACACACACCACACATATATATATATATATATATATTATATATATATATATAATATATATATATATATATATATGTATATGTATGTATATATATCTATATATTATAGTAGAAGGCCTACATATAGGTAGAGCTGGGCGATATGTCATATAAATTGATTAGATTTCTTTTGACAAAATTTTATTTATCAAAATTCTACTTTGACCTGGTTTTAGGTTGTGTTTTGTGGTTTGCCGTCGTCATGTTTATCCCCTAAATAATTAACGTGGAAGCCACTTCTAAAAGAGTAAACATTGGTAAATAATAATATAGATAATATGAAAATGATGCGGGACATTTTCCATCGGAAAGCAATTAATTTATCAAAATGCTCTTTAAAAATATATATATTATATATATATATATATATATATATATATATATATATATATATATTTTTTTTTTTTTTTTTTTTAAGAGCCACTCCCCATTCAACAACGTGGTTGTGTTTGAGGTGCTGGAATAAATGTAGTAAATAAATAAATAAATGAAATAAAAGTCATGCTGCTTCCTATATTTGCCATAAACTTTACATAAATGTTACAGCGGGGTTTTGGCTTGTTGAACGTCTGAAGTTGCAAAATTTCCATAGGACTGATGAAACCCCGCCCCCTCTTGGAAACGAGCAAATCGGATTTGTCAGAGCAAGCGTTCCTAACACCACCAAGCTGCCACTAGTGGGCGCTTGAGCAAGGTCCTTAACCATTAACTGCTCAGTTGCAAGTCGCTCTGACCGTGTCGCCATGTTGTATTTGTTATTTTCCAAGTGTAACGCGGGGCGGGAGGCGGAGAACTACGGAAGCTCGCCGAGTCAAACCAAGGTGAAATCGTAAAAAATCGGTTTGCGTGTTTTTGATCTCGGAACAAACCTTAAACGATGATTAATCTCCCAGCTCTACATACATGCGTGATGGTCAGGTGTCTGCAGAAAGCGTGTGAGAGAGAGAGAGAGAGAGAGAGAGAGAGAGAGAAAAGCCACGGGATTTCCTCACCTCGCTGTCACTGATCTTGCTCTTGCTGTTGATAACTCTCTCCTCCGCTCCAATCAGTCCATCCAGACCATTCGTCATCCCGGAGCCTAAAAATAGAACGGAACAGCACCACAATTTACACAAACGCAGACATTTCAAGTCGACACGCATCCAGACATTTGGACAAATTCAAATGCAAAAGCTTAGAGACCTGCCGTCCTAAATGATGTTTTAAAAGAAGAAAAGGAGAAAAAAAAAAAGCATGTGTACGCGCGGAATGATAAAAAAATAAAAAACACACTAGATGTGGCTCCATGTCTTGAATGGCAGGATGGTGGTGGTTCACATATGAAGTATATGAATAGATTTAAGGCATTTTATGGCATCGTTTATATCCGTAACCCTGCATCTTAACGGCCACTTTTTAATGTCACTGGCCTTAAAATCCCACAGAAAAACACCACAATCAACATTTTCTACAACCTGTTGATTATTTAAAAAGAAAAAGAAAGAAAAAAGAATCAGAAAATGTGCTGTTGAAGCAATAAACAAGCTCTACTGGATCCAACGCTAATGTGATCTTCCTCAGGCGTTAAAGCCCAGAATGCACTCGTGTCATTCTTCAATCGCAACTCAAGCGATCGTTTTTATTATTTTTTAATTTCCGGATTTATGCGTTTAGCCTGATAATGTTAGCGTCACGATCCACTCAAAACAACACAACGCAGTAGATGTGTG
>JACRUU010000027.1:7474588-7497088 GCA_030449085.1 Kryptopterus vitreolus | reverse complement strand
ATGAAGAAACAGCTACGTTTTTTTTCAACGATACATAATATTCATATTATTCCGGCGAGCACCGGACGTCCTTTTTGCCCGTCTTGGGGTGGAATGCTTCTAATACATGGAAATACATTCAAATACATTTGTTTTCCGTTCAAAGACCCTGCAGGAAAGGATGGTAAAATTGGACGCACAAATAATAAATAACACAAATAATTGAAAAAAAAAAAAAAAAAAAAAAAAAAATCACGACCTACATATATCTATATATGTATGTATGTATGTATATATGATATATATGTATATGTATTATATATATATATATATATATATATATATATATATATATATATATATATATATATATATATATATATATATATATATATATATATACGATCTTATTACCAAATGGCGCCAATTTACTTCCAGGTATATTATGGTACTTCTGCGTATCCTACACGTAACCTGACACTCGCCTCTCCAAAATAGTAACTACGTGAGGTCTGTAATTGTTCGGCTTGGCGGCTCTAATGTCTTACGCTGTATTCTTCCGTACCGCCATTTTTTTTTGAAGAAACAAAGCATATAAACGGACCAGGATCAGTGAAAAAATGAGAAAATTTCGCCACCTCTACGATTGTTCGTCGCCGTTTTACAAAGACGGCAAGCTAATTCCTGTCATTGCAGGAATTCCCCATTGTTGCTACAACAGAAACCCAACACATCAGAACTCAAGCACCACACCACTGCCAACTAGTGTTTGAGAATAGTACTGCAGAGCGACGCAGAAGTATAAATGCTCGCGATGGCGTCAGCTACCTTAGCTTACTCCACGCATAAGTAAAAAGCGTCCTCCCTGCATTCAGAATAGGGCTGCAATATATTGGGAGAATATGCAATATGCGATATGGTTGTTGAATATCATGATAACGATATTATTGATTGCGATATAGCATTTTCCTATAGGGAAATTTTTATTAGCCCCAAAAAAACCCAAAACTATTATACATGTAATTATCATACTGGAATAAACAGGTATAAGTAGAGCTGGAAGATTATAGATTATACTATTTATAAAGCTAGTCAGGTCCATTTTGATTGGTCAAATTTGAACAAACTAAGCATGCAACACA
The DNA here is from genome assembly GCA_030449085.1 of Kryptopterus vitreolus. Taxonomy (NCBI): domain Eukaryota; kingdom Metazoa; phylum Chordata; class Actinopteri; order Siluriformes; family Siluridae; genus Kryptopterus; species Kryptopterus vitreolus. The sequence continues at coordinate 7,495,967 of JACRUU010000027.1, read as the reverse complement.
AATAACACAAAATAAATGTTAATTTAATGCAGCTTTCGGCGATATGAATATCAGATATACTATTATGGCGGTAATAATATTTTATTATTATATATATCGTGCAGCCCTAATTCAGATCATGCTACGTTCACATGCTATTGCTATTTTTTAAATAGCTATTGGTAGACTATTTTTGTTACTTCAGCACTTTTTTTTTTTTTTGTTGTTTTGTTGAACAAAATGACATAATCGTGTTATCACTTCCCATGAAGAGAAATCAGGATTCACATTTTAGTACAATATTTGATGAACTTTTCTCATTGAAAACAAACAGTTTATTTGTCTTTGTGGGATCCGCAATAAGATCGTTATGTTTCGATGTATATCGGAGGTTTACTGTAATCGTTTTTGTGTTTTTTTTATTAATAATTACTGCCCAGATACATTTTCTTTATTATTCTAGCCCAAAATACACACTAAATCAGAGCATTGTCTGATAGACATAAAATAATAACCAAATCAAGGTTAATATTTCATACTGAACATTGTGCAAAGGTACTCATGAATAAGGCATTCGCTGTAGCACACAGAGATAGAGACGGCCTGAATTACTTATTTAAACGAAGAAGCTTCAGCGGTCCTTATGGGTCAGTGGGGCTTCGACATGAACAACGCTCCAGGCTACAGTTTAGGATTTCAAAAATATTCAGGAGATATTTATTAGAGTTTGTATTCGTGTGTGTGTGTGTGTGTGTGTGTGCCGTTTACCCTAGGTGGGTCAGCCTGCAGGGCGGCAAGGTAGTTCTCCAGGGCGAAACGACGGCGGTCGTTTAGCATGGCCTCCACCCGGGCCAAGTGAGTCTCCACCAGCTGCTGCTTCTCACTGGCTGCCTCTTCCTCCAGAGATGCCACCATAGCCTGGAAATGCTGGAAGGGCGAGTCAGCGTTACTTACATCTTTCCGAGATCTCTATAGAAACCTGCTTGGACAATGAATCGTCTCGGGTCTGAATCATTTCCGTGTTTGATTCGTTTCTACACCATCCATTTATAGCTGTAATAAGATGTTTATTGGTCTGTTGGGCAACAGAAGTCTTAACCTTAACTGCATAAAAATTAATATTGGGGCAATTATTCTCAAAGGCCACATGAGAAACCAGGGCCGTGATCCAGGGGCCGAAGCGACAACTTGCTTATTTTCTCCACCAGGATTATATATGTAAAGAATGCTAAATGATGAAATGCTACTGGAATTCCAAAGAATAAGGATTATTCCATTACAATAAAGATATACAAGTGTGGACCAAGTCATAAAAATGCTGAATGGTTGTTTTGAAAATATAAGTATAATTAATAAACATTATTAATAATACAATTATTAACAATACAAAAAAAGCAATCAAGGCTTTAAATTGTGTTCTTTCAACACCGCGACCCCGCGCACCGCATGGCTTTTCCTTTAACCCAGTGCTACTCAACTATTTTCTGTTACGCCCCCTTTAGGAAGAAGTTGCGCCTGTCATTTATTCCAATCACACATAATGGACGTGCAATTATATTTTATTCTAATATGGCCAAAAAAAAGCATATTTCCCGGGGTGTGTGTGTGTGTGTGTGTACATATACATATGTATATTTTTATAAAATTTTTCATATGATATATTTATACACACACACAAACGTATATATATTCTAATTTGGCAAAAAAGCATATTTCCCAGGGTGTGTGTACATATACAAATACATATACATATATATAAATAAATAAATAAATATTTCTTATACCATTTCTAATATGATATAATATTTATACACACATACACACACGTGTATGTATGTATGTGTATATATATATACACACACACACACACACACACACACACACACATATATATACACACACACACGTGTATGTACGTATGTGTGTGTGTGTATATATATATATATATACACACACACACACACACACACACACACACACACACACACACACACACACACACACACACACACACACACACACACACACACGTATGTATATACCGTATAATTCCTTTTAGCTATAAAACCTAATGGATACCATCAGGACAATGTATAGAAGACAAATATAGAAGATGCAAACAGGTAGAGTTTTTTCCTTAAAAAAATTAAAAAATAATAATAATAATATAAAATAATAATAAAATGTTTTTCAGAACTGCAATAATCTTCCCAGGTGTTTTGCTGAGGCATTTGCATCTTTCTGACGGGTTATAACATGACACTGGAGCTGACAACCTTATGCGGAACGGGGGTTTCTCACCGCTGAAGCAGCAGAATGGAAAAGCATCGAGAGACTTGGCAGCGAATGTGTTTTCGACGTGCTGCTAAGATCTAATAGCCCTGCGTAAATCTAATCCTGAAAATGTCTGTTACTCTGCAGCAAACGCCGCTCATAAACGGGATAGGAAAGTGTGCGATGGTAACTCGCAGCAGAGGGGAGTGGAACATCAGAATCAACATTCAATTCAATTCAAATACATTTCATCTATACAGCACTTGCATCGTTTATTTTTTTATTCACACACTAACTTGTATAGCATAAGAAAGGGGGGGGGGGGGGCGTTTTGAACCACAACCAAACCTTTAACCATTATTTAATTACTCCAGAAGCATGCTGGATAGAGGCCATTATTCAGCTTTGCATTAAGCTATGCTTACTAATATCTGTGCATAAACTCGCTACACTATTTGCTCGGACTCCAAAGATCACCACCTACAGCTATATTCATTATTGTTGTTGTTGATATTGCTTGTTGGACACTGAAATTTCTTTAAAGTATAAATATTCAGAAGAATATTCAATATATATATATATATATATATATATATATATATATATATATATATATATATATATATATATTCATTCATCTTCATCTTCTACCGCTATATCCGATCTTCCCTCGGGTCACGGGGAGTCTGTGCCTATCTCAGGCGTCTATGGGTATTAAGGCAGGATACACCCTGGATGGAATGCCAACCCATCGCAGGACACACACACTCACACAAACAGTCATACACTAGGGACAATTTTTCCAAGGTGGTGCCATTCAACCTACCGTGCATGTTTTTTGGACCAGGGAGGAAACCGGAGAACCCGGAGAAAAAAAAAACCCTAAGGCACGGGGAGAACATGCACAAACTCCACACACACATGGCCAAGAGACGGGAATCGAACCCGGACCCTGGCGGTGCGAGGCGAACGTGCTAACCACTAAGCCATCCCCCGTTCCCCGAAATATATATATATATACACACACACACACACACACACACAGTGTGTAGTATATATAGTATATAGTGTATGTATGTGTATAATATATAATTATATATATAATATATATATATATATATAAATAATATAATATTTTATATTATATATACGCAAAAAAATGTAAATAAAATGAATGAATGAATATTTTTTGAATTGCAATCTTTTGCAAAACATCTTTCCAGGTGTTTTTTTTTCCTGAGGCACCACCCACATTTGCAATCTTTCTGACAGGTTATAACACGACACAAGCGATGTGGGCAATTCAGCGCCTTCGACGTCTTTGAACAGGAAGTTGCATTTACCTGGATCAATGTCTGTCTGTCTACTTTGGGTAGGTTCTTGGCCTGCTGCTCGGCTTCCTCCCATTCCTTCCTCACCTGAGAAATAAAGCAGCAGTGAGCAACTGGGGAAAGGGTGTGTGTGTGTGTGTGTGTTGGGATTTCAACTGCAGAGAAACCAAAAACCTTAAAATAAATAAATAAAAAGACAAATCCCCCCTGTATATTTGATTGATTTTCTTCTCTTATATTGTACTTCTACACAAGTTTTCTCCATTTTCCACTCTCCCCCCCACTCCGCCTCTCTCCTTACCCTCTCCATGCGGTTGCGGTGTCTAATCTCTAGCTGCTCTTTAGCCTTCTGGAAGCGACTATGTTCCTGATCATCAGCCGGAGTCTCAAAGTACACATCCACATCATCCATGGGCTGTGGCGTGGAGGGCAGAGCTATGGGAGACGAGGAGAAGAGAGGGGGGGGGGGGGGGGCAGACGGAGATCAGATATAGATAGAGAAATAAAAGAAGACCAGAGAAAGACTATATTTAAAACTAAGCAAAGCACAGAAAATGCTCAAAAACAACATATGCTTATAATACTGGCATTCCGTTTCGTCTCGTTTTGGTCCAACGAGACGAGGTCCAGACGAGACGTTTTAGCATTGTTATTATTTTGCAAACTGCATTTAGTCTTGTTTTTATCCGTCAACAATATCGCATTATACGATATAATATGACGATATTATTGCATTATACGATATTATGCGACGTTTAATTCTAGTCATCGTCACATGACCGGCATTTTCGGTGCATCGGTGCGTTTTTTCGCTACGACGATATTTAGACGAAAAGCAACACCGGTTCCACGTAGGAAAAGGTGGACACGGTGCATGAACTATTGCTGACAGAAAAAAAAAAGCAGGAGGCTGAAACTTACTCAGGCTTTTGCACACGGCCATGCAGTACTCCTCCGACTCAAAGTTGTTGCGGTTGCCGGCGCAGCCTCCGTAGATGAAGCGCACGCACTTCTTATGGCGGATGTCAAAGCGCCAGCGGGGCATAGAGGCGCGGCACGGCCCTGTCTCCGCCTCCAGGGAGCACACAGCTGACACGGGGGATAACGGTTAGTGTTATACAGTGCGACTATACATCTCTATTACAACTTTAACACCCTTTCATCCCTCTGATGCGGCTCCCTGAATGTGTATTTCATGAAAATGTACTTGTGTTCGTTCATATTTTAAACCGTAATTCTACATCTGAAGATTATGGTGATTTTATAACATCGAAATAAAACGTGTTAAAATTATATGCCGGTTTTAATATACATCACAACCGGCAATACGCGACAGCCCTGATGTGCAGATGCAGTGCGCTTCCATATAACCTAAACGTATCACCAGTTGATATGGAAAAGCAACCGGAACAGAATTCTTAAAGGGGCCACGTCCCATATTTTACACTTAAAGCCACCACTAAACATGTAGCCTTGTAATTAACAAAAATGTAATATTAAAAGAATAATTTCCAGAGTAAAACAAATATGAAATAATCAAGAATATTTTTAAAGGGAGAGATTTAGATTGAAATGTATATAATTATAACATCTGTTACAGTTACCGGCATTACAGATATAACATCTGTTACAGAAACATATATATATGGTGATTAATCGTGATTAAATATACATAGTTAATACATAGCAAAAACGTTATATGCAGTATTATTTCATTTTAAATGTCAAAAGGGTCTTGCGGCTCCCAGTGTTTTGTTTACTGTGGAGGGGGGGGGGGTGGGATTGTTGTTTCGGGTCCGAACGGCTCTTTGAGCGGGAAAGGTTGCCGACCGCTGGCCTAGACGGCTCTAAACTAACCTTTAATCTCCTGGTGAGACATGTCATTCTCCTGGCTCTCGACCACCATGTCCTTGTCTTTCTTTCTGCCGTTCTCTTCGCTGTCTTTGTCCTCGTCTTCATCTTCATACACGTAGTGGTACTGGTCGACGTCATCCTCTCCTTCGTAATTCTCCTCTTCATCCTCCTTCTGAGTTGGCTGTTCATCGATTACTGGCTCGCTGTGAGGACGATAAAAGTATAAAGTGCAGGAGGGAAAAGCGGAGAGTTTTTGTAGACGGAGAACAAAAAAAATGGAAAAAATTCCACCGAATATTAATTTTAACGTTTATTGCTTTAACAATCGATATTCATTCTTTTCAATTAAAAATGCCCTGAAATGCCCACGAACCTACTTTGTCAAGCTGTAACGGGACGCATCACCGCCCCCATCGATCTCTAGCAATTCAAGCTCGGACTCGCAAACGCATCCCATTGCTGCACTGCATTCTGGGATTCCCAATGCACCACTACTACTCTACATTGGAATCTTTATCAGCATTACAATGTAGGTCATTGGATAAAGGGAGAATTTGTCTATCATTATGTACGCTTGTGATTTTTACATTTAAAACACCGGGGTAAAAAGATTGTAGCGGTATCTGGGAAATAATGAAAATGCAGTAAACAAATCTGACCAAAAATCACTATTAAAAATGTATAATAGTTTGGGCTTTGACTCATAAATGCGCTCTATTGTTATACGCAACGTCCCATATTAAATATTTCACGTTTACTTAGTATATTCTTTCTATGACTTTAAGGCCTTATCCACTAGGGCCAATTTGGGATTTACAAGAAAAAAATATAATAAATAAATAAATACAAGTTACAAAAAAAACAAAAAAACAACAAAGTTTTAAAACTCAGAATTTTCCATTTGTTTTGTTAGAAATAAAAATTGTGTTTTAAAAAAAATATATATGTGCCATATTTTTTTCCTATAAAGTACATACACGCTTTTGCAAGGTTGTACAGACGCCCCTTGTTTTCCCATGATGCCTGGAGTTAAACATCTTATCAAAACTTCCCTTTTCCCTTGGATTTAACAGGAAATATTTTACACACACTTAACCTCAAATGTCCATTTCTAACCCCTTTTACAAGACATTTTAGAAAACGTTTACCTCTCCTCTAATACTACGTCATCCTCCTCCTCCTCCTCATCATCATCCTCGTCGTCATCCACGTCGTCATCCTGCACCTCGTTGCCATCATCAGCAAGACCGTCGTCGACATTTGCGATTTCCTCCATAGGTGCGATGATGGTCGGAGTAGGATCCTGAGCAGGAGCGGACAAGCAACAGACGTATTCGGTGCCGTGGAACTTGTCCACGCCGCAGGGCAGGAGCATGCCGTAGCTGTGCAGCACCATGTTCGCCTTCGAGCAAGCCTAAGATACGAATACAAAAGGTACTTTATTGAAGGATAAAGTACCCCCTTATGGGAGGGTGTAGCTCAGTGGTCTAAGGCGCTGGGCTGCTGATTCGGAAGATCCGGGTTCGAGCCCCGGTATGGCCAAGCTGCCGCCCTTGGGTCCTTGAGCAAGACCCTTAACCCTCTGTGCTCCAGGGGCGCCGTATCATGTCTGACCCTGCGCTCTGACCCCCAGCTACCAACATCAAGCTGGGATATGCGAAGAAAAGAATTTCACTGTGCTGTAATGTACATGTGACCAATAAAAGATATTATATTTTATTATAAGAAGGAGGGTAAGACCGAGAGAAAAATAAAAGAATACGAGGGACAAGAAGCAAATTAAACACAGGGGTCACTATTCTCTCTTCCAAAACCCCTCAAGCTGATGCTACTGGCTAGAACATGTATTGATGGTCTAAAATGAATCAAGGCAAAAATCTATTTTGTAGAGTATTAATTACACCTTTGTTTCCCCACTAATACATAAATAAGATAAGGGAGGGGGGGTGTAGCTCATTGGTTAATGCGCTCGGCTACTGGGGGTCGGTTGTCAAACCCCGATATGGCCCAAGCTGCCACTCTTTAGTCCTTGAGCAAGGCTCTTACCCCTCTGTGCTCCAGGGGGCGCTGTATCATGTCTGACCCAGTGCTCTGTATTGTATTCTATTCTATTAGATTAGATATGTATCCTAGGCAATATCATTTCCTTAAAAAGTCCCTCGATTTGTAATCATCGCTTATACGCAGAGGAATTTGAGTCAAAATATTACAGTCCATTCTACTTTTAGTCCCTGTTGTAATGAACTCCATTGGAGACGTGCGCATTCGGCCAAAAGGAGGGGGTGAAGGGGGGTCATCAGTCCGATTCATCCCAATGGTATTCACTAAGGTGAAGGTTAAGGTACAGCTGAGCACTGGTTAACTGGTTTATATGTTGTGGTCAATGGTGGAATGGCAAATGGCGTTTTCTAGTGCAAGTGAAGATCACAGGGGTCGAGCAAACAGGGGTTAAACTGCTCAGCCATGGAACCAGGTCAATTGGGGTGTGGGGGGGGTCCTCTGTATAAGCGCGTAGGCCAAATGCCATAAATACAAGTGAAAATAGGTTGAGGATGGATAGATAGATAGGTGGATGGTTGGATGTAGATGGATAGGATAGATAGATAGTAGATAGATAGATAGATAGATAGATAGATAGATAGATAGATAGATAGATATAGATAGATAGATAGATAGATAGATAGATAGATAGATAGATAGATAGATAGATAGATAGATAGATAGATAGCTGATAGATAGATAGATAGATAGATAGATAGAAGATAGATAGATAGCTAGATAGAGATAGATAGATAGATAGATAAGATAGATCTAGATAGATATGTGATAGTGTAGAGCTAGATAGGTGATAGATAGATAGTGTGATAGATAGATAGATAGTCGTAGTGATAGTGATAGTCTGATATATAGTGATATAGTGTGATAGATAGATAGTGTGATAGATAGATAGTGTGATAGATAGATAGATAGTGTGATATAGATAGTGTGATAGATAGATAGATAGTAGATAGATAGATAGATAGATAGATAGATAGATAGATAGATAGATAGATAGATAGATAGATAGATAGATAGATAGATAGATAGATAGATAGATAGATAGATAGATAGATAGATAGATAGATAGATAGATAGATAGAAGATAGAGCTCGATCGATAGTGTATATAGAGTGATGCTATAGTGTGTGATAGATAGATAGATAGATAGATAGATGATAGATAGAGAGATAGATAGATAGCTAGATAGATAGATACTGATAGAGTTATATGGATAGTGTGATAGATAGATAGATAGATAGATAGATAGATAGATAGATAGATCGATCGATAGATAGTGATAGATAGATAGATAGATAGATAGATATCATAGATAGTGTGATAGATAGATAGATAGATAGATAGATAGTGTGATAGATAGTGTGTGATAGTGAGATAGATAGCTATAGTGTGTAGTGTGATAGATAGTGTGATAGTGATAGATAGTGTGATAGATAGTGTAATATATAGTGTGATAGATAGACAGATAGATAGATAGATAGATAGATAGATAGATAGATAGTGTGATAGATAGTGTGATAGTGATAGATAGTGTGATAGATAGTGTGATAGTGATAGATAGTGTGATAGATAGTGTAATATATAGTGTGTTAGATAGATAGTGTAATATATAGTGTGATAGTGTGATGGATAGATAGATAGTGTGATAGATAGATAGATAGATAGATAGATAGATAGATAGATAGATAGATAGATAGATAGATAGATAGATATCGTATAGTGTGATAGATGATAGTGTGATAGATAGTGTATATATAGTGTATAGATGTGATAGATGTAATGATGGTGGATGGAGTGATATAGATAGATAGATAGATAGATAGATAGATAGATAGTGTGATAGTGTGATAGAGTGATAGTGTGATAGATAGTGTAATATATAGTGTGATAGATAGATAGACTGATAGATAGTGTAATATATAGTGTGATAGATAGATAGTGTGATAGATAGTGTGATAGATAGATAGATTGATAGATAGATAGTGTAATAGATAGATAGATAGAGTGATAGATAGTGTGATAGATAGGGCTGGAAAAGTCAGGTGTTCCAATACTTTTGTCCATATAGCGCAGGTACGTAAAGGTCTACGTTTTTACTCTCCAGCGACCGCCAGATGTGTTCTAATGTAATAAAACAAGAAGCAGAACGAACCCTGGAGCAGTGAAAGTGGATGGATAAGTTTAGAAAAAGTGTATTGCTTGCGTTTGAGAGGACTGTAACATGAGACGGACTGGGAATTAGCATCATTACACCAGGCAGCGACTGTGATTACCAAGATGTGAAATGTAAGGATTTGTGTGTATCTGTTGTCTGTACAGAGAAAATGAGATGAAAGCAGAAGCAAAAGCAGGGATAAACACTATACTGAAGAATACGCCTCAGCTTACCTCCTTCGCTTCTCCTTGCCACTGCTGATGACTGAGACACACGTCCATGCGCTCCTTATGGAAGAAGTGACACTTTGCTGGCACGAGGAGCACGTCGCTGACAAACTCTCCAACTGCAAGCGTATAACCACAACCGATATTTGTTAAAGTCTAAGGCACAAATATTAACGACAAATAAAAGAATCCGTTTTATTATCCTTGTTAATTCAATTTAGATAAAACCGGCATTAAAAAGGTATCAGACTGGCATGTGGTTTCTAGCTAACAGCTAGATTAACACATACATACAATATCCATCCATCCATCCATCCATAGTGGTTAGTCACGTTCGCCTCGCGGTCCGGGTTCGATTCCCGTCTCGGCCATGTGTGTGGAGTTTGCATGTTCTCCCCGTGCCTCAGGGGGTTTTTCTCCAGTTTCCTCCCCGGTCCAAAAACATGCACGGTAGGTTGATTGGCACCTTGGAAAATTGTCCTGTGTGTGTGAATGTGTGTGTGTGTGCCCTGCGATGGGTTGGCATTCCATGTATTAAGGGTGTATCCTGCCTTAATGCCCATAGACGCCTGAGATAGGCACCGGAGTGACCCGATGGAAGATAGCAGTAAAAGATGAATGAATGAATGAATGAGTGTGTGTGTGTGTGTGTGTGTGTGTGTGTGTGTGTGTGTGTGTGTGTGTGGAGAAGGGAGTCTGCCAAATGCCACAGATGTAAGAACCGACGTTTTTGCCCATGATAATTTGTATGGTTTTTATATCCACAGCTATCGAACATTTGGAAAATAACCTTCCAACATGTTAAGCATGACAGGTTTCGTAGTGGGAACCATTAACGTGTCAGTATTGTTACCCTTCAGGTGCTGAGAAACCTTCAGACGTTTTCAGTGAAGAGACAGTGTGTCACCTCTCAAGGTGAAAGATATGATGACGGAGAGAGGTGGAGAGAGACAGATGTAAACAGGAAACACAAAGGAATAGATGCAAACTCTGCTGGTCAGACAGACACAGAGAGAGAGAGAGAAAGAGAGAGAGAGAGAGAGAGAGAGAGAGACGGGAGGAGGAGGGTGGGGGAGTGAGGGGGGAGAGAATGGTGTTTTGGAAAATGAGACGGTTGAAGAAAAGAAAGAGGCTGAAAATAGCAGAGGACTGCTCCTCTACCACTGTCCCTCCACACACACACACACACGCACACACACACACAGACACACACACACACACACACACAGACACACACACATCTCATGCTCACCCTTAAAAGGGAGGGGGTGGATGAAATATTGAGGATTATGTACATTTTATCTTCAGTAAAAGTGGGGCCAAAATCCTAGTCTTAAAAGTAAAGTTTATAAATGAAATATAAATGATTAATAAATGATTATAAATCCTTCGTCAACAGTCCAAAAGACGATTTTTCTTCTTCAGTAAAATTGTTACAGAGAGAACCTGATTAGAGTCGATAAATTTAAAGTCAAATTTGAGATGAAGTTCGAGGATACTTGCATCCACATGGGGCGGGGAAGAGGACGCTAGAGGATTTTCAGCATGTATTATATGTGACGCCCCCATTTAAGGGACTTTGGGGGGGGGGGGGGGGGGTAAATAAGCAAATAAGCAAATAAATAAAGTGGGGCGTGGTGGCTTAGTGGTTAGCACATTCGCCTCAAAACACCGCCAGGTCCGGGTTCGATTAACGTCTCCGCCATGTGTGTGTGTGGCGTTTGCATGTTCTCTCCGTGCCTCAAGGGGTTTTTCTCCGGGTTCTCCGGTTTTCCCCCCGGTCCAAAAAACATGCACGGTTAGGTTGATTGGCACCTTGGAAAAATAATCCTAGTGTATGAATGTGTGTGTGTGTGTGTGTGTGTGTGCCCTTCGATGGGTTGGCATTCCACCCATCCAGGGTGTATCCTGCCTTAATGCCCATAGACGCCTGAGATAGGCACAGGCTCCCTGTGACCCGAGGGAAGATCGGATAAAGTGGTAGAAGATGAATGAACGAATGAATAAATAAATAAATAAATAAATATATAAATACAGCACTAATTAGGTGGAGCACTAATTTTAAAAAAGCTTGCAAAAGGGCCCTGTATTGAGACTTGAGACATCGCAGAAAAAAAAATGTCTTTTTCCATAAAAGCTGTTGGTTTTAACCATATAATCTCCCCATGACCTGCTGCTCGACTATTTACAGCAGGGTTGAGAAGTATTTATGGAGTTACACAATCTTTGGACGTTTTTGTTGATTTACACGCACTTCAGTGGCTTTGAAATGAAGCAATCAAGATTTCCTTTGATAGCTTTATGCTATAGCGCTGTATTTGACTGGTTCATACACCGAGTTCTCCTTTTCCATAATCGATCTCCAATCTCAGATTCATCGGTCTAATTTCTTCTTCCGGGAACTGGGGAAGCTTCTTTTTTTCTGCTTTAAAGAGTGTCTAATCTGACCATGCTGCCCAGGAGTGTTACATCTTGAAGGAAGAGGTTTTTACATTCATGAAGGGATCTTTGAAAATGTTAAATCTGCCTCCTCTTAGACTCTTTCAGTTGTCTTGAAAGCTTATTTTCCCCTTCACCATTAAGTTCCTGCTATCTCCAGGACAGACCCGTTTTATTTTTAATAGTTTTCCGTGACCTTTGGATACATCGATGGTCCAAAGATAAGCCGTAAAATGCAATTTTAACACTTGGAATCAATTTTTTTCCCCTCTTTTTAAAAGGGGCACTAGGAATCCTACCAATCAACTCCTCTGGCCAGTGAAAGTAAACAAGCCTGCCTTTCTGAAAGCACAGATTTCTGCAAACGTTTTCATATTTTGAGTCATTTGCTTGATTTGCTGTTCTTTCTTACAATACTGTAAGCAGATCGTTCAGGAGAGGTCCAGGAATCGATAAGACGAATCAAAACTTTATAACATGTATCCAATTCCAGAATTGGAATCTACCTAATTATGACCTCATAAGGTCTTGGCAGATTGGACTCGTGGAAGGTCCTGGCAGATTGCCAGGTGCAGGGAAAATGGGCCCAAGAATCGATTAGCGGAATCGAAACTTTAACTTTATAGCAAGTATCCGATTCCAGAATTGAAATTGACCTTAATTATGACCGTATAAGGTCCTGGCAGATTGGACTCATGGAAGGTCCTGGAAGATTGTCAGGTGGGGGATAAAAAAATGGGCCCAAGAATCGATAAGAGGAATCAAAAATTTTAACATTATAATAAGTATCCGATTACAAAATTGGAATCGCCCTTAAATATGACCTCCCTCATTATGCCATTATGACTTTGTCATTATGTCATTAAGACCTGATGACATGATACAGTGTCAACAAAGCGGCAGTTCCTATACTAATACCCTAAACTGAAAGAGTGTCAGCTGAGGTGGGCATTTTTAGAAAGGCTCGCATTACATCTCTGTCAGAAATTCTAGGCTAGACTGTGCTAAATATTTTGGCGTGTCTCTTTACTCCCAGTATAGCTGCAGTGCTTCAGGGTGGGATGGCCAAAAAAAAAACAACAACTGGGCAGCTGCATACAATTAGAGCTACAATCCCAAGGAAAAAGAATAGACAGAAAAGAAACGACAGCTTCCGTCAGACATTTAGTCCTCATCAGTTTCTATAAACAACTTAATGTGAAAACTAATGGCCAGCAAATGCACAGTACCAAATTAGGAAGGAAAGAAAGAAGAAAGAAAGAAAGAGACTCCCCCCAGAGAGAGACGACGAGGAGAGCGAGGAAGTAAGGAAGAAAGAGAAGGGAGGATACCCCCTCCCTCAGAACATCCCAGTCTAAAAGCCCCGGAAAGAGAGCTCGACAACCCCTCACTTTCCTCGTCTTCGCAGCCCTAAATAATACGAGAAAGATAGAATACCTCCTCCAACCCTAATCAAAACCTTTCATTTTTTTTCTAGACCTTCAAACATCTATTCCTCTCTCTCTCTTCTCCCCTAGTCTAACTCCCCCCCTCCTTTTACAGAGAAAGCATCTCCTCTACCCCCCATCCCTCTCTTCTTTTTCTCCTTCCGGAGCCTTCCTCTGTTTATCTGATAGATCTCTTCTCCCCTCTCTTCCCTTCCTCTCCCTCCCTCGCCCAGATCCCCCCACTCTCCTTTAGTCCTCCCTCTCTCCCTCCCCCCTCCTCCCCCTCTCTTCACGTTTCCGTCCCTCCCCTCCCTTCCCGCTCATCCCGAGCATTTCCCCCATTTCCCTCCCTCAAGCCCTCCGCTATTTTCCTGACAGAACTAATAAGAGAGCACTTCCCCACCACTCCCCCTGATGAGGAGGGAAAAGGAAAGATGAAAGAAAGAAAGTGCAAGAAAGAGAAGAACCGTGATCTCCTTCCAGGATAGCCCAGAAAGGACAAATAAAGAAAGATTAGAAGGAACGGAATAAATAAGAGAGAGGAAGGGAAAGAAGAAGAGGAGAAGGAGGAGAGAGAGAGAGAGAGAGGGGAGAAGAGAGGATGAGAGATGAGGAGAGAAGACAGACAGAAAGAAAGATTGAGAGAAAAAGCCGTAGTAGAGAAGAAAGAACAGAAAGAAGATAAGAAAAGACAAAGGGAAAAGAAAGAAGAAGAAACAGAAAAGACCAGAAAGAAGACCAGAAAGAAAGAGACAGAAAGACAAGAGAGAAGAAAGAAAGAAAGACGGAGAGGAGGGAAGGAAGGAAGGAAGACGAGAGGAGGAAGAAGGAATGGAAGGACAGGAGATGAGAGAGACGGCAGAAAGAGACGAGAAAGAAGAGAAAGAAAGAGAGAGAGAGAGAGAGAGAGAGAGAAAGATAGATGGATAGATAGATAGATGGATGGATGGATGGATCATTCTTCATCATGTTCGTGCCAACAAAAAAGTCGATATCTGCATCCTCTCCTCTCCATCCCAGTGTGCTTCGGACCACGTGACCCGGCGATGTGCACAAGCACGAGAAATCATTCCCTTTCCATCTCCAACCACAAGCACGAGAAATCACTTCCCTTTCCATCTCCAACCAAGCATGAGCGTGCCCTTTATTCGCATGCGACACACGGCGTCGTATTCCACAACAGTAACGTGAATATTAATAGCGTCCAATTCAAAAACGTGAATATTAATGCGCACACGTGAATATTAATAGCAGTCTAAATCAAAAAGATTTAAAAATCATCAAAAACGTGAATAAAACATCCAAAAACGTGAATATTAAAGCTAGAAAACGTGAATTTCAATTTTCGTCCAATTCAAAAACGTGAATATTAATAGCTAATGTTAATCAATGTCTAAATAATAGCTAATGTCAAAAACGTGAATATTAATAGCTAATGTCCAATTCAAAAACGTGAATATTAATAGCTAATCAAAAACTGATATAATGCTAATGTCTAAATCCAAAACGTGAATATTAATAGCTAATGTCTAATCCAAAACGTGAATATTAATAGCTAATGTCCAAACCTGGTAAGAGTAAATTCAAAAACGTGAATATTAATAGCTAATGTCTAAATCAAAAACGTGAATATTAATAGCTAATGTCTAAATCAAAAACGTGAATATTAATAGCTAATGTCTAAATCAAAAACGTGAATATTAATAGCGTCTAATGTCTAAATCGATAAAAACGTAAATAAATAGAAATATGAATAAATAAAGAGATTCAAGCTTCAAAAACGTGAATATTAATAGCTAATGTCTAAATCGAAAACGTGAATATTCTGGAATATATTAATGCTAATAGCTAATCGTAACTGGTGTGTCTAATTAATTCTAAAAAAACGTGAATATTAATAGCTAATGTCTAAATCAAAAACGTGAATATTATATAATCAAAAAACAGTGAATATTAATAGCTAATGTCTAAATCAAAAACGTGAATATTAATATATTAATCGAAAACGTGAATATTAATAGCTAATGTCTAAATCGTGAATAAATCGAAAACGTGAATATTAATAGCTAATGTCTAAATCAAAAACGTGAATATTAATAGCTAATGTCTAAATCATCGAAAACGTGAATATTAAGCTAGCTAAATAATGAATATTAATCTAATGTCTAAATCAAAAACGTGAATATTAATAGCTAATGTCTAAATCAAAAACGTGAATATTAATAGCTAATGTCTAAATCAAAAACGTGAATATTAATGTCTAAAGAAAACTAAATAAAAGTGAATATTAAGCTAATGTCTAAATAAAAGTGAATATTAATAAATCTAAATAAAAGATTTGCCTCTTAATATTAATAGAGCTAAGGTCTAAATAAAACGTGAATATTAATAGCTAATGTCTAAATCAAAAACGTGAATATTAATAGATAAGGTCTAAATAAAAGTGAATATTAATAGATAAGGTCTAAATAAAAAACGTGAATATTAATAGATAATGTCTAAATAAAAAAGTGAATATTAATAGATAAGGTCTAAATAAAAGTGAATATTAAAAGATAAGGTCTAAATAAAAAAGTGAATATAATAATAAGTCTAAATAACGTAATTAATAGCTAATGTCCAATGTCTAGTCAATTCTATAATAAAACGTGAATATTAATAGCTAATGTCTCCTAATAAGGTCCGGTAAAACTAAATAAAAGTGAATATTAATAGATAATGTCTAAATAAGGTCAAAAACGTGAATATTAATAGAATATTAAAAGATAAGGTCTAAATAAAAGTGAATATTAATAGATAAGGTCTAAATAAAAAAGTGAATATTAATAGATAAGGTCTAAATAAAAGTGAATATTAATAGATAAGGTCTAGCCAATGTTCACTTTTTGATTTAGAAAGAAAGAATGAAAGATAGAAAAGAAAGAAAGAATGAAAGGTAGCAAAAGAAAAAGAAAGAATGAAATATAGCAAAGAAAGAAAGAAGAGAATCGGAAAGAAGGAAGGAAAGAAAGGCAAAGAAAGTAAAGAAAGATAAAAAAGAAAGAAAGGAAAGAAAGACAAAAGAAAAGGAAAGAAGGAAGGAAAGCAAGAAAGTAATCAAAAAAAAAAGGAAGAAAAAAAAAAGAAGGAAAGAAAGAAGGAAAGAAAGAAAGGATGTATCATTTAAACACTGCTCGGATCAGTTACATCACCGATCACCCTTTTTCCAGTGTAAACACGACATAAGCTATAAAAACTACGCCCTTTGCTATACGCATCACAGAGCACTAATACAATACAGTTCTATGTACATTATCACTCACCCAAGCACTTGTATGGGACCACCGTGTGAGCTTGAGGCTTGCAATGTTTCTTTCCTTTCCTGCACCAGTTCTCAATCTTGACCGGCTGGTTGGCTTCCAGAACATTCGTGATTTCCAGTTTAGGGTACATCTATCAGAAACGTGAGAGAAACACTTCATCAGCAGCAGCAGAAGCAGCAGCAGTCGATGAGGCATGGCTGACTATTTCCACACACATCCTGGACACAACACACAGGATCTCAATAGAATGCTATACAACACACACCGAGCCAGGTTTAACGCGACGGAATGTGTTGTCGTACAAAAATAAAAGCGCATCATGATTGCGCAATGGAAGCAGAGGGGCGACTGTCACCACCCTTATGTGTGTATTGTGTTTGTATGCGTGTGCTGCACTCATTTACATGATTACATCCTTGTTCTTTTATTTTTGTGTGGAACATCTGTGTGAGGCAAGTCGGCTCCTGTTATCACCAATATTACAGCCAAAATAAACAGCTGATCCTTCACTAACATCTGAACGGGGGGGAAAAAAACGACACGCATTTTACTGGAAAGTACGTCCGGATCTCTCCCGGCGCGCCGCGTTTTATTCAGGATCGGGATTCAAACTCACCTCCTGACAGTATTCCAGCACACCCTCCTTGTTTTTAATGCAGCTCTTGGTCCCAGAAGGGTCGGGCTCCCATTGACCGGTCTGTGTGTTGACGTGCATGTTGAGTTTCCCACAATACATGGCCACTTGAGGCTCTGCCACCGCAAGGCCGGTCCCTGGGTTAGCTGCTAATGCCTGTGCGCAAAAAAAAAAAAAGACAAAGATGCGTTAATACATAAACATCTCTTTAATGTTTACCTTACAGAGAGAGGAAAAAAAAAAAAAAAAAAAAAAAAAAAAAACACCTGATCCATCCTATGATCATTTAAAGAATCTGAAATGCTAATATAGCTACTGAAGGGTCAACCAGTGTATCTCACCAGTATGGGGTCGAACAGCGATTTGTCCTCATTCAAGCCATAAACAGGACATTTACATCATAAAACCATGTTTTTTTTTGTCCTAGTTCACAATAATAGTCGAGGCATGCATTTACAAATAAATAAATACATTTTTCGAAGTCTCCAACAAACCACGACATAGATTTTAGTTCAAGCACTATGAGTTATGAAAGCACTTTATGATTATTTGACCGACATAAAGGCTTTCTCTGCTTGTAAAGAGATTTTATACTAACATATAAAATATATATATTTGTTGTTGGTAATAGGAGAGTTTTGGTAGGGCGAGGGTATTCCGATACCGCTCATCGTCGATTCCCAGGTGGACCAACCACGGATATTTCATTATTTTGGTTGTGACGGTGATTGGTTGCATATTACATATTGGTTCATTACAATAATTGCATTTAGCTTTGTTTTGGGTTTTTACATATTGTAGACACACTTCTGGGTGCCTCTCGCGGTCCATCTGGTAAACTGATGTTGAAATTACCACATAAGGTCCTGGCAGATTGGACACACGGAAGGTCCTGGAAGATTCACAGTTGGGAAGGAGGAAATAATAAAAATAAATAAATAAATAAACAAACTGCACCCTGGAATCGATAAAATGAAGATTTCCAAAAAGTATCCGATTCCAGAATCGTCATCCCTTTCCAATTCCCAACCCTAGGTAAGTCTGGAATTTGAAATTGTTCATTAAATTATTTATTTATTATTGGTTGGTGTCTTATATAAATATATAAGGCAATCTTTGACTCTCACAAGGAATCATGGGAAACAAGAAACACGATGCTACACAGAATTCGCCCTCATCCCAGAGCCCCATGGGGTGATGCCATATTCAGTATTCTCACGTTTCACGTTGATCTTTATTGACGTTATCGTCAATTGTTCTTTGAATACGCGCTGAGTCAATCTACCGTGCGATTCTAGCGCTGCCATGGACGCAGGGTAAATATTAACGACAGAACGATAATAACACAAATATTTCGATGAATAAGAGGAACACAAACAACAACATGGTCCCAGCACGTTTTGTGGTCACGCCCTAATAACCTGAACAAATAGGAAACAATGGGGTTTAGATCAGATTCAGTGCATGACCCCTAATTAATGAGTAACAAAAGACCAACTATGACATATTCGCTATAACATGCAGACACTATTCACACAGCTTACCAAAGAAACACATTGTGTATTTAAATAAATAAAAATATAGTTTATTTAGAATTTCTGGTCTGTAGTAGAAATCGTCTGAATGAGTGAAATGGTTTTGGGACAGCGCGTGACACGCGTATCAAACCGCTTCCCGCTTTTATGCGTCATGCTGTGTTTATTACACTTTATGTCCCCCCTTATGTTTATTATACTTTATGCCCCCCCCCTCACCCCCCTGCACGTAAATGGTCGTGTTATCATTTCTTCCCAACAGGATTTTGCTCCCTTGTCCATACCATGTCTTATCTCCATTGTCTTTTTTATTTTACTCCCTGTTCTTGATCTTGTCTTGGTTTCACAATCGAGTTGTTGTTGTTGTTGTTTTGCTTTCGTCCTGTGATCGCCCGACCCGGGTCTGTTTTTGGATACGTCTGCCTTGCTCTTTAAATAAACACCTGAAACTGTTTACATGACGAAAACAAACTTTAGTCACATTCTTTAGCTCCTTTTTTCCAAAACCAGACCATGTGCAGAGCCTCCAGAAAGTATTCACCTTCACCACACATTTATTCTCTTTCCGCTGTATTGCATCATCAGATTTGTGTAAAAATATGATAGCAACTGTAAAGAAATAACACACACACACAAACACACACACACACATATATTAGGAGATTCAAATATGTAATCGCGATTAATCGCACATTAATCGTGCAGCTGCACACAACAGGTGTTCTAATTATATACTCAAAATCTCTCCCTTTAATAAAATGTAATATTTATTTTAGTCTGGAAATGATTCTTTTAATATTCGTTTCTTGTTCATTTGAATGAATGTGGTACGTGGCTCCTTTAAGAATTATGTTCCAGTTTTGGTTGCGTTCCATATAAACTGGTGATACGTTTAGTAATATATGGTAATATAGTGAGGAGCTCATATCTGCATATCTGTTGTGAATGCGCAGCTAGTAGGATTAATTCGGGAAAATTTAGGAAGTGTGAGTGGATGCATGTTGCTGGATGGATAGACAGACAGACAGAAAGATATATAGACAGATAGACAGACAGAAAGACTGTCTGTCTATCATAGACAGACAGTATCATGTCTATCATGACTGTCTGACATAGATAGATACATAGATAGATAGATAGACAGACAGACAGACAGATAGACAGACATACAGATGCAAACTACAACCTGTACTATTTTGCAAGTGCATCACTGCCTGTCAATAAAACCACTTAAACATCACTTCTGGCTGAAACCAATCATAATGCATTATGAGGGGAAAACCAACCACAATGCAGTATGTGGAAAACCAATCACGATGCGTTATAGGTAAAACCAATCACAATGCGTTATAGGTAAAACCAATCACGATGCGTTATAGGTAAAACCAATCACGATGCGTTATAGGTAAAACCAATCACAATGTGTTATAGGTAAAACCAATCACAATGCGTTATAGGTAAAACCAATCACAAAGCGTTATAGGTAAAACCAATCACAATGCGTTATAGGTAAAACCAATCACAAATGCGTTATAGGTAAAACCAATCACAATGCGTTATAGGTAAAACCAATCACAATGCGTTATAGGTAAAACCAATCACAATGCGTTATAGGTAAAACCAATCACAATGCGTTATAGGTAAAACCAATCACAATGCGTTATCGGTAAAACCAATCACAATGCGTTATAGGTAAAACCAATCATAATGTAGTATGGGGAAACGCATACATGCAATAATCGATCGGCATGTGGGATTTCCACATCACGAAAACATGTGGTACATAAAGATTAAAATGGCAAGTCATTTTCAAGTTATTAACAAAAACAAAAAACAAAAAAAACACTCATTTACAAACGCCTGTCTGCATTAACGTCCACCCCCCTTAATAATGGGGCACGTAGCCGTGCTCAGGATTCCCGCTCTCAGGCTCCGACCTATCAGGTGTGTGCAACCATTACACCATCAATGAATGAATTTCAGTTCTGCATTTCCTTCCGTAAGAAAGAACACAATCCCATCGGCAAATTCTATTAAACAGTAGAGTGGCACAAAAAGGCATCCCACGCGCCCAACGCGTACCATGGGACAACATGAAGGCCGCGTACTGTGTACGGTGGCAATGACGAGCACAGGATGTCCCTCCCAACCCGATGAAAGGACA
>JACRUU010000027.1:7447088-7469588 GCA_030449085.1 Kryptopterus vitreolus | reverse complement strand
CAAAACTCAAACATCGCCAACTAGTGTTTGTGAATAGTCACTGCAGAGCGACGCAGAGGTATAAACGCTCACACGACGACGTCGGCTAAGTTGTGTAAAAACCAGCGTTCACGCACTATTGCTATTTTTTTTTTAAATAGTTATTGGTCGATTATTT
The DNA here is from genome assembly GCA_030449085.1 of Kryptopterus vitreolus. Classification (NCBI taxonomy): domain Eukaryota; kingdom Metazoa; phylum Chordata; class Actinopteri; order Siluriformes; family Siluridae; genus Kryptopterus; species Kryptopterus vitreolus. The sequence continues at coordinate 7,469,431 of JACRUU010000027.1, read as the reverse complement.
GTATTACTTTAACTGTTTTTCGTTTATATTTTGGTTTGGTACTTGAGTGCAATCGTTTCTGTTGCAAAGATTAGAATCGTGTGAGGGAAATTGTGATCTCAATTCCCACGGAGAAACGTTTTAGCAAGGATGGTGCAGCCCTAGCCGGTCCTAAACCCCCCTAAACCCCCCTTTTTGGCAGATCTCCCTCTTCCCGATCTATATTTATACGCCATGAATTCTGTCTATTCAAAGATGTCTTTTTCCCCTTCCCTTTCATTGCAGAACGCTACTCGTTCCATTCACGCACGAATCTAAAAGCATTTCACAAAAATCCCAGCTTGCATGCTTTCTGGTTGGAGCCTCATTTCACAGAGGAATTATATGCTTCAAGTGATTCCAGGTGCCACCTGTGACTTCTACACAGTAGCAGAAAAGTAGCAACAAACAGAATTTTTATTAAATAGCGCCCCCCCCCTCCACGATATAATACCAGAGCGATTATGGTCAAAATGTTTTTTTTTTTCTTGATGATCGGTCGTCTTACATCCTCTCATATAACTCATGTCCAGGGAACAACTTGTTTGACCCTTTTTAATCAGTACGTGGGCAGTTCTAACCTAAAAGTGTTATCGCTCTAACTGGCTTTGTGTAAATGCTAAGCTCGGATTTATTAAACTTTCCTCTGCTTTGTTAGCATCACTTAGCATCACATTAGCCCGATCCTCCACCTGCTGCTTAGATGGTGGTTAAAGGTTAGCGCGAGGTTCGAGACGATAACACGAGGTATTTTTATTCCCCATTACTAAAGTGGACCTGACTTACGTGTTGTGATGAGCCGTGAAAAGATCTGAAAGCGTGAGGCAACTTTTCCGGCATCGGGCAGAAGCCCTTATCTAGAGATTGGGCAATTATTCGTCATTATCGATTAATTCGATGATGTCAATCATTATCGATTAATTCGAAAATACGAAAATCACCTCGTAAATATTACGATATTACCTCAGTTTGGCACATCGAGCTTCCGTAGTTCTCCGAAATATGAAATACAACATGGCGGCGCGCTCTGACGAATCCGAAGAGCTCGTTTCCGAGAGGGGGGCGTGGTTTCATCGGTCGTATGGAAACGGTTTGCAACTTCAGACGTTCAACAATCCAAAGCCCCGCTGTAAAATCTGTCTGAAGTTTGTGGCGACTAAAGGAAGCAGACTCATTTATTCCAGCACCTCAAACACAACCACAATGTTGAACCCAAACCCAAAGCACTGACTAAACATGTGGACCCACTGTATTCAAAATGGAAATTTGATCCAAAAAAAAAATTATATATATATATATATATATATTATACTTATCCAGGGCGGCTTACAACTGGGGGCCTTGCTGAAGCGCCCACTAGTGGCAGCTTGGTGGTGGTGGGAACATTAAAAAAATAACGTGGGAAAAAAATAAATAAATAAAATAAAAGGTTAAGGCAATCAAATACAAAACAGGGATGTCGTACCCCTTTTCACTCCAAAACATTTAAATAAAAGTAATGTAATCAGAAGTTTTATGATTATGATTATGAACACGATGATAAATACCAATCGCGAACCAAACCAATGCAGAAGGCATTTCATTGCTTTTAGGTCCCATTTACAAAAGAGGGCAAAGCCATACAGTCCAGAGACTCTTCTGAAGTAGTTTAATATCAGTGCACGAGTCGGCACTTGGCAAATATAGAAAATATTACAGCTTAGCTGTTGCGACGTGTTACTTGAGGTGAAAATGGTTACCGAACTCCATTTTCAGGTCTCTGGGTTGTAAAACATGAAAAACCCGATCTCCTGACAGTTAGGCGCATGTGGTTCGCTCCATTCCCCACCCTTTCAACAAGAAGCGACAGAGCGAGGAACTGTTCATAAGCAAACTGCTGGAAAGGAAAAGGTGACGAAAGGCAAAGCCTGAAACGAAGATCTGGCCAACCTTGGGCCTTCGTTTTTGCGATTTTCATAGCGTTAATCGCTACACAATGTACAAACACGCCCATATTTCTTGCTATTAATGCAGCATTAAAAAAACATTTTTTTAAACTTCATACTCATAGGATTGTAGGGCTGCACAATCATTCCAAATGTAAATCATAATTAGATTTTTCATAATTCTCAGTAACAAAATAATCTACCAATAACTATAAAAAAAATACTCATAACGTGTGAACGCAGCATGATCTGAATGCAGGGAGGCTGGTTTTCACTTGAGTGAACGTTAGCCAACGTTTATACTTCCACGCCGCCCTGCAGTGACTATTCCCAAACACTAGTTGGCAGTGGTGCGGTGTTTGAGTTTTTGTTAGTGTTTTAGGTTTCTGGACAGGAATTTACTGGCAGACTTTGTAAAATGCTTTGTTTGTACACTATGGAATTTAAAAATGGCGGTACGGGGGAATATGTACGATGCTACACCGGGCCAACCTGTACTCGGAAGTGAATCGTCGTCATTTAGAAACGCGACCATATAAGTATGGATCGAGGTCGTGATTAATCGAGAACCCCCGATTAATCACGCAGCCCTACAACAAAAGCAGGCTCGTTCCTAACCACTTCCTCAAAGCGATAAATACTTGCATTTGCATTTGACCCCAACACATTCCACAAAGGCTCATTTGGATAGAGCGATATAGAGGCCAAGTCAACATAAAAAACTTTACAGTGGGTAGCCGGGTGCTGTTAGAATGGATGATAAGTGGCAACAATTCGTGACAAATTTACCACAAAACTATGACACAGCGCCCCCTGGAGCACAGAGTGAGAACGGCCTTGCTCAAGGACCCAAGAGTGGCAATACGATCAGTAGCCCAGCACATTAAACCACTGATATACCACCTCCATGACATGACCTCACAAGTCATTTGGGGAAAAATTATATTGGGATTGAATAGGATTAGAAAACAATTATATAAACAAACAGGTTAATAAGTGCAATAAGTGTAAATAAATGGCAAAAAGATTTTAAATAACCAAAAGAGAGACGCGTTTACGAGCCTTTTTTGGGTCCACTGTAGATATCTATTTGCCCTCTGTCCAAGTGAAAAAGCTGTTTACACTGAAGGCCTTCTCTATGCAAATGCACACAGAGCGGCTGAAATGGCTGTCTGTGCTCTCGCTTATCCGGCAAACGTGTGAGATTTCGCATCTGACGCACAGTTCCGCTCGAAATCACGGCAGGAAATCAAACGGCGCCCCCATAACCCAGACAATGCAAGCGACGCAATGTGACTGACATGCTGCGAGTAAACGCGAAGGAGTCATCATTTCCTCTGACTGGCCAAATGAATTAACACTCACACGGACACATTTACAGCATTTGGCAGACGCTCTTATCCAAATGTACAGGTGAGGGTAAAGGGCTCGCTAGTGGCTGCCTGGTAGTGCTGAGATTTGATCCTATGACCTTCTGGTCCAGAGGCCAGTCCTTTAACCACTGAGCTTTTGTTCTTTGTATATGACTAGATGTTGGATATAGTGGTGGTGGGGGGAGGGGGGATGTCCGTTATTTTTACCTGTTTACAGTGGGTGTTTTGGGGTTTGCCACGGTCATGTTTATCCCGCAGCGCCCCACACACACACACACACACACACACACACACACACACACACACCCATTCAACACCGTGGTTGTATTTGAGGTGCTGGAATAAATTAGTCGTTCTGTAGTGCAAGTTGTCCCGGTTTTCAGAAGGTTGGATGGATGGAGGGATGATGATTGAGATGATAATGGATGGAAGTAGAAGGTTGGGTTAAGGGTCTCAAGTCTGTTGCTCTTGAGCCCCTCCTCGCTTTTGAGATGACATGTTGTATTTCGCATTAGAATTTACCGATAATTTCGATTAATCACCTACTTATATGATATATAGCTACTATCACTTGTCAGCCATATTGTCGAGATATGAAAAAACCCATTTGGTCAATACAGCCGTGTGAGAATTTTCAAAAGTCCCTTTCTTACTTCTATGTTCTTGTGTATCGGGACAAAATTCAACTCGTGGTCTTTATCACGTCTTAGACTTAGAGGTTAATCCAGCCTCAGACGAACAACATGACAAAGGATATTTGTTTGACCAAAATGGAGAAACCACGTGAAAAGAAAACGTCTTAGTACAATACACCTTGTAGAACTACCTTTATCCAGTAATAGGGGTGTGGCTCAGTGGACTAAGGTCCCTGTATGGCCAACCTGCCACTCTTGGGTCCTTGAGTAAGGCCCTTAAGCCTCTGTGCTATCATGGCTGACCCCGCCTTCTGACCCCAGCTTTCAAACAATGCTTACCACAGTGTTGTGTGTTTGCTGCTGGGTGTGGTTATCACCACTGCTATCAAAAGTATTCACATTTCAGTGATTAGCTGCTGGTTACGAGGTTCCACGCCTTTTTCCGATATTCACGTCGTATGTAGTGAGTCACAGTGAAGCTGTTGCACCTTGACGTGAGCCAAAAAATGATGCACTAAATCCCTGCATTCGTTTTTCCTCCCATTAAAACACGGCGCACTTAAATCTGCCACAGGATCCTCCAGAAGCTGCGATCAGCGTCGCGTCAGAGGCTTTACAGGGGGACTTTCGCACCAGCTCAACCCTCCATCGAAACATCTGCTTTGTGTTTGAACGAATCAATAGTGAAAGATTTTAAGGGGCACGGTGGTTTAGTGGTTAGCACGTTCGCCTCACACCGCCAGGGTCCGGGTTCGATTCCCGTCTCGGCCATGTGTGTGTGGAGTTTGCATGTTCTCCCTGTGCATCAGGGGGTTTTTCTCCGCGTTCTCCGGTTTCCTCCCGGTCCAAAAACATGCACGGTAGGTTGATTGGCACCTTGGAAAATTGTCCCTAGTGTATGAATGTGTGTGTGTGTGTGTCCTGTGATGGGTTGGCATTCCATCCAGGGTGTATCCTGCCTTAATGCCCATAGACGCCCAAGATAGGCACAGGAGACCCCAACAAATTTCACATTTAATAATTTGCCGTGCTGTCAAGTGCCCTGGAGTCAATGATGAAACACTAGCGACTATATGTGGAGTTTTCATAGCAGGGTACAGAAGTCTGCTGGAAGTGCAATTAACACCTCGACACTATACCATGTGACCATGACATGGGACCTGAACCTACAAACTTGAGTGTCAGATTAGAGCAAAGAAAATAGTGCTTGTGAGTAGAGCTTGGTGATCCGTCATATTAATTGAATCTCCGATATTTTTTAGACGCCATTTGAGTGCGATAATGTGATTGTTTTTTTCCGTTTTGTATTTGATTACCTTAAATGTTTATTTTTTTTGAGGGGGGGGGGGTTTAACACGGAATGTGCAAACGTTCCCAACACCACCAAGCTGACACTAGTGGGCGCTTGAGCAAGGCCCTTAACCATCAACATCTCTGTTGTAACTCACTCTGGATAAAGGTAGAGCTGGGCGATATGTCATAAATTGTATCGCCGATTTTTTTGTTTGTTTGTTTTACAAAATTCAATATTGGATACAGTGGGGAAAATGTGTCCGCTATGTTTACCTGTTTTTAGATGGTGTTTTGGGGTTTTTTTCAGGCTAATTTCACAGTGGGGTTTCGGCTTACTGAACGTCTGAAGTTGCAAACCCGAGAATTTCCACACGACTGATGAAACCACGCCCCCCTCTTGGAAACGAGCTCTTCGGATTGGTCAGAGGACGCCGACATGTTGTATTTCCCTAGTGTAATGCGAGGTGGGAGGCGGAGAACTACGGAAGCTCGCTGTGTCTAAGGAATCCCCCCGCTCAACCCAACCTACCCACATTCAAATCTCCCACCGTAGCACAAATACAGGCCAGACCCGGATAAACCGGTGCGATTCCTGTGTCTCAGAACATTCATCATCAACATCCAAACGCTACATATCTAAGTGCTACACACTCTGCAACATATTTTTTCGTCATGTTACTCCTTGCACATACACCGTCAATGAGAGCGCCACTGCCACCCACTGTAGTGGACGTGCAATTATACCCTATTCTAGTTCGGCAGAGAAGAATATTCCCTGGCGTCAAACACGAACCCCCCTCAGGTATCGCCCCACTATTTGACATCCACTGGTGTAAACCATCAAGTCAGTAATAACAATTAATCTCCCAGCTCTACCTGCCAATTGTTATACAACCTGTTTAACCCTCTTAAACCGATCTAGCCTCATGTAAAACGTAATGATTTACTTTTCCTCAACAAGCTGGGTTTTTATTCTTTCTATATGCTCAGGTCATGTGACTGAACAGGCGACCTTAGTTCCCTTTATCCACGATTAGTGTCTACATCGCTGTGAGAGGATTACATTACTGACATAATCAGGCCAGATGTTAAGAACAAAAATAGACTCTGATCTGGTCCAAGAAGCAGTCTGCACCTGAGTCCCAATAAAATATAAATAAATAAATAAATAAACACACGTCTGCTCTGTTCTCACTCGGGGTCAACCGAGGGTTTATACCTTCACATCGATTCCCGTCCGATCTTAAACACACAAACGCTTTCCAATCTAAGTTGAATGTCATATACAGAACCAGTCACAGAGGTCGAAACGTAAGGCGCAGATTCACTTCACAGCTATGAGGCAGGCGGTTTCGAGTTGCTCGTCGTATGTATGGAACAGCGCGGCGGTAATGCCCTTAACACGTCCCCTCCTGTTGGATGTTAAATCATTGCAGGCTCTCGTGTTCTGTGAAGGCTTCATACAGGAACTAACGCAGACGGTTCGACCTTGCTGCGACCCCGTTTTTGAAAATCTCGTCGGTCCGTCTGCAGCTACACTGATAAATCCGCATCAATCCTGCAAACTACTTATAGTCAAGATATTGTGGACGCAAGGAAAAAACGCCCAGTGATGGTGAAAGTGTGGGAACAGAGTGGTGCTTGTTGGGAGTCGATAGCGATAGAAAAATGGGGTGTTATTGAACCATGCAGGCGAGATGGAAAACGGGATCGTAAGAAAAAACAGGACTTTATCCCTATTACCATATTAAGATCAACTTGACACGGAATATATCCACGAACATGGATACATATAGACAAACACAACAATTCGCATATTAGCACAGCATACTAGCATAATATGGATAGCGTTCGTTTTCCTTCTTCTCTCAAATTAAACGACGAGGTCGGGAACGGCTACCACTTTATTTTTCTTTTTTTTGCAATTTAAGCTTTATATATCTTTCTGTGGGCTTTTTCATTATACGCCCCGGTCCTGTAAAAATGTTTTCGCCTTCTGCATAACAAGCGCCAAAAGCCGATTGGCTCGCTCCAGCCCAAAATGAAATGGGCATTTTATTAGTTTCGGTAGGGGTTCAATTTTAGACGTTTATATGACTGTTTGTTGGCTTTAGTGCAAAACCCAGTCCCGAGCGCAAATAAATTCACGGAGGGCGCGTCAAACAATGGCATCTGGCGGTAATACGCTTTGCCAGATATAAAGTGTGGATGGTCTGCTGTGGTTTGGGGGAAATGATATTGTGTTGATTTTAAAACCTTAACTTTAACTCTTACGTAACTTTGGATCCATTTCGAGAAACAGCTCTTTTGGGGCGTTTTTGAGAGGACACTGAACTTCGGCTACCAACACGCTAGTATTAAACCAGCTGGATGGACGATTGGGGATAATTATGCGCATTAATCCTGCACCTATTGTACTGACTTTTCCTCATCAATGCAAAGTCTGTGCAAACCCATTCAAATCATTTCATTTCCGCATCGCTGTTATTGCATGTGCAATCTTGCTGGACTTTCCCCGCCATGTGCAGCAGTAATAGGGTTAACAGTGTTCTAATTAACTTAAGCGATACGATCATACACACCCCCCCCTCATCACCCCCACCATCCGAATCTAAAGTGTACTCAACTGCAGATTAACATTGTATTTATCCAATATTTTAGTATAATAAAGGCAACTTAAATAGTGCCTTTATTATGAAATCAGCCATAGCGCTAACAAATACTAAGAACGTCGTAATAACATTCACGCACATTTAAACCAATCAAAGCAACATTCATTCGTCAATTGTATCGCGGCCTGTTAGCTACAGCTACCGAGTACATAAACGCTAACGAGGTATTCTATAAATACCAATATTGATTAGAAGTCCTAATGATGTCGATATGCAAATGTGTGTCTATTTGTTATGGGTGTTCCTTTTGTTCTAGTATTAAAGAGGATAAACAGCACAACGTGCATCCGTTTGGTTTTATTTACGCAGATATTAATTTATAGTTTAATTGTGCCTGTGCGCTCATTCATCTGCGGACTAGTGTCGACACACAATGTTCCAATTCTCAGTTCTAATCTTAGCAAATGAACATTTTTGTGTGTGTGTGTGTGTGTGTGTGTGTGTGTGTGTGTGTGTGTGTGTGTGTGTGCGTGCATGTTTCTGACTGCATGTGAAACAGGATCTGAGTGAAAATGAGACAAGAAGGCTTTAGAGCAGAGGCGAGGCTTTGAGGCATGTAAAATTAGTTTTAAAGTGTTTAGGGGGTAAGAAGCAGATTGACAGGTGAATTACATAGAAAGTACAGTTTCCATGGTGTTTAAGTTACAATAGCCTGGAGAAGGAAAAAAAAAAGAAACGTACCTAGGTTAATAGGTGTTAATAAGTGTTTATATTAAGAACACGCACCAAAAAAAATCTCGATATGAATTTTTTTTATTCTTTGTATTTTAATTTAGAGAAAATCCATGTTCAACTTATTATTTAATGTTGCGAATAAAATGGAATGTCCAAATAGATTTAAAACCAGCTGATAAATATCTGACTCCATTATGATTATGATTCGGTCACAAGACACACCACATTCCAGATCAATTGCAGAAGTTCAAGGAAGGGTCATAAATATGCACTACATAGACAACTTTTTTTTTTTGTCAAAACATTCTGATTATGGTTGGGTATCGTTTTCATTTGATCGATTCCGATTCTTATCGATTCCTAAAAGTGAACCAACCGCAGATGTTTAGTCATGTTGGTCGTGACACCTTTAATTTATTACACTCAGCTTTGTCTTCGGTTTTTTACAATGTGTAGCCACACTATTGCGGTCCATCTTGTAATCTGATGTTCAGATTACCACATAAGGTCCTGGCAGATTGGACACGGGGAAGGTCCTGGTAGATTGGCAGGTAGAAAAAAAAAAATAAGGAAATATATATATATATATCTTTTCTTTAAATGCACACAGGAATTAATAAGTGTTAATAAGTTAATTAGTATAAGGAATTAATAAGTGTCTGAATCTTAATTTTAAGTATTTGATATATATATATATATATATATATATATATATATATATATATATATATATACTATATACACACACACACACACACACACACACACACAACACACACACACACACACACACACACACACCCCACACACACACACACACACACACACACACACAGTGTGTGCGCGCAATACAAGATATAAAAATTTTGTAAAAAAAAAGTAAAAAAAAGTTTGAAGCTAATAAAATATTTAAAAAAAATACATACATTTATTTATATATATATATATATATATATATATATATATATATATATATATATATATATATATCCCGCTAAGATTGTCTATGTAGTGTATATTTCTGACCCTTCCTTGAACTTCATGCACTTGAGCTGGAATGTGGTGCGTTTTGTTCCCAAGTCTTATATTTGAGGTTACAGTCAAGCCAGTTGGGCTCGTCCACCGTTGTCTCCAAGACCAAGTTGGAGAAGAATCAATAGCTGAGAAAAGAAACAGCTCCTGACTGGGTGGAATGATTGTGCTTGTACAAACAGATTTTTTTCCCCCACTTTCCACACCACACAAAGCTTGTATTGCATGCACAGTAGATATCTTGCACGCAAAAGGGTTTAGCGCACTCCCACGCCGTTGGAGTTTTTGCTGTATTTTATTTTTTCCCAAAACATTTAAAAACAACATGGCAATTAATTTAAAAAAAAAGGCCAAGTTTATTTTACTCAATCTCAATTGTAGTAAATAATGATTGTGTTTTTAACACACGAGGTCCGTGATCTCACCCACGCGTTTCCTCTATCTGATCATTTCATCATTCCTGCCACCTGTGTGTGTCTTTCCACTAGATGTATTGAAACTGCCCCGTTTCCTAATTTCTCTTCACTATGTTTATTTGTCCTACGCGTCTCGAGTAAAAAGCCTGCGCCAGTTGTTTAGATGATAGATGAATGCCATCTGTTTTTTAGTTGTCATTTTTTTTGGTCCGTTTTCTTTTTTTTATCTTCATTAAACGATGGATGGACAAAATAAGACTGACAGACAGATTTATGATTAGACAGATAGATAGGTGGGTTTGGGTTGGTGGGTGGATGGATGGATAGATAGATAGACAGAATAAGAGACAGATAGAGTTATGATTAGACAGATACATAGATGGGTGGGTGGGTGGATGGATGGATGGATGGATGGACAGACAGACAAAGACAGAATAAGACATTTAGAGTTATGATTAGACAGATACATAGATGGGTGGATGGATGGATGGATAGATAGATGGATAGACAGACAGAATAAGAGACAGATAACGTTATGATTATACAGATACATAGATGGGTGGGCGGGTGGATGGATGGATAGATAAGACGGATAGACAGACAGACAGACAAAGACAGACAAAGACAGAATAAAACAGAATAAGAAAGACAGGGTTATGATTAGATAGATAGATAAATGGGTGGGTGGATAGATGGATAGACAAACGGACAAAGACAGAATAAGACAGAATAAAACAGAATAAGACAGACAGAGTTATGATTAGACAGATGGATAGATGGGTGGATGGATGGATAGATGAATGGATGGATGGATAGACAGACAGACAAAGACAGAATAATACAGACAGATTTAGATTAGACAGATGGATGAAGATGGGTGGATGGATGGATGGATGGGATGGATAGATGAATGGATGGATAGACAGACAGACAAAGACAGAATAAGACAGACAGAGTTATGATTAGACAGATGGATAGATGGGTGGATGGATGGATAGATGAATGGATGGATAGACAGACAAAGACAGAATAAGACAGATAGAGTTGTGATTAGACAGACAGATTCTTGTTTGGATGGATGTATGGATGGATAGATAGATAGATGCACTAAGACAGTAACAGAAACAGCACCCGGGGGGGGGGGGGGGGGGGGGGGGGGGGGGGGGGGTCTACTATTTACAGGCATTATAAATTAGGTATTAATGTTTACACCTGGCCAGAGGTTAGAATAAGTAAAGCATTACAGAAGACGCATGAAAATTTCAAGCTGTATTGAAAACGTAACAGCATCTCCTGCTCCTCGTGGCGAGCGTGTCCGACCTCTAACGCCGTGCCCCAAGTCTGGATTCTGGCCCTGTATATATAATAAATAACCCATGACGATTTTCTGCTGAAACGTTGCGTATGATAAGCAGCGGGTCCCTAGCGAGAGGACGCAGACACGTTTTCAAAGTCTTTGGCTTGCTGACGCGCTGCGGCGGCTAGGAATAGCCACGGATCTATAATAATCGAATACAAACGCCGACAGCACAACAACAAGCCGTTCACCCCGTCCAACGCTCAGTCCATTTACATTCTTTGATTTCAATCCTACGTTAATGTTCAAGTCATGGATGTGTAAGAAAACGTGTATTGCGGGTCCAGTGACTGGCATGAGACAAAGTTTTCCCTAAGGCTGGTGTTTGAATTATGAATTACGCACCGGGTACGCGCCGAACGTGCAGGCGCTATGCCATAGCTACCTCGTAAAAAAAACAAACAAAAACAACAACAAATGAATAAATAAACGAAAAGCAAAAGAAAACCATCCATCTGGAGATTTGCTACGGCTCGTTACACCGTTACAGGGCAAAACGACTCCGAAATGTGACGTCCCATTTACAAAATTGCATTCATTATTAAAACAAGTCGGCTTTTATTTATTATTTCAATAATATACAGATCAGAATACAGTGAAAGCAAACAACAACATTTCCCCAGGACCATGGCGCTATAACAGACATACATACATTAACAAGACTGTGCATAATTCTAAACTAAAACAGAAAGGGGGAAAAAAACATGTGTTATATATAGTTATATATATAGTTATATATATATAGTTATATATATATACATGTGGTTATATATATATATATATTATATATATATTATCTATATATATATATATATATATATATATCTATATATATATCTATATCGAAGATATCTATATATATATATCTAGTAGTATAATATATATAACCCACATGTGTGCAAAAAAAAGGGAGGGGCAGCAGTGAAGTCAAGACAATAAACAATTCACAGTAGCAGCGACTGTGTTCTACACACACACACACAAAAGATTTGTTCCTATGCAGTGAAAAATAAATAATGTGCTATTTTAATGTAAACACTGTGAACGAGGTTTAGGAAGATTTGTTTAGTAATAAAGAGAAATTAGCTATCGCAAATTTTCTTACGGTTATATTTAAGCAGGAGGATTATTGACTTATTCGTCACGGTGCATGTACCGTACACAATATAAAATATGTAAGCTACGTACACTTTGCGCAATTCAAATCCTTGTATGCGTCGAGTAAGTTCTTACAGAATGTAATAAACTAGAGGCAAGCAGTTTGTATTGAGGAGGAGATTCCTTTCCTCAAACAAGCGCACCATTATGTGCATTATAACCAAACTTGAAAGTCAGACTTTTTTTTTTTTTTTTTTTTTTTATTCATGGTATTTGGCAAACCAGACGCTTTTTCCTGACGGGCACTAAAGTCCTTTGAAGTCTATCAATAAATGCATTGCTTTTCATTCGGCCACAGACTGAGAATAGCGTAGAGGCAAAAATAAATAAATAAATAGAAATTCCCCGAGCACTAATATCTATGTATGTTTGGAGGAGGTAGGCATTGAGCCATAGTCTGCAGCCTGCTAGTGACTCAGCTGTTTGGATTGCGACGGGAAGTTCATTCCACCACCTAGGTGCTAAAAACAGGAGGATTTAGAGGTAGTTTGAGAAAGAGTCATAAAAGAGAGAGAAACCCGTGATTATTTGGAATAATTTCATAAAAATGGAAAGAAATGTAGAGTGTAATAATACCCATTTCATGAGTAACTTACTTGGCAGTGGGGTGTTCATATTTCAGGGCACACGCAGACACGCAGAGATGCTTGGATATTTGTAGGGAAATGCTTTTTGGTTTTTAGTGCAAATCTATTACTGAAGCAACCCATTGAACAATTGATCCATCAAGCTGCGAACGAACCATTTCTTCCGCGAGTACTTTCTTTTTTTGCGAATACAAAACAGAACAGAATATAATATATATATATATATATATATATATATATATATATATATATATATATATATAAAATATGGAGCATCCAATGGTGCATTCTAATCATTGCAAAATAAGAAAGATACTTAAAAACGTTTCTTTCCAGTAATAGTTTCGGACAATTTCAACATTTCATTAGAAAAGCACACTTTTTGGGATTGCCATTTTGGGAAACCCTAAAGCCCTGCCCAATCAAGCATCCCTCGACACTGGAATAATGAGAATGGATGGATGTTTGTTTGTGTTTTTTTTTATGTATGTATGTATGTATGTATGTATGTAGGTAGGTAGGTAGGGTAGGTAGATAGGTAGATAGATCCAGACAGACAGACAGACAGATAGGAGCTGTTTTGTGATTCCTCATAGTAGTTTTTCCTGATTTATTTATTTTGTGTTTTTAACCGTGCTTTTGTGTTTGTGTTTGTGTGTGTGTGTGTGTGTGTGTGTTTCCAAAACAGCTGTTCGGTTCAAAACTTCTCATTGTTCCTGGAAATAATTTACTGGATATTAGAAAAATGTGCTTGTTTAATAGATTTTCACATTATTTATATCTATATGGTTCTGGACGGTCGTTAAGAAACATTTCATTGCATGTCGTACTGTGTACTAATATATATATATAGGGAGGTGATAGCCTCCCTATATATAGGGATATATATATATATATATATATATAGGGAGGTGATAGCCCAGTGGTTAAGGTGTTGGACTCTGGACCGAAAGATCATGGGTTCAAACCCCACCACCACTAAGCTTTCACTAGTGGGTCCTTGAGCAAGGCCCTTAACCCTGAATTGCTCAATTGTAAGTCGCTCTGGATAAGAGCGTCTGCCAAATGCTGCAAATGTAAATATATATATTGTTTTGTCATATATATATATATATATATATATATATATATATATATATATATATATATGACAAAACAAATCTGAATCTTCACATCACATAGGGGAGTATATTGCACTGAAATCCCAACCCAAAGGATGAGGCCTTGTCCAGCTCTGACGCAACGCAAAGCCAGGAAGCATCAGTCCTTCAACACCAATAACTCACATCACCTTAACTCCCAACAGGTCAGGGATGCAGCGTAATTCATAACAGCTTCCCAATGGCTTCTGATTGTATACACACGTTATAGTATGACAGTGTATAACGGTTATACACTGTTATAGATGCATAACATGGATAAAACACAGTATTGTGATGATTTTGCTGTGCATAAACATAACACACCAGCTGTATTGCAATATCCCCTTACTATTGAACACCACAATAATAACGCTAGTATACTAGTAATCATGTTTGTTTGTTTTTTGTCTACATTACATCCTTTATGTAATATCAGTAATGGGGGGGGGGGGGGGGGTGATCTACTTTAACAGATTATTATTATTTTTTTAACGATTAAATCGTTAGAACTTACAAAAACATGTGAAATCGGTGGAATTCAGAAGGACGAATAAATAAATAAATATGTTTTTTTTTTTTTTTTATAAATAAATAAATACATAAAAACAAGGCAATGGGTTGACCTAAAATAAACGTCCCTGTCGGCGGATAGGAGGAAATTATAGCCGTTCAACGCATTTCATCATTCAGAGGAGCCGTTTAAAATGGGATATATATATATATATATATATATATATATATATATAATAAAAATAGCTGCGTGTGTTATATAGCCTACCTCCAGATATCCAGCCAAGCTAGGGACAACCATTCCCCAAATCAGGAGAGTCACCGCCGGGATTGATCCCATCTCCCTTTTCCGCTTCACCTCTGCCGAAAAGGATTTGTCCACCAGCGTAACCCCCGGAGCTCTTTATTCAGCTGTTTACCTTCGTAAACCGTCGATCGATAATACAGTGTTTTTTGTTTGTTTGTTTGTTTGTTTGTTTGTTTTTTTCTCCCTTTCCCTCCGCGACCACACAGCAGCGTTCTCCTCCTCCAGCACACTGCGTGTGCCTCGTCTAATCATGGAATGTACTGCGCCGTCTCGCTCCTGCGCTGCCGTCCAATCAGCGCTCAGCACTCCACCTACAAGCCCACGCCCGCCCCCTATCGGCAGCTCGCCATGTCACCGGAAGTCACAAGTTGTACGTGCTTTTGCGTTTATTTTCATAACATTAAAGCCTGATCTGGAATCAGTTCGTGTTTTTCAAGTTCACGTTGTTTATTTGTCGATGTCTGTGTTTACAAGACATACCGACATATCATATCGTGTTTACATGCAGTATGTAAATGTTCACATGAGGATAAACAATCAGTGCAATATAGAAGGGTTTATGTATGTAGTTAACAGCGTGTAATAATATATATATATATATATATATATATATATATATATATATATATATATACTATTATATATACACGCTGCTATAGATATATATATAGGTTTTCTACGAAGAATGTAGAACGTATATCAATTTATTCGTATATATTATATATATACGTTCCACATTCTTCGTTGCTAATACACAAATATATGTCAACATTTGTAAGGTGCATGATGTCTACCAAAGATGTTTATAAACAGAAGTGTTTTGTAGGATTTGCTTTTTGTGCTCATTTTTTATATATTAAATCATAAAAACATGGATGTGCGTGGATATATAATTTAATTAAGTAAAAAAAAAAAACAACAACAACCTGAGCCTTCGAAGATAATGGAATGAAGGATGAAGGAATGTATGGGGGAAAACATGTATTTTTTTTAGTGCTTCCATAAAACTACCCGGCTTTATCACACACCACACACACACACACACACACACACACACACACACACACACACACACACACACACACACACACACACACACACATATATATATATATATATATATATATATATATATATATATATATATATATAATAAACCTTTGTCCCCATACGATCCTTCATCCTCCACCATTATCTTTGAAGGCCTAGGATGTTGTTGTTGTTTTTTTCACCCAGTTAAATTATATATCCATGCAAATCCATATTTAAGCAATGTGTGCTACATGTACAGGTGCATCACAATACATTAGAATATCATGGAAAAGTTCATTTGTTTCAATAATTCAACTCAAATTATGAAACTAGTAAATAAATTCATTGTACAAAGACTGAAGTCTTTGCTTCTTTGAATTGTGATGATTTTGGCTCACAAAAAAAAAACTACCAACTCATTTTTCTTTAGCTTTAATTATTGCTTTAATTGGGCATGGCATGGAGGTGACCTGAGGTAGGATGGAAGCCCTGGTTTCTTTGACAGTGGCTTTTCTTTTGGTCTCTTGTTTTGCTCTTGACAATACCCCATAGATTCATCGATTCTTGACAATACCTCATAAGCATTTGTGAATGAAATGGACAAAATGTTTGAAGAAAAATCTATAGTAAAATTCACAATGATTAAAATGTCCTTCCTTTCCCTGAAGCCACTGGTTTGAGCGATTAGTGCTCGGGTGGTGGCTGCCTCTGCTTTACAAGTCTGTCTTACTGGTTTACTGCTTTTGTGTGTTTGTGGTGCTGATCACACTGAGAGTCTGTCTATATCTCATAATGCTTTGTGTCTAGACATTTTGTGTCTAGACATTTTAGAAGTGTTAAATAAAGATCTGCTGCTAAATTGCATATTCAATTTGCTTCCCTAACAATTTGTTTATTTGCTTATTGTAATAAGATGATTTGTGTTGGAGCTCTAGACAGCAATGAACTTTAACGGACTGTAATGAACTTTACACCAATGAACCAGAGTGACCTTTTACCTGGGGAACTGAATTTCAAGATATCAATTTGAAACCACTCATTCCATTTGATCCTTTTAAACAATGATTATTTTCATTAAAAAAAAAAAAAACACTACAAAAGTAATGCAGTTCTGCGTATGATGTGGTGAAAGCTATATTTAATCGGATCCAAAAGTACCGGAACACCAGTTCTTTTGTTCGCGCAATACACTAAAGACATTTGAGCCAGAATCATGCTTTCGTTTTTGCAACATTTCTATGTGAAGTCGTTAAGCTGGTTCTCCACCTATTGGTGACAGACCACCCAATGTTTAGTGTCGGTGAGTCAAAAGTATTGGAACGGGTTTGGAAAGGGTTTTTCATTTTGCGCTATTAAAGCCAAACATGTAAACATTGCTTACCATTAAACTACTCACACCACTATGCTGCATTCAATCCACATGTGAGGGCACTGTTCGATTCCCGTCTCGGCCATGTGTGTGTGGAGTTTGCATGTTCTCCCCGTGCCTCAAGGGGTTTTTCTCCGGGTTCTCCGGTTTCCTCCCGGTCCAAAAACATGCACGGTAGGTTGATTGGCACCTTGGAAAATTGTCCCTAGTGTATGAATGTGTAAAAAAACAGGTGAAAAACGTGATAAGTTCTGTTGATCGACTGGCCAATATAAAACTCATCCCCGGTTTGTCTTGCAGCCTGTTCAAGTCGTTTCCTGATTAGATCATAGATTACATAATCAATTAAAAAATCGATTTCCAAATCTATTCCCTATTCTATTCCCTATTCCCATTCCAGCCCAAGCCATAACACAACCTCCTCTACGGAATTTATATATCTGAGCTTAGACGTCTTCAAATTGTGATACCGTCACTACTTTACCCTTTGGAGGATGTTTTTTTTTTTCTTTTGTTTCCATTGGCTGCTGTTGTTTTAGCCAACCCGTTCCATGTCTGATTGTTTGTATACCTGTGGGGTTTGTATTAAATGTAAATAGAACTTCTGTTTCACATTTGACTGCATTTGCCTTCATATTATTGGTTATTGAAATTGCATTCATAGTCGCAATGATTTTAAAGTGAATAAAACTCTAGTAATGAGGGCAACCCATAATATATGTGCATCGGTGCCAAAAACACTAACAAGATGCTCACCTCTGAGGTTATTTCATTTCCAGCGAAGCAAAGGCGTTCCTTTTCCATTCCAAAACATTAGAAGGTTTTTTTTTGTTTGTTTTTGTTTTTATTTTTGCAATAATTACACAGAAATAGTAAAATAGCAACTATTAGACAGTGACCAGGATGAGTCTCCTGGTGGCGCTAGATCACAATTATTTACCCTTTGCTTTGTAGCTCAATAGAACCCCGGAGAAGAACCCCCTGAGGCACGGGGAGAACATGCAAACTCCATACACACATGGTCGAGATGGGAATCGAACCCGGATCCTGGAGTTGTGAGGCGAACGTGTGTAAGACGTGTAAGAATCCACACTAAAAATCCATATCTTTCTACACATGAGGACCTTTCCTGGACTTTCAATGCCATTTTCCCAATTCAATTATATTCATTTTTCTTTCTATGGCGCTTTTCTCAGTGTGAATTATCTCAAAGCAGCTTTAAAGCTGGGATAATTACAGAACATTAAATATTTATATGGATGATTTATGTGTATTTATCCCTGATGAGAGAGAGCCTGGGGGCGACTGTGGCATGGAAAAACTGCCTTGGATGGAATGAGGATGAAACCATGAGAGGAACCGGATTTAAAAGGGGAACCCGTCCTCATTTGGATGTTATTAAGAGTGTGATTGTGAGTAATGCAGAACAGCAGAGTGTATAGTGTATAGTGTAGTGTATATATAGATTGTATAATCTATAGTGTAATGTATATACAGAGTGTATAGTGTATAGTGTAGTGTATATACAGCATATATTAGTGTATAGTGTAGTGTGCATATCTAATATACAGTGAGTGTGTGTGTAGTGTGTGTAGTGTGTGTATAGTGTAGTGTATATACAGAGTGTATAGTGTATAGTGTAGTGTATAGTGTAGTGTATATACAGAGTGTATAGTGTAGTGTATATACAGAGTGTATAGTGTATAGTGTAGTGTATATACAGAGTGTATAGTGTATAGTGTAGTGTATATACAGAGTGTATAGTGTATAGTGTAGTGTATATACAGAGTGTATAGTGTAGTGTATATACAGATAGTGTAGTGTCTATCGTGTGTAGTCTATCCGCGTACTAGTGTCAATGTAGTTTATTGTAGTGTAGTAGTGTATACAGAGTGTATAGTCTATAGTGTAGTGTATATACAGAGTGTATAGTGTATAGTGTAGTGTATATACAGAGTGTATAGTGTATAGTGTAGTGTATAGTGTATAGTGTAGTAGTGTATAGTGTATAGTGTATAGTGTAGTGTATTGTATATACAGAGTGTATAGTGTAGTGTATATACAGAGTGTATAGTGTATAGTGTAGTGTATATACAGAGTGTATAGTGTATAGTGTAGTGTATATACAGAGTGTATAGTGTATAATGTAGTGTATAGTTTAGTGTATATACAGAGTGTATAGTGTATAGTGTAGTGTTTAGTGTATATAGTGTATAGTGTATATAGTGTAGTGTATAGTTTAGTGTATATACAGAGTGTATAGTGATACAGAGTGTAGTGTAGTGTCTATAATGTAGTGTATAGTTTAGTGTTATAGTGTAGTGTATACAGAGTGTATAGTGTAGTGTATATACAGAGTGTATAGTGTATAATGTAGTGTATAGTGTAGTGTATATACAGAGTGTATAGTAATGTATAGTGTATATAGTGTATAGTGTATATAGTGTGTATAGTGTATAGTGTAGTGTATATACAGCAGTGAGTGTATAGTGTATAGTGTATATACAGAGTGTATAGTGTATAGTGCAGAGTGTATAGGGTATAGTGTAATGTATATACAGAGTGTATAGTGTATAGTGTAGTGTATATACAGAGTGTATAGTGTATAGTGTAGTGTATAGTTTAGTGTATACACAGTGTAGTGTAGTGTATAGTGTAGTGTAGTGTATACAGAGTGTATAGTGTATAGTGTAGTGTATAATACAGAGTGTATAGTGTATAGTGTAGTGTATATACAGATTAGTGTAGTGTATATCAGAGTGTAGTGTGTATAGTGTATAGTGTAGTGTATATAGTGTATATAGTGTATATACGTATAGTGTAGTGTATATACAGAGTGTATAGTGTATATACTGTAATGTATATACAGAGTGTATTGTAGTGTATGTATAGTGTATATAGTGTATATATGTATAAGTAGTGTATAGTGTATAGTGTTATAGTGTATATACAGAGTGTATAGTGTAGTGTATATACAGAGTGTATAGTGTAGTGTATATACAGAGTGTAGTGTATAGTGTAGTGTATATACAGAGTGTATAGTCAGTTTATGTAGTGTATATAATGTAGTGTATAGTTTAGTGTATATACAGAGTGTATAGTGTATAGTGTATATACAGAGTGTATAGTGTAGTGTATATACAGAGTGTATAGTGTATAGTGTATGTATATATAGTGTATATAGTGTATAGTGTAGTGTATATACAGATTGTATATATCTATAGTGTAGTGTATATACAGAGTGTATAGTGTATATGTAGTGTATAGTTTAGTGTATATACAGAGTGTATAGTGTAGTGTATATACAGTGAGTATATAGTGTATAGTGTATAGTAGTGTATAGTGTAGTGTACGTGTATATACAGAGTGTATAGTGTAGTGTATATACAGAGTGTATAGTGTATAGTGTAGTGTATATACAGTGTATAGTATATAGTGTATAGTGTAGTGTATATACAGAGTGTATAGTGTATAGTGTAGTGTATATACAGATGTATAGTGTATGTATAGTGTCATAGTAGTGTATGTATAGTAGTGTATAGTGTATAGTGTATAGTGTAGTTTAGTGTATATACAGAGTGTATAGTGTATAATGTAGTGTATAGTTTAGTGTATATACAGAGTGTATAGTGTATACGTAGTGTATATACAGAGTGTATAGTGTATATACTGTATATATACAGAGTGTATAGTGTAGTGTAGTGTATATACAGTGTAGTGTATAGTGTAGTGTAGTGTATATACAGAGTGTATAGTGTAGTGTAGTGTATATACAGAGTGTATAGTGTATAGTGTAGTGTATATACAGAGTGTATAGTGTATAATGTAGTGTATAGTTTAGTGTATATACAGAGTGTATAGTGTATAATGTAGTGTATAGTGTATAGTGTAGTGTAATGTAGTGTATAGTGTATAGTGTATATACAGAGTGTATACAGTGTTTAGTGTATATACAGGTGTCTAGTGTATAGTGTAGTGTATATACAGAGTGTATAGTGTATAGTGAGTGTATAGTGTATAGTGTAGTGTATATACTATATTGTAGTGTATAAGAGTGTATAGTGTATAGTGTAGTGTATATACAGAGTATATAGTGTATAATGTAGTGTATAGTTTAGTGTATATACAGAGTGTATAGTGTATATAGTAATTAGTGTATATACAGAGTGTATAGTGTAGTGTATATACAGAGTGTATAGTGTATAGTGTAGTGTATATACAGAGTGTATAGTGTATAATGTAGTGTATAGTTTAGTGTATATACAGAGTGTATAGTGTAGTGTATATACAGATTGTAGTGTATATAGGTGTAGAGTGTATACAGAGTGTATAGTGTATAGTGTAGTAGTGTATAGTGTATATAGTGTATAGTTTAGTGTATATACAGAGTGTATAGTGTAGTGTATACAGAGTGTATAGTGTAGTGTAGTGTATACAGTATATGTAGTGTATAGTGTATATAGTGTATATATAGTGTAGTGTATATAGAGTGTATAGTGTAGTGTATATACAGAGTGTATAGTGTATAGTGTAGTGTATAGTGTATAGTGTATAGTGTAGTGTCTATAGAGTGTAGTGTGTATGTATACAGAGTGTATAGTGTATAGTGTAGTGTATATACAGAGTGTATAGTGTATAGTGTAGTGTATATACAGAGTGTATAGTGTATAGTGTAGTGTATATACAGTGTATAGTGTATACAGAGTGTATAGTGTATAGAGTGTATATAGTGTATAGTGTATAACAAGTGTATATAGTGTAGTATACAGAGTGTATAGTGACGTGTATATACAGAGTGTATAGTGTGTGATTGTGTCCTTTATGTGCGATGTCAAATTCTGC
>JACRUU010000027.1:7412088-7442088 GCA_030449085.1 Kryptopterus vitreolus | reverse complement strand
ACATCATCTGACAGCCTGGTCTAGAGCAAACAACGATTCTCTGAATGTTGACAAAACGTTGGTTGTAGGACAGCACAGAGCGGCCACTCTCCACTGTTCTACAGAGGGACCATCGTGAGCATCCTGAGCAGCTGCATCACTGCCAGGTTTGCACCGCCTCAGATCACAAGACCTTACAGAGGACGCTGAGGGCGGCGGAGATCATTGGACATCTACACCTTTTTTCTAGTCCGCAAAACTAACTGCATTGTGGATGACCCCACACACCCCCTCTCTCACTCACACACACACACACACACACACACACATGACCATCAGGAAAGAGGTTCTGAAGCATTCGGGCCTCACAACCCGACTGTGCAACAGATTTTTCCCCTCAAGCCATCAGACACACACACACACACACACACACACACTGAAATCTGTGCTACAGTTACAACATAATTGAATGCGCACTTTACTTTTACTTTACGTTTACTTTTTAGACTGTTTACAATGCTGTAGCACACACACACACACACACACACCTCACCATAGCACTTTATTGTCTGTGTCAGTATTGTTTACGGTTCACCATTCATACACATTGTACACCAACATACAGTGGGTTTACTCTTTCGTGTTTTGTATCCGTTCTTCTACTTAAGTGAAGGATGAGTGTACCTTTGCCACCTCGGATGACTAGACTGTATACGGTCAGGTTTTTAATGATGCACCAGTGATAGATCCAGTGATAAACGTTTCGCATCGAAACACCAATTAAACTGGGAAACCCACCTCCTTCTTTGGTGGCCCCCCAGCCGGTGATGAACACCGTCTTTCCCACAGGGAAGACGTACGAGGCGGATGGCAAACAGATGGGCCGAATGGTGTCCGTGAAAGTGACCGGTTTATCCAGCTCCATCAGAGCAATGTCGTTATCGTATGTATACGTGTTGTAGAAAGGGTGACAAATGATCCTCTTCAGGTTACGCTTGACTGCTTTATCGGTCTGCTTCTGCGAATGGAGGCCCAGATATACTTCCCACGTTCCTGGCTGAGAGAGCCTGTTTACACAAACACACAATTAAATATTATTGTATATTATTATATTATCATGCACTAATTCGTCCCTAGTGCGTAAAGCACTACTTTGGCAGCTGGGAGGGAGCATGTTATTGGATTGATCTAGTGAGATATATATATATATATATATATATATATATATATATATATATATATATATATATATATATATATATATATGTGTGTGTGTGTGTGTATATATATATATATATATATCTATATATATATATATATATATATATATATAGATATAATACACACACACACACATATACATACACACATACACATACACACATATACACTATCTATAGCAGGGGTGGGCAAACTACGGCCTGGGGGCCACATCCTGACCCCTTGGTCCTTTTAATCCGGCCCGCTGAACTGCTTCAGCTTCTTTGCCGCACGAGAAGAATGTATAACCACACAGCAACTCTGACGTTGTTGGAGTATGCTCAGTGTTAAAAATGAAGGAAAAATACAGCCATGATTTTTTTTTGTTGTTTCTTTTCCTTAAATAGAATATCCTTATTCTTAATGATAGTGGGTAGCCTAATGAACATGATGATATTTAACACTCTTTACAAGAGGAAAAAATTCATATTGAACATAAGTTACGTTCAACGTTATTGTTGGTTCGGCCCACGAACACACCTCAGGTTTCTCATGTGGCCCTTTGGAAAATATAATTGCCCACCCCTGATCTATAGGCTAGAGCCGGGAGGAGGGTTAGCGCCGGGATTTTTTTTAAAGCGCTGGCTATTTGTTTGGTGGGGGGTGGGGGGGGGGGGGGGGGGGGGGGGGGTGGGGGGGGGGGTGGGGGGGGGGGGGGGGGGGGGGTGGGGGGGGGGGGGTGGGGGGGGGGGGGGGGGGGGGGGGGGTGGGGGGGGGGGGGGGGGGGGGGGGGGGGGGGGGGGGGGGGGGGGGGGGGGGGGGGGGATTGGGTCGATTCGAGCCCCCCAATATCCTCAATCTGCCACTCTTGGGTCCTAGAGCGAGGCCCTGAACCCTGCACTCTGACTCCTGCAGCTTCCAAACAAGCATGAATATGCGAAGAAAGAACGAACTGCACTGTGCTGTAACGTGTATATGACAAATAAAGGCTATTTTGTTGTGCGTTTTGTTCACAAGAAATAAGGAGAGTCTGAATTGGAAGTCAAATAAGACAAAGTTAAGACCTGGACGTGTAAAAATGACAGATGTTTTTTTAAATTTTTTTTCGTTAGTGAAACTTCTATGAAATATTTCAAGGGGATGAAATTTCCATTGCAATTCCCATCGATAATTATTTAAACATTAAACCAAGTTTTTGCAGAGGCACTAATTACACTGGTGAATATGAGTTAATAATATAAAATATAAAAAAGGGTGTGTGTGTGTGTATATATATATATATAGATAGATAGATAGATAGATAGATAGATAGATAGATCTAGATAGAGAGAGAGAGAGAGAGACATATGTACCTTAATTTGCCTTCGTCTTGTACGCAGTGAGCAGCCGTGACTATCCAGTTTTCACTGATGATTGATGCTCCACACACATGCGTGGAGTCTTTGATATGAAGGCTGACCTGCCAAGGCCACTCCCCCTCCGTCGCATCCTGCCCGCCCACAATGCGCGAGGTTTTAAACGGACGGTTTCCACATACTAAAATAAGAGATGGTAGAAGTGGAGCCTCAGTCCAACATACAACCCGGAAATGATGAACAACATGTTACATGAGGACACTGAATCTACTACAATATGACACAGTTTATTGCCTAAAAGTTTTTCCTTATGAGGAAATTATTTAATTATTTAATTGTTGGGCCTTCATATTTCAATTTAGGTCCATTGAGTATCTTCTCTTTCGTCTGCTCCCTTTAGGGGGCGCCACTGCGGATGACCATTCTCTGTCCTACACCATGATCTACATCTGCCTCTGTCACCCCAACGACCTGCATGTCTTCCCTCACCACATCCATAAACCTTCTCCTCAGCCTTCCTCTTTTCCTCCTGCCTGGTCCCTCCATCCTCAGCATCCATCCGTACCCAATGTCCAAACCATCTCATCTCCAAAACATCCTACATGTCCCTCTGATACTCATTTCTAATCCTGTCCATCCTCGTTACTCCCAATGAACATCTCAACATCTTCCGACTCCTCCATCTCCAGCTCCGCCTCCTGTCTATTAGACCACGCCCCCACTGTCATCACTGATCTCACCACAGTCCTATAAACTTTCCCTTTCACTCTTACAGACACCTTTCTATCACAAATCACTCCTGCAACTCTTCTCCACCCGCTCCGCCCTTCCGGCACTCTTTTCTCCACTTCTCCAACACACACCTTCCCTTTCATTCGCACACGCTCCGTACTCTCACCACAAATCACGATATCATCCACAAACATCATGGTCCATTAAGACTCCGGTCTGACATCATCCGTCAACCTGTCCATCACCAGGGCAAACAGGAAAGGGCTCAGAGCCGATCCTTGATGCGATCCCATCTCCACCCTGAACCAATCTGTCGTTCCTACTGCACCCTTCACTTCTGTCCTCATACACATCCTATCCACTTCCTGCTTCGCCATCTCCACATCACCTCTGTCGTTCCCAAAATACTCCCTCCACCTTCTCAACACTCTCCTCACTAGTCAACACGTTTCAGTCGGCATCGATCCAGCTCGATCCCTCTGCTACAGAATCCTTTACTCCTTTCCTTACTGTCCATCTTCACATACAGTCCCTCATACACCTTTTCCTTATCTTGGGCTAAATCCCTCTTCACCTCACACTCCTGCCTACCCCCCCACCCCCATCTCTCTACCGATCCCAATTCGGTTTCCTCGTTCTCTTTACGCGTTCCTGGCACTTCCTCCCCATCGAGTACAGGATAAATAGTAATTGCAAAATGTTCCTGTAATATTTTTCATATTTTACCATTACAGAAGTCCTCGTCAGACCCATCGGTACAATCCTGCACTCCATCGCACTCGGGATTCTCCTTCAGGACGCACTGGCCGTTCTTGCACTGGTAATTAGTTTCCTGACATATGGTGGCTGAAAGTGGAAAAGGAGCCAGATAAAGCAATACTATTTATATTAAAAAAATAAAATATAACAGGATCACACCAATACGTCCAATTTCATTTCATAAGATTTAATTACATCATGGATAACCTTAGTATGAGCATGAGTTACTGTTAACTGCACATAAAATCTTCCAAGACTGTAATTTACAGGGAAACAATACCTCTCCCACAGTCTTCTTCGTCGGACTTATCTTCACAGTCATTTGTCCCATCGCACTTTTTCTTGTCCGAGATACAGGCACCGTTTCCACACGCAAACTCTCCTTTGTTGCAGTTCGCTAAGGCAGAAAGACAGCGAGAAATCATCGGTCAAATGTACAAGGCGCATCTGCAGTAGAGAATCACTGTGCTTCAAAATACTTACCACAGTTCATTTCATCAGTTCGGTCTCCGCAGTCATCGATACCGTCACATTTCCAGAACATGGGTTTACACAAACCGTTCCGGCAGTTGATCATGTCAGGTTTACACTCTGTTCGAGGGATAAATGAATATAATCAACATTTATATGGCAAAAAAAAAACCCATCATACACAATTACTTATACACTTCAAATTCTATTAAGTCTGTAATTAATAAATTACTGGGTCAATAATAATAACAATAATAACAGCTTTCAGCTAAATAAACAAGTATAGGAAGATTAACTGGGAAATTCTTATGATCACCCCTGAGCACTTATTAAAACTCTATTCCAGTGCTTCTCAACTGTTTTCTGTCACACCCATCTCACCCCCAGGAAGATGTTACACCAGTCACAAACACACCCCGAGGAAGAAGTTACTCCTGTCACATACACACCCCTAGGAAGAAGTTACTTCTGTCACATACACACCCCGAGGAAGAAGTTACTCCTGTCGCATACACACCCCCAGGAAGAAGTTACTCCTGTCACACACACCCCCAGGAAGAAGTTACTCCTGTCACATACACACCCGAGGAAGAAGTTACTCCTGTCACATACACACCCCCAGGAAGAAGTTACTCCTGTCACATACACACCCCTAGGAAGAAGTTACTTCTGTCACATACACACCCCTAGGAAGAAGTTACTCCTGTCACATACACACCCCTAGGAAGAAGTTACTCCTGTCACATATACACCCCTAGGAAGAAGTTACTCCTGTCACATACACACCCCTAGGAAGAAGTTACTCCTGTCACATATACACCCCTAGGAAGAAGTTACTCCTGTCACATATACACCCCTAGGAAGAAGTTACTCCTGTCACATACACACCCCTAGGAAGAAGTTACTCCTGTCACACACACACACATCCCTAGGAAGAAGTTACTCCTGTCACACACACACACACATCCCTAGGAAGAAGTTACTCCTGTCACACACACACACATCCCTAGGAAGAAGTTACTCCTGTCACATATATACCCCTAGCAAGAAGTTACTCCTGTCACATATACACCACTAGCAAGAAGTTACTCCTGTCACACACACATCCCTAGGAAGAAGTTACTCCTGTCACACACACACCCCTAGCAAGAAGTTACTCCTGTCACATATACACCCCTAGGAAGAAGTTACTCCTGTCACACTGTACACATACACACCCCTAGGAAGAAGTTACTCCTGTCACACACACATACACACCCCTAGGAAGAAGTTACTCCTGTCACACACACATCCCTAGGAAGAAGTTACTCCTGTCACACACACATCCCTAGGAAGAAGTTACTCCTGTCACACACACACACACATCCCTAGGAAGAAGTTACTCCTGTCACACACACACACACATCCCTAGGAAGAAGTTACTCCTGTCACACACACACCCCTAGCAAGAAGTTACTCCTGTCACATATACAACCCCAGGAAGAAGTTACTCTATAGTCTAATACGGCAAAAAAAAAGCATACTCCCCGGGGTCATACGCCACCGCTCCCCCGTTATGGCACAGGCACACCCTACTATTTAGGAACCACTGCTCTATTCTGACACTGTGTGAGCATGTGGTTGCATTTCATGCCAATACGTACCACATTTCCACTCGTCGCTACTGTCGCCACAGTCGTTC
Source organism: Kryptopterus vitreolus (assembly GCA_030449085.1). Taxonomy (NCBI): domain Eukaryota; kingdom Metazoa; phylum Chordata; class Actinopteri; order Siluriformes; family Siluridae; genus Kryptopterus; species Kryptopterus vitreolus. The sequence continues at coordinate 7,435,911 of JACRUU010000027.1, read as the reverse complement.
CAGCCATCACAGCGCAGGGCATGGCTGACACAGCGTTTATTGTTGCACAGGAACTTGTCAGGGCATGCTGATTACAAGAAGTGGGATAAATTCATTAATTGATACGTATTGAATGAACATTCATTCATTCATCTACCGCTTTATCCGATCTTCTCTAGGGTCACGGGGAGTCTGTGCCATTCTCAGGCGTCTATGGGTATTAAGGCAGGATACACCCTGGATGGAATGCCAACCCATCGCAGGGCACACACACACACCACACACACACACACACACACACACACACACACACATTCATACACTAGGGACAATTTTCCAAGGTGCCAATCAACCTACCGTGCATGTTTTTGGACTGGGGGAGGAAACCGGAGAACCCGGAGAAAAACCCCCTGAGGCACGGGGAGAACATGCAAACTCCACACACGCATGGCCGAGACGGGAATCGAACCCGGACCCTGGCGGTGTGAGGCGAAAGTGATAACCACTAAGCCACCATGCCCAACTGGTGCTAAACAATGTGGCATAAATACAACACATTATGGCTTCTGCGTAGTGTACTTACGGTTGGAGGGCTCGAAGGCCATATAAGTTGCATTAAAGCCTCGATCCACATACGATGCATCAGAGTAGAACACTACAGTCATTTGGTTGGAGTTGCTGGTTCGCATGGTGGTCGACGGGAGCTCACCACAAAGCCTTTGGAGATAAAGTCAACAACCTGAATGGCAAATTCTTAACCGTCTTAAACATCCATATAAAGTTCTGCATTCATTTGGATGTATTATATTAAAATGATTTTTTGGTAGAATATAGGTAAATATAAACACATTTTGTTTTTTAATTAAACAAATGTTATGATTATTTTTATGGCTTTGGCAAATATTAATGCGGCCAACTCACATTTCATTATTGACCTTGACGTAATCCTTTACACAGGGAGCTCCAGTGGACATCATGAATTTAGAAAAGACCAAGCTGACATACATAGTAGATGGTACCTTGAAGACACAAGTTTACACAGCATTATAATAATAACAATAATAATAATAATATGTTATAGTTTCATTTCAGTAGACATTTCAGTGCATACAGACTCAATGCAAGAGGCTGTCTCACCCGGATGGTCCATTCACATGTCATAACAGGTGGGTAATATCTTGGATAGTTTGGTGATGTGAACGTTCCGGTCGTTCCGCCTAGAATTCCACCACATGTCGAATCTGCAGGCAAACACACGCGAGACAGGAACAGAGGCTTCGGTCAGGTTAAAAATAAGGAATTTCTAATGACATGTTGTGAATGTTGCTAGAGTCAAGGATTCATGTTATATATACACTTTTCATGTTTTTTGCAATAGATGTTAGAAATATATACACATTTCATTTAAAATCTCTCCCTTTGATAAAGTAATGTTTTATATTTATTTCACGCTGGAAGTTTGTCAAACAGTGATATTTATATGATATTTATTTATGTTTTTCATTGGGAACCTGCACACATACACGTTCATGCTGTTTATAATCAGCACATCAAGTGGTATCAGGGCACAAATCGTACAGATACAAGACAAGAGCTTTAGTTAATGTTCAGATCAAACATCAGAGCAAAGAAACTGTTGACTTTGATTGGCTAATCTGGTATTCATTCATTCATTCATTCATGTTCTATATTCTATTTTCGATCTTCCCTCGGGTCACGGGGAGCCTGTGCCTATCTCAGGCGTCTATGGGCATTTAGGCAGGATACACCCTGGATGGAATGCCAACCCATCGCAGGGCACACACACACACATTCACGCACACATTCATACACTAGGGACAATTTTCCAAGGTGCCAATCAACTTATATGTATACATGTATACATATATCTGTCCATCTGTATATATATACACACATGTATACGTCTGTCTGTCTGTCTGTCGAAACAGAATCTGAAACGTTGCTGCTTGATTTAAAAGCCCATTCAGCCAAAAAAGCATTAGTAAAAGTTGTTTAGATAACATGTCAGATAACAAAAAAAAAAAAAAAAAAAAAATAGCTTGGTGTGCAGCCAATGCCCCAATTCATCTGTCCTGCTTGACTCTACAGTACAGAGCTGTGGATGAGTAATGACTCAGAACTGCACTATTCAGAACAGGATCGGTTTCTTTTTCAGTGAGGCTTTCTCAAGGTTTTGTCCTCATGTCAACTCGGATAGTCCTTCCTCATCACCTCTGGCTTCCTTATAAAGAATCGAAAAATGTACACACAGATCTCTATAAACGCTACCTAAATCCTTTATAATGCTCGACTAGACTCCATGCTGTTATCCAAAAAAGCTGACCTAAAAGTCACAGTAAAGATTTTTTTCATCCTCTTGCAAGTCTTTAATACAACAATAATCATTTCAAATACTTGGGAAAATCTTTATTAAACTAAAACATTACAGCATGAGTAAAGTAAAAAAAAATATTTTACTTATATATTAATAATAATAATAATAATAATAATAATAATAATAATAAAGAAGTTGCATGAAGCAACAAGCGACCAAACAACCAATGGCTCATTAAAACAGTCCTCATTCATACCTCTAGATCTGCCAACCTCCACCTGAGACACTTGTGCTTTGAACCCAGGATAATCCCCCTGATCATCGGTTACCAGAGTCACAAGCATCACATTTCCGGATGAGATGAAGCCGAGGGGGTCATTAGGAGAGTAGTGTCCACATTTCCTATCAGACAAAAAAAAAGGCAATAAGATCCAACTGTCATCATTACAACAGTAAAAGGGTTCTTTTTATTATTTTTTTTTTACATCTCTGCAAACGTAGAACAACATTAATTATCAGCAATGCAATGCATCTCTCAGAGACTTGTTATCCAAAAGTATTCAGCATGCACTGAATTATAGGGACTGTATACCTGTATATATATCGGTTCATTCTAATGCATTTTACAGAAAAACGCAATAATAATCCTGTCACAACAATGTCAATAGATCTTACATACACCAGTTAAAATGGTGCCAGTGTAGACTGTCTTCTGAAGTTATATTTAGTACACATGTTTGACATTTTTAGCATATAGGCCAATGAAGGGTCCTGATACAACCACAGTATGTATAAATGGAAGTGAAATTTGCAGCTTTCAGACGAGGAGGAAAAAAAAAACATTGCATTTAATGCTTTTATTTTTTTATACACTCTGTGTGCAAACTTATTTGGGGAAAAAAAAAAAACTACATTTATTGCCAAACATGGCCTATTTTTCTTGTTATCCGTTTTAAGAATGAAAACAGAAACGGTCTGAAATTGATTCAAAGGTTCCAGCTGTTCACAGGAACTCTCAATATGTGGTCCAAATGTGTTGTGAGTGGAAGCGGTTTTCACTAAGCTGAAAAAATAAATAGATAAAATACAAAACACAGACCCATCACCTAGTAAGGTTTATGATGACAGAATTCATTCCTTGGTGGAGAGAAAATACACTTTCACAACCAAGAAAGTCCACTTTAGGGGGTAGCTGTATCATTGTCAAAGTCTAAAATGACCAGATGTCTATGCGAATGTAAACAAAGAGGGTTTATATTGTGGTGGTAATATTAGATTAGGGGCACGGTGGTTTAGTGGTTAGCACATTCGCCTCACACCGTCAGGGTCCGGGTTCGATTCCCGTCTCGGCCATGTGTGTGTGGAGTTTGCATGTTCTCCCCGTGCCTCAGGGTTTCTCCGGGTTCTCCGGTTTCCTGCGGTAGGTTGATTGGCACCTTGGAAAATTGTCCCTAGTGTGTGAATGTGAGTGTGTGTGTGTGTCCTGTGATGGGTTGGCATTCCATCCAGGGTGTATCCTGCCTTAATGCCCATAGACGCCTGAGATAGGCACAGACTCCCCGTGACCCGAGGGAAGATTGAAAATAGAATATAGAACATGAATGAATGAATGAATACCAGATTAGCCAATCAAAGTCAACAGTTTCTTTGCTCTGATGTTTGATCTGAACATTAACTAAAGCTCTTGTCTTGTATCTGTACGATTTGTGCCCTGATACCACTTGATGTGCTGATTATAAACAGCATGAACGTGTATGTGTGCAGGTTCCCAATGAAAAAAGGGTGGTTCCTGTTTATTATTGCATCACTCAAGAATCAGAACCTTCATAGCCTATATGCTTCGAATGTTTCAAAAATGATTACTATGTAGGATTTCCGAAGGTCATGCTGAGCCTCAATTTTGAGAAGTCTATGACCATTTGATCCTGAATATTTTCCATGAAATATCTTATGGTGGACCCTCATGAGTCGGGAGTTAAAAAACCTGATGGACCAGTTGTTGCCTTATTGTACGAACTAATGGGGGGGGGGGGGGGGGGGGGGACGCAAGAGCCACGCGCAAAGCAAAAGTGAGTCACAGCACTTAGAAAATCCTGTTGATCAAAATGAAAATAAATATTAGATGAATAAAATCGATAAAGCGAGCAATCAGGCGATGAGTTCGGAATAAACGCCGAATGTGACGTAACGGTACACGAGAGTTCCTGTTTTCTTTCTGGTTAAAATGCATTTCTCTGCATTGAAATACATTAAGAGTTGGTAAAAACATGTAAATAAATAAATTTGATTGGATTTTCATGGTGAAAATCGTTAGCCCTCGATGATGCGTGTAGGAATATTGTGCTTTATTAATTCGGTCAATGAGTGTGTATACACTGTAACAAGAGATCAAGTTACAAGAGCGTTTGTGTGACAGAGAGAGAGAGAGAGAGAGAGAGAGAAAAGCAAGAGAGTATGAGAGTGGTTGCCAAGCTTGTTCGCCCTGTTTCAGCCATCTCGCTAAAACACACAACTAAATATTACTCATTCGAAATGAAAAGACACAACTCGGCAAAGAAAAACAAACAGCAGCAAACAATAGCTTGAGTTGCGCAATGCTCTCTGTCAGATTCTTCCACAATCCTTGGGGTGAAGGGGTGACAAAAAATGGGAGTGTGTCGACACTTTTTGGATATAACAACCAATACCATTTCTGGGGAGGCTTTCGGATAAATGTGGTCATTTACATTTAGTGACTCACAAACTGAGAAATTGAGGGTTAAAGGCCTTGCTCAAAGGCCCATTTGGTGCAGCTTGGTGGTGATGGTAGTGGTGGGATTTGACCCTGAGATCTTTCAGTCCAGAGTTCAATACCTTAACCACTGAACTACCCCCTGTGGTTGTGAAACGAGAGTCATGGGCATATTTGTGAGCCAGTGGATTTCAGGGTTCGGTATTAGGCCCTCAAACTCTTCCACACAATCCCTGGAACAGGTTTTGTCCCATAATGCCAGCGAATAAAATTCATCATACTACAGATACAGGAGAGTGTCCGATTATCAGGTGTTCACACACTGTAGGCAGACAAAATGTATAGTGCTATTTGGAGCTGGCTATAATTCAAGGGCCTTGCTCAAGGGCCCACTAGTAACAGCTACGTGGTGGTGGGGATTTGAACCTGCAGATCTTCTGGTCCAGAGTTCAATGCCTTAACCACTGAACTACCCCCTGTGGTTGTGAAACGAGAGTCATGGGCATATCTGTGAGCCAGTGGATTTCAGGGTTCGGTATTAGGCCCTCAAACTCTTCCACACAATCCCTGGAACAGGTTTTGTCCCATAATGCCAGCGAATAAAATTCATCATACTACAGATACAGGAGAGTGTCCGATTATCAGGTGTTCACATACTTTAGGCTGATAAAATGTATAGTGCTATTTGGAGCTGGCTATAATTCAAGGGCCTTGCTCAAGGGCCCACTAGTAACAGCTTGGTGGTGGGATTTGAACCTGAGATCTTTCAGTCCAGAGTTCAATGCCTTAACCACTGAACTACCCCCTGTGGTTGTGAAACGAGAGTCATGGGCATATCTGTGAGCCAGTGGATTTCAGGGTTCGGTATTAGGCCCTCAAACTCTTCCACACAATCCCTGGAACAGGTTTTGTCCCATAATGCCAGCGAATAAAATTCATCATACTACAGATACAGGAGAGTGTCCGATTATCAGGTGTTCACATACTTTAGGCTGATAAAATGTATAGTGCTATTTGGAGCTGGCTATAATTCAAGGGCCTTACTCAAGGGCCCACTAGTAACAGCTTGGTGGTGGGATTTGAACCTGAGATCTTTCAGTCCAGAGTTCAATGCCTTAACCACTGAACTACCCCCTGTGGTTGTGAAACGAGAGTCATGGGCATATCTGTGAGCCAGTGGATTTCAGGGTTCGGTATTAGGCCCTCAAACTCTTCCACACAATCCCTGGAACAGGTTTTGTCCCATAATGCCAGCGAATAAAATTCATCATACTACAGATACAGGAGAGTGTCCGATTATCAGGTGTTCACATACTTTAGGCTGATAAAATGTATAGTGCTATTTGGAGCTGGCTATAATTCAAGGGCCTTACTCAAGGGCCCACTAGTAACAGCTTGGTGGTGGGATTTGAACCTGAGATCTTTCAGTCCAGAGTTCAATGCCTTAACCACTGAACTACCCCCTGTGGTTGTGAAACGAGAGTCATGGGCATATCTGTGAGCCAGTGGATTTCAGGGTTCGGTATTAGGCCCTCAAACTCTTCCACACAATCCCTGGAACAGGTTTTGTCCCATAATGCCAGCGAATAAAATTCATCATACTACAGATACAGGAGAGTGTCCGATTATCAGGTGTTCACATACTTTAGGCTGATAAAATGTATAGTGCTATTTGGAGCTGGCTATAATTCAAGGGCCTTGATCAAGGGCCCACTAGTAACAGCTTATTAGAACTTGGATTCTAAGGCCAGCGAAGAAAATTCACCATATTACAGATACGTGAGTGTATCACACTGTCAGGTGTTTACACACTTTAGGCTGATAAAATGTAAAGTGGTATTTGGAGCTGTCTATAATTCAAGGGCCTTGCCCAAGGGCCCACTAGTGACAGATTAGTAGTGGTGGTGGTGGGATTTCAAACTGCAATCTTCCTGTCCACCGTCCAATGCCTTAAACACTGAGCTACCACCTGGTTGTGATTTCATGAGAGTCAAGGCCAGCTAAGAAAATTCACCATATCACAGATACGCGAGTGTCAGATTGTCGGGTGTTTACACACTTTAGGCTGATAACATGTAAAGCGGTATTTGGAGCTAGCTAGAATACAAACTGTCTTGACAATAGTCACAGTCCTATCTCAGGAGAACCAGCTGGCAAACCTTGGACAATGTGCACTTTTTTGGACAATGTGCACTTGCCATAAATCTTTTCCTTGAACTTAATTCAATTGGATTTCATACTATTTGTGTAGCACTTTTGACAAACCTAAACCTATACATCAGTCAAAGAAACAGATTAAGGATATTGAATTAAATTTGTATGTTTATGCCTAAATGCCTCCCCCCCCACACACACATATATTTTCATGTTTACACGTTGGACAACCATAAAAAGCATTTCACTACATGTCGTATTCTGTATGAATATATAGGACCAATTATAATTAATAATAATAATAATAATTAATAATTTGAAATATATTAAAAATATGTGTTAAAAAGCTACGGAATCAAATCCACAGAGGAAACGATTCACCTCACAAATAGAACTAATAACCTTTCATCTACTTAAGCAATTCATTTATTTATTGTTATTATTTTATTTTACATGCTTTATTGATCCTGTGAGGGAAATTCTTTTTTTCTTCGCATATCCCAGCTTGTTTGGAAGCTGGGCTCAGAGCGCAGGGTCAGTCATGATAGTAAGGGAGGTGGTGGCTTAGTGGGTAAGATGTTGGACTCTGGACCAGAAGATCGCAAGTTCAAATAAAACCACCATGCTACCACTAGTGGGCCCTTGAACAAGGCCCTTAACCCTCAATTGCTCAGTTGTAAGTCGCTCTGGATAAGGGCTTCTGCCAAATGCCGTAAATGTAATGTAAATGTAACCCAGCGCCTTAAACCACCACCCCTCCCCTAAGAGGTTGACCTTTATTTTAAGTTTGTTTGGAAATTTCTGGAAGCTACGAGTACATTCCGTCCAGCTACACGTTTAGGATTCTGTATGTGGTTTACCGTGTATGAGGAGAGAAACATGTTCAACTTGTCTATGTCATGAACATAAACATGCGGAGGGGTGTATCTCAGTGGTTTAAGGCACTGGGTTACTGATTGGAAGGTTGGGCGTTTCGTGCTGAGGTATATCCAAGCTGCCACCCTTGGGTCCTTGAGCAAGGCCCTTAACCCTCTGTGCTCCAGGGGGCACCGTATCATGACCGACCCTGCGCTCTGACCCCAGCTTCCAAGCAAGCTGGTATATGTGAAGAAAGAATTTCACTGTGCTGTAATGTACATGTGACAAACACTATTCTATTCATGTTTATGCTTTCAATCTAACCGTTCCAATCCTACACTTGCCTGGTTTACTCTATTTTTTACTCCATGACAAGGATAAAGGTGACAAGGTTTAAGCCGTTTTGTAGCAAGAAGGGATTTCTCAGGAAAACAATAATCGTGCTTACAGTGTAATGAATGCGCCAAAGAGTTGCGTACAAAAGTCATGCATTAATTTGAATAATTAAAGACCTAAACGTTGATCAAATTTCCACTAGAAACCAATGGATTAAGCCCATCTGATCATTGCCAACCAAATGCACTACAGAACAACTACTGCAGCCGTCAAATGTTCATCTGACAACGATTATATCAATAAATAATAGCTTTAACATACTGTATAGAGGCATTACGGTGGCATTAAATGAGAAATACAAGTGTAATATTTTCTTAGCTTAAAAAAATATCAAGAAACACATGAAACTTACTCGGCCATGAGTCGGCTCTCGAGTGCCACCAACGAGTCGTAGACTTTTAGGAAGTCATTCTTGCAATTATCCTCCATGTTGAAAGAGGTAAATTCCAGCTTGAGTACAAATCCCGGGTCGGCCCGTAATTGCCACTGGGCGAACGTATTTCGTGGGTATGGGTAGTTAGGGAAGCCAGGTGACGTGATATCAATGATTTGATTCGACTTGGTGTGGAATGCGTAGTTGTAATACGCTATACGGGGGGACACAAGTTTGTTAGTGTCATTCCTTATACAGATATTAATCATTATATAAATAAATACAAATGGAAAAAAAAAAAGGTACGACTTACAAGGCTTGGCAAACATCCGCGAATCTAAAGCTAGAAACAGAAAGACACCCGCAGAGGAAATGAGATGATAAAAAGACAATACGATAAGGTGTAAAAAACCCTGCAACCGTTACGTACCCGAGGTAAATATACGATTGTATATCAGATTTCCGGTTGGTCCTAATATACGCCGCTCCTTAGGCTTCATTACGGTTTCGTCCATGTTCTTCATGGTGTCATCCACGGCGGCCTCCTGCGACGCTGGAACGTGGAACTCGGACAGGTAATATGCCAATACACTGCCTTCACTGCGGTGAAAAGTGATAATATTCGTATAAAATGGAAATGATATACAATAGGATTACTCACTGTTGGGCTACGAGCACCTTTCCAATATTAAGTCATTTTTAACTGCGTGCACTGGGGGTGTTTTTCTATTCTTTTATCAGTTCATTCATTCATTCATCTTCTACCGCTTTATCCGATCTTCCCTCGGGTCACAGGGAGCCTGTGCCTATCTCAGGTGTCTATGGGCATTAAGGCAGGATACACCATGGATGGAATGCCAACCCATCGCAGGGCACACACACACACACTCACATTCACACACTAGGGACAATTTTCCAAGGTGCCAATCAACCTACCGTGCATGTTTTTGGACCAGGAGGGGGGAAACCGGAGAACCCGGAGAAAAACCCCCTGAGGCACGGGGAGAAAATGCAAACTCCACACACACATGGCCATGACGGGAATCAAACCCGGACCCTGGCGGTGTGAGGCGAACGTGCTAACCACTAAACCACCGTGCCATCCGTTTATGAGTTTAATAGTATTATTACAATATTATTATAATAATTATTATAGTGTAAACAGCTGTTAAAAATTGCTGTAATGCAAGAAAAACAAAAACCTTCTTGCAATTAAATGAAAAGTTAATGAACAGAAGAGAAATCCAAATAAATATTTATATATATATTGTTTGTGCGTGTATAGATATATGAATATATATATATATATATATATATATATATATGAGATATATATATATGAATATCTCTTTCTCTCATTCATTCATTCATTCATTCATCTTCTACCACTTTATCCGATCTTCCCTCGGGTCACAGGGAGTCTGTGCCTATCTCAGGCGTCTATGGGCATTAAGGCAGGATACACCCTGGATGGAATGCCAACCCATCACAGGACACACACACACACACACACACACAAACCACACACACACACACACAGGACAATTTTTCTAAGGTGCCAATCAACCTACAGTGCATGTTTTTGGACCGGGGGAGGAAACCAGAAAACCGGAGAACCTGGAGAAAAAAAAAACCCTGAGGCACGGGGAGAACAGGCAACAAACTCCACACACACATGGCCGAGACAGGAATCGAACCCGGACCCTGGCGGCGTGAGGCGAACGTGCTAATCACTTAAGCCACCGTGCCCCCTTTCTCTCTCATTATCATATATATATATATATATATATATATATATATATATATATATATATATATATATATATATATATATATATATATATATATATATATATATATATATATATATATATCTATATATATCTATATATATATATCCCCAATATTTGGTATACACTAGAATAGCAAATATAATAGGGAAAATATTATAGAAAATATAACCAGTTGAGATAAGTTGAGCAAAATAGTTTTTTGTACATTGTAACTTGTTTGTTTTTAAAGAATAGACAGGTTTAGAACACTACCTGAAGGCCTGCACGGTGGAATCAACATAATATCTGGACAGTTGGGGATTATTTGAGTAGATTGCTCTTAACTGAAAATAAACAACAGGACACAATTATATCAAACAATATGCTAATATCTGAGGACAAACGAACCGGGTGTGGTGGCGTTACGACCTACCTGAGACGTCACCTGCTGAGCCAGGGCTTGAAACTCGGTACTATTGGGGTTCTCATAAGCATCTATAAAGTCTTGGTTTGTGATGTTCATCGTGCCAGCGTACATCTTTTTCACCCTGATGTCCTTACGAACTGAAAGTGTAAACACAAACGCGCACACATTACATCACTGTTTAATTAGAGATATTAAACAATCAAAAGATACCCTTCTTCTGTTCGATGGTTTTATTGACCGTTTGTGCGCAAACAAAAGCAAAACACAATTTCAGTATGTATTCATTCATTCATTCATTCATCTTCTACCGCTTTATCCGATCTTCCCTCGGGTCACGGGGAGTCTGTGCCTATCTCAGGAGTCTATGGGCATTAAGGCAAGATACACCCTGGATGGAATGCCAACCCATCGCAGGGCACACACACACACACACACACATTCATACACTAGGGACAATTTTCCAAGGTTCCAATAAACAATCAAGGTGCATGTTTTTTTTGGACCGGGAGGAAACCAAGAACCTGGAGGAAAAACCCCTGAGGAAACCGGAGAACCCGGAGAAAAACCCCCTGAGGCATGGGGAGAACATGCAAACTCCACACACACATGGCTGAGACGGGAATCGAACCCGGACCCTGGCGGTGTGAGGTGAACGTGCTAACCACTACGCCACCGTGCCCCTGTTTAGTATGTATTCATTAACTCTTAAAAGTAGACCATTAAAAAACCTGGTGGGGAAACGCGAGTACCCGACAGAAGAGCTTTCTCTAAAAGCGCGTTATTTCCCACCCTGACTTCAGTTTACAGACGTTCATTTGTAAGCAGCTGTATCTTAATATTTGTAAACAGCTGTATCTTCACATCTGCACAGGGTATCTCTTGAAATTTGTTCCGACATGCAACAAAGTCAGTCCACTACAAGACAGGAAAAGAGGTTTTGCTCAAACAGCATGTTGCAGACGTCAAACACGGGCTACGGATTAAGTGCTGGCTGCCGCTGTTGAGTCATAGCTCGTCATCAGCTCTACTGCGCTGACTGGGCAGGTAGGAATTCCCAACAAGGTATTTATCGTGATTCGCGGTGTTTAGTTGTTCCCAAACACGACAGGGTTTATAATGGCCAAACCGTCTCACTTTGAAAATGAATCCAAAAAAGTATACTGCTCCTAAACAACCAACAAGTGTTGTTGCTAAACACTTGTTGGTTGTTCCACCAAGTTGTGCACTATGCGTGAAAGCAACATACACCTGAACCTGGTTCATTAAAGATCCGATTGGCTTTAAATGCTTTAATTTCTGGCCTAAATGTGAATTTGGGCTGTTAAACAACAACAAAAAAGCATCATTCTGATCTAAAGACTATTCTGTAAATGACATTTAACAAAGTAAGAGAGTAGAAATGTAGATTCAAACAAGAACTTACAGTGGAAATGCCATACAAGGAGTCCTGTCATTAAAGCCACAACAGCTGCAAAGATGATTACACCAACTATAGCACCAATCTTCCCTGGATGCTTCTTCTTCTCCAGCTTTTTGGAATTTGTTGCTGGCAGAAAGGTGACTGCTTGGTCCCAGTCCCTGTCCTAAAATAATTAAACAAACAAGCAAACAAATGTTAAAGTGTTTCTATTTCTTCTTTTTTCCTATTTCTTTTCTTTGGAGTTTTTCAGTTCCTCTTCTGCCAAAATCTAGCAATGTAAAATAGAATTTAAGTAATAAATGCATATACACTGAATTCTATTTATAGGATACACACATATCTAGCTATCTATAGCTATATCTAGATCTATCTATATATATCTATATCTGAGATATCTATATAGATATATATATATATATTATATATATATATATATATATATATATATATATATATATACATACACACACACACACACATATCTATATCTATATCTATATCTATATCTATATCTATATATCTAGATATATATATATATATATATATATATATATATATATATATATATATATATATACACACACACACACACACACACACACACACACACACACACACACACACACACACACAATCCCATGGTTCTATTGTAATGAAGCGATCCATATTCTTTACTTCACCTTTAGTAGTTTCATTGTTATTTTTCATATGATTTTTTTCATATGAAAATAGTATGTTAATACTGTTATCTGCTGCATGTATAATGAAGCATGCACGCTCGGGTGGACTAGTGACTGGCATTACTACACATACTACATATCACCACAGCCATGGAAAACATAATTCAAGTTTTAAACAATATACAATTAGTAGTTTCAGATTCTGATAGGCAATATATAAATACATTTATTTGAATAAAGTAAATACTGTATAATGTGTGTAAATCTTAGCAATTGGAAAATGCATTCGGAAATAAATAATATTCTGATGAAAAAAAAAATCCACCAATAATAGCAAGGCTATAGATGTTTAAACACAGGAATTGAGGGGTGTGTCATAATTATATCATAAAACCCAGCATCCTAAAAGCAACAATTCAGACCATTTTAATAACGACAAACTTGAAACATGTGCAATATGTCGCTGTTAACTCTCATTATAACTTCCAATGTACGTTCTCTGCAAGTGAGAAGAAAGGCTTCAACAAAGACAAAAACAAGTGTTTACAACAAGACAATCTTTAAATGATTAGAGATTGTAAAAAAAAATCAAATAAAAAGTCAAAAACAGTTCTAGAAGAGTGTAGCCTTTTTTTTATTACAGCACAGTGAAATTGTTTCGTCGCATATCCCGGCTGGTTTGGAAGCTGGGGTCAGATCGCAGGGTAATCCATGACACAGGATAACCCCCTGGAGCACAGGAGGTTAAGGGTCTTGGTCAAGAGTGGCATCTTGGCGATCCCGGGGCTCAAACCCACGATTAGTAACACAGTGGCTTAACCACTGATCTATACCCCTCCCACCTTAGAATAGCATTCCTTAGATAGAACAGATAGATCAACTTGTAATAGAATAATAGTAAGAAAACTGCAAAGGGAAGGAATTACTTGTGATGAAAAGAAGAACAAATGAACAGAACATGGTATAGGAAAGGTAGAGTTTAATCAGGGAAGATTATTCCCTGGATTATCTGGATTATGTCCATGGGCTCCAAATATCCAAGGACTGAGTATCAAAAATGACAGTTTTTTTTAATGCATTTTGTTAGTCTATGCAATTACTTTTGTTCACTGTAAAAAGGTGGGGTGGGGCATCTTAACATTTTAAGGGCAACTGGTCAATAAAGGATTTAACAACCGTCACAAATCCAAATATTGATGCTCACATGAAGACCTTTCTAGATCCTTTGCATGCATTACTGTTTCATTATTTCATTCATCTTCTATCAGACTTTCTCGCTCAGGTCAAGGGGAACCTGTGCCTATTTCAGGTGTCTCCGGGCATCACGGAAGGACACACCCTGTATGGAATGCCAACCCAACACAAGGCGTACACACACAACACACACACACACACACACACACACACACACACACACACTCACAGTCTAGGGACAATTTTCCAAGGTGCCAATCAACCTACCATGTTTTTGGACCGGAGAACATGCACACATGGCGGAGGCAGGAATCGAACCCGAACTCCTGGAGGTGTGAGGCGAATGTGCTAACCACTTAGCCACCATGCCCTCGCATTCAACTTACACTGAAGGGAAAGAAAAACATGTTCCTGCATGACATCCTTATACTCAAGCAATATTCAAAAGATGAGACACGCCACGGCTGGTGTGGAAGTATTAAGTGGGCATCTATAGAACATGACAAAATGTCTATAAACCCAGAAGAAGCAGAATGCAAAGCTTCTACAGCAGATAACATGATCTTGTATATATATATATATATATATATATATATATATATATATATATATATATATCCTATTATTGATACCGCTATTAAATAGTGCTATAATAAGAATACTATAATGCAAATGTGTGAATACAGATCCAGCCAATGTGTAGTGAAACTATGAGTCAGGTGCTCTCCTCAGGTTTGGCATTTGCTTACATGTTAGCATGACATCACAGTGCTGAGTTTCTATTATCTTGTCAGGTATGATGTACTCGTTTCGTCTGCATTCCCTACAAAGCTCCCAGCATTTGCTAGGTCAGGCTAATGTACAGATATTCAAGTGATATTCCTGTATTCCTGCGATTATGACTTGGACTCGAAATCACCAAAGGGCTACAATAAACATTCTTAATTAACCAAACACTGGGTTTCTGAACGTGGAAGTTTTAAAAGAGCAAGTCAGTAATCCAACATTTTGCTTGGAGTATAAAACTGTAATCAGGTTTGGCTACATGCAATGATAAATACGTATACAACAGAAAAACACCCGTCATTTAAATGAGACATGGTTGGGGGAAAAAAAAAATCATCTTAGAATAATTGCATTACTTCAAATTTGTCGATAGACAGACAAACAGAGAATGTAAAAGGATATGGACAGACAGACAATGTAAAAAGATATAGATAGATAAACAGACAGACAGACAGATAGATAGAGAATGTAACAGGATATAGACAGAGACAGAGAGACAGCAGACAGGCAGATAGAGAATGTAAAATGATATGGACAGACAGACAGACAATGTAAAAATATAGATAGATAAACAGACAGACAGACGATGTAAAAAGACATAGATAGATAGATAAACAGACAGACAGACAGATGGATGGATAATGTAAAAAGAAAAAGATAGATAAACAGACAGACAGACAGATAGATAGATAAACAGACAGACAGACAGATGGATGGATAATGTAAAAAGAAAAAGATAGATAAACAGACAGACAGACAGATAAAGATTATAAAAGGATATAGACAGAGACACAGACAGACAGATAGATAGATGGACAGACAGATACAACTGTCATTTCAATTATTCGTTTTGCGATTTTATTTGTCCAAGTCTTACAACAAGTTACGTCTCGCCAATTCTTTTTGATAAGGAGCCACGATGCAGACATACACAACCCCTCATGCTCTGATCAGCTAATTGGAAATTGCAGATTATATATATACATAATCTGCGTACATATACATATATAAACATATTTATATAAACACACACATATACATACATACATACATAGATATATATACCCCCCCCCCCTATATATAGATAATCTATATATATATATATATATATATATATATATATATATATATAATATATACCACACACACACATACATAGATAGATATATTATATATATATATATATATATATATATATATATATATATATATATATATATATATATATATCGATATATAGATAATATAGATATATAGATATATATATATATAGATATATAGATATATATAGATATATGTGTGTGCAGCACATATAGCATGAGAAATAACAGAGTAAGCCAAAAATCATTCTAAATGAGAGCCAATGACAGTATAAAAATGTGTTGTTTGTCGTTCTTGCCCTATTCAAGCTAATTGCTTTTAATTGTCTTGTTGAACAAGACCAGGCCTGCCACTGTGCACCAATGCATTGTGCCTCTGCTGGAACTGGGGGAGGGGAGAGGTGAGAGTGGTAACTACTAAAGGTAAATGGTTTCGTATGTCTTATTATTTCATTAAACCATTTAAGTATCATAGTAGCACCGTGAAACCGTGACTGAAACCGCTGTACAGGAATAAGTAATACAAATATGCTTGCATAATAGCTTACAAGTTGCACTCAAAGTTTAGATCTGCATGCCAAGACACGCTTGGGTAGAACACCGTAGAGACACATTCCAAACGCCACTAGTGTATGCAACACCGTACAAATTCTTGTGTCAAATCTGAGAACGTAATTAGGCAAAGACCGTAAAAGCAAATCCACGGAAAAGAAAAAAAAAACGCAGACTGGGATCAGAATAATTGGTGGTCGGAATTCATTTTGCAAAAGTGTAAATCCTTCAGTCATTGTGTTGAAAAGCCTTTGGGTTGTTTTGTCAAACCAGCTGGAATAACAGAGTCAATGATTATTGGATATGGAATTTGATGCTTTTGAGACTATTCCTACAGTTTATTACAGGTATTGGAAGGAATAAATAAATAAATAAAGTTGGAGCTAAACCAATCGAATATATATATATATATATATATATTTAAATAACAATAAATGATATAATAAACAAACAGAACTAAAGTTACAGTTTCCTTTTTGGAGAAGAATACCGGCGGACGTATTATAAAGTCCCTGGAGTTTTCCTTTTAAAGATGTCCTTTGAACGAAGTATGTCTGCTTATAAACCAGTTGCTTGTCAGCTTAATGATCAACCTGTCTCAGGGAAAACACTGGCGTTCATTTCCATTTTATAGTCCAGACGCTTCAAACACGTAAAGTAAAAGGAATTTCAAAGAAACAAACAAACAAACAAACAAATAAAAAATACCATATAAAATAAAGGAATAAAAGATTTAAATAAATGGAGTTTCTGAGAAATCATACCAATTCAAACCCAACGCACCATGAGATTAGATACCAAATGAGATTGAGATACAATATTGGCCCATAGTTTGGAAATACAAATAACGTTTGTGGTGTATTTTAGATATCGATATTATATATATATATATATAATATCGGATATATATATATATATATATATATATATATATATATATATAGGATATATAATACTATATAATATATATAATATGCGTGTGTGTGGTGTGTGTGAATATTCTTTCCTTAAGACTTGAGATTTATGGATAGGATTTATGGACTCAACAACAACAACAACAACAACAACAACAACAACAACAATCAAGGCTGAGAGAAAGAGTAGAACCGGAGGAATGTAGGGTTAGGGTTAGGAAAAAAACAAACACGCAAACAAATGCGTGTAAACACAAAGTGGAATTAGGACCGTAATGAAGAAACTTAAGTTTTAAAAAACAAAAACAAAAACAAAAGCCTACCGAAGACTTTGGAGTGTATCGCATTCCTGCATCCATTGGATCCATGATTTGAAGCAGAAGAGCCGATGTGTGCTTCCTGGTTCCCACCTGTTCCTGTTCCTCGTTCAAATCACGCATCCGATTGCACCCCTTTTGGTGGAGTAAAACCAGTCCTCAAACCAGTCTTGGTGCTGCCGACCGCAGGTGAAACTTACGCAGCTTAAATGACCCCAAGCAAAAGAAAAACAAACAAACAAACAAACAAATAAGTTCGGATAGACCGATTGAGTTATATGATATGCAACAGGCAGGACGAAACTAATATTTGTCTACGCAAACACCCGGAACTTGTCATCTACCTTTTGTGAGAGGAGGAGAGAGAAAAAAAAGAGAGAAAGAAAGAATTGCAACTTCCGGATTCAGGTAACAATGGGCGTGTCCTTTAGAGCGATACTCACCTGTGTGACTCAGGGCGCGTCATACAACAGGAAACCAGGTTTGATGGCACTAAGCAACTTAACACTCATCTCTTCCCCTTTTTCATCATGAAGAGGAAGAAGAAGAAGAAAAACGGGGGAGGAAAAAAATGGTTTCTGTTGCGTCTCAATGACTAACAGACTATTTTAGAACCGTCATAACAACAATAATAACAACATCAGCAACATCATAAAGACAAACTCTGCGTGGTTTCAGTTCGTTTTGACTGTATAGATAAAGATAGTAGGATTTGTCTATACATGGTCTGATCCGGGTTCGATTCCCGTCTCGGAGTTTGCATGTTCTCCCCGTACCTCAGGGGGTTTTTCTCCGGGTTCTCTGGTTTCCTCCCAGTCCAAAAACATGCACGGTAGGTTGATTGGCACCTTGGAAAATTGTCCCTATTGTGTGTGTGTGTCCTGCGATGGGTTGGCATTCCATCCAGGGTGTATCCTGCCTTAATGCCCATAGACGCCTGAGATAGGCACAGACTCCCCATGACCCGAGGGAAGATCGGATAAAGCGGTAGAAGATGAATGAATGAATGATTGATTGCAAACTTAATGTACAAAATAAGTATAGACACAGTTTTGGGATTTATATTATTTTTTATGGTTTCCTGGACACAGAGAATGAAGAAGGAAGTGTTAGGATAGGGTGTTGTTGGAACAGATCGGGGTCTTCAGTCGTCGTTTGAAGATGAAGCCAGTGATTATGTTGTTCGGACATCCAGGGGAATTTCATTCCACCGCCTCAGTGCCAGAACGGAAGAGAAGAGCCTTGAGCTGATCTTACCTCTTCCCCTGAGAGAAGGTGGAAGCAGGCGAGCAGTGTTAGACGCTCTCAGGCAGCGAGGTGAGGTACGGGAGGTGCCGATCCATTTTTGGCTTTGTAGGCGAGCGTCAGTGTTACTTTGGTTGCTTTGGAAATGTGATAGATTGCAGATTATAAATGACTCTATTCAAAATGTAATAAGTGTGTAACTTGTCAATGACTTTATGAAAGTAATGTAACAGATTACTTTTTGTTTAGTTTCATTTAAGTTAACATTCTAAAAATAAAAGTTTCAAACCCTCGAAAAAAAGAAAATCGGTTCTATTTTATTCTAAATGAAACTGCAGTAGATTGGCATCATGATAGATAGATAGATAGATAGATAGACAGACAGACAGACATGGGTATATGTACAGTGAATAGATATAAGTATGTGCGTATGTACATCAATTTGTAGTCCAAGTAAATATATATGTACAGCTTGTCATGTAAAATATGCAACTATGTAAACAGAAGTAAATAATGGAATGTGTGACAGTAAGAGTACTGATATATATATATATATATATATATATATATATATAGTATCGAGAGATAGAGAGAGAGAGAGAGAGAGAGAGAGATGAGAGAGAGATAGAGAGAGAATAGAAATGAATGAAGAAAGGAAGAAAGAAAGAAAGAAGGGCGGGCACAGTGGCTTAGTGTTTAGCACGTTCGCCTCACACCACCGGTGGTCCGGGTTTCATTCCCGTCTCGGCCATGTGTGTGGATTCCAAAAACATGCACGGTAGGTTGGATTGGCACCTTGGAAAATTGTCCCTAGTGTATGAATGTATGTGTGTGTGTGTGTGTGTGTTGTGTGTGTGTGTGTGTGTGTGTCCTGAGATGGGTTGGCATTCCATCCAGGGTGTATCCTGCCTTGATACAAATTAATGCCCATAGACGCCTGAGATAGGCACAGACTCCCCGTGACCCGAGGGAAGATCACATAAAGCGGTAGAAAATAAACGAATGAATGAATATATTATTTAATTATTGAGGTTACTTCATTTCGAAATTCACAACACCGCAGAAATCTTTGTTCTTTGTTTGACTTTCCTCAGCTCAGATCTGTTACAGGCACTTGCTGTAATCTCATGGCTTGGGTTTTTTGCTCTGACATGTTTTTGAAGCTGTTAATCCTAGATTGACAGGTGTGCCTTTCCAAACCAAGTCCGATCGTTTTGTATTTTGTGCAAGTAGACGAGTAGAAACATCTCATGTTTGATCCAGAAAAAGAACGTCTTAGCAAAGCACTTGAATTATCATATTAATCTATTCATTCATTCATCTTCTACCGCTTTATCCGATCTTCCCTCGGGTCACGGGGCGCCTGTACCTATCTCAGGCGTCTTTGGGCATTAAGGCAGGATACACCCTGGATGGAATACCAACCCATCACAGGGCACACACACACACATTCACACACACATTCATACACTAGGGACAATTTTTCCAAGGTGCCAATCAACCAACTGTGCATGTTTTTGGACCAGGGAGGAAACCGGAGAACCTGGAGAAAAACCCTCTGAGGCACGGGGAGAACATGCAAACTCCAAACACACATGGCCGAGGCGGGAATCGAACCCTGACACTGGCGGTGTGAGGCGAACGTGCTAACCACTAAGCCACCGTGCCCATTGCCATATTAATCTAATATTTCAATAATAATTTTGAATAATATAAAGATTTTTATCATTGCCCAACACAACAACATTTATGGCATTTGACAGACGCCATTATCCAGAGTGACTTACTACTGGAATCTTGCTTCTGCTGGGATTTTAACCTGCAACCTTCCGGTCCAGAGCCAAATGCCATAACCACAGTGCTGTGCTGACTTCTCTTCTTTCCATAGTTCATATAAATGCAGTCCTATCGCTCGTTAAATGCTGCACATGCACACAAATGTCCACACGATGCCAAAGAAAACATCATTTTCCTTCCGTCTTGTATTTCCACTGGTCCACAGTTATGACCATTAGTACGTTAACCCTTATAGTCTTTTTCCATCCAAGAAGATTAAAACTGGTTATTTGTCTTGCATTAAAAATATCTGACTCCTATAACTTCGAGCCACATTGACCAATCTCAGCAAAACCCTTTAGGATGTTCAGAGTGATTATTACGTTTTCCTAACTTACACTTCAAAGCTTGGCTTGGAACATCCATGATTCTATTAAAACTCACACACGCACGTCGATGCTCGCCGGCCTGCACGTACCTCTTCTCTTTCATATCTATCTACTGTACACACATTCTCCCTTCATGCTTTTTCTGTCAATCGCTTCTTCCACGAGCTTTCAGGCTTCTTAACCCGAGCGTGTCCATCTCCCGTATCCCATGCAGTAGGTCCCTCATGCATCGTTTTCTTTATAATAATAATACTCATTAGGTCATTCTGCGTTTGCACACAGCACCTTATATTGTTAGTTGCTGGTTTTGGATAGGCACAGGCTCCCCATGACCCGAGGGAAGATCGGATATAGCGGTAGTATGAATGAATGAATGATATATATATATATATATATATATATATATATATATATATGATATATATATATATTCATAACAGAATACGGCTCTGAAATGTAAAGCTCCATTTACAGTGTGGAATTCCAGTGGAGGATGTCCATAACTACACCATTCATTTTAAGAATTCACCTTTTTAATGGATGTGAAGTGCACCTCTAGTCAGCATAATCCACAAGAGTAGCAGAGTGTACTATATCTGAGTGTACAGTAGTAGAATAGCCTTTAATTGTCACATATACATTACAGCACGGTGAAATTATTCCTTCCCATATCCCAGAGTCAGTCATGATACCCCCCCTGGAGAACATTACTTTTACATACAGTTGCAATCTTTAACTACCACTTTCCATAATAACTTTTTTTTATCTTATTTTATATTGATAGTTGATTTTATTTAATGTGCAGGCTAATTTAAAAGTGGCAGATGTAGAAAACAGGGTGGTACGAAGATGGATGATCGACTGTGGTGACCCAAAATGGGGGAAGCCAGAAAAAAGATGAGGATGGATGGATGGATGGATGGATGGATAGATAGAGAATGTAAAAATAGATAGATAGATAGATAGATACATACATACATACATACATACATACACACACACACACACACACACACACACACGCACACCCAACATCTCCTGGTATGCAATCTGCAGAGGATCAAAGGCAGACCTCTGTCCCTCATATGGATTAGCAGGACCCATTCCATGGTGAACATTATGGGAGATGTCAGCGAGACTGGACTGAAGTTTTTCGACTGTCTGGGGCGTGGTTTCTTTGGAACTGGGTTTTTCACCACCTGTTCTAGGCTCAGGTTGAAAATGCGTTGTAGAGGGACTCCCAGCTCCAGTGTGCATGTTTTCAGTAGTTGTGGACATGTGGGTGTGCTGCTATGCTGGGACAATGCCTCCTCAGATGACGGGTGTAGGGGACACTCTTCTCTGTGCAGACGTGGGATGGTGGGGGATGTAGTGTAATGAGGTGTGAATGAGTTGGGTTGTTCAAACTTGTTGAAGAAGTTGTTCAGCTGGTTTGGGTTTGTCTCCTTCAAGTTCCTCTTGGACTTTCACCGCCCTGAGCTGGACTTCGAGCTCCCGGTGAACACACACGTGATCCTGCTGATCACTTCTTCTGGTTCAGAAGGCCTTTGATGTAACTTTTGATCCAGGTTTCGTTGTTGGCAGAGAGGCAGACAGTTCTTACTGGAGCATCCACATCTATATTAAAGTTAATGTAACCGGTCATGCAGTAAACACCCTCCTCGAATTTCCTACTGCATGACCGATGCAGTACATCCCTATCTGTCTTCTCATTGCAGTCTCATGGATATACAGACCACAAAAGATGATATATATATAATATATATAATATATATATAACAGGGGCACGGTGGCTTAGTGGTTAGCACATTCACCTCACACCGCCAGGATCTGGGTTCAATTCCCGTCTCGGCCATGTGTGTGTGTGGAGTTTGCATGTTCTCCCCGTGCCTCAGGGGTTTTTTCTCTGGGTTCTCCAGTTTCCTCCCGGTCCAAAAACATGCACGGTAGACGGTAGGTTGATTGGCACCTTGGAAAATTGTCCCTAGTGTATGAATGTGTGTGTGTGTCTTATGATGGGTTGGCATTCCATCCAGGGTGTATCCTGCCTTAATGCCCATAGACGCCCTGAGATAGGCACAGGCTCCCCGTGACCCGAGGGAAGATCGGATATAGCGGTAGTAGATGAATGAATGAATGAATATAGTCATTCATGATACCCCCCCTGGAGAACAGAGGGCCGTGCTCAAGGACCTCAGCGATCTAACCCTTCTGGTCACATATATGTGCATTACAGCACAGAGAAAATATAGAAACCGGGGTCAGAGCACAGGGTCAGCCATGATACAGCGCCCCCTGGAGCATACCCAAAAATGGAAGCTTGGCGATATCGATCGGGGCTTGACCCGGCTTACACGGTGCATTTCAATTTTGTATCATTACTCTGGATCCATTTGTAAATATATAGAGATGATAGACTGCTTTT